>OV121097.1:24844233-25444233 GCA_921293015.1 Phorcus lineatus | reverse complement strand
CATGGTTGTTAAGTGTATGAAGTCTGGTGAAGCTAGCATTTATAGTTTAGGAGATATGCTCCGGACAAAGGACTTGGTCTTAGATGCACTGTTTTAGTCATGTTTCCATGGAAACCGCAAAAACATAATTTTTTGTTGTTGGTCTAACCCTCAAAAGGCACATCTAGGATCATGGTTGATAAGTGTATGAAGTTTGGTGAAGCTAGCATGTATAGTTTAGGAGATATGCTCCGGACAAAGATTTGTGACGGACGGACAGACGGACAGACGGACGGACGGACAGAAAGAACGCTATATACCCCCGCTTACGCTGTAAGGCGGGGGTATAATTATTCCATATAAAATAGACTCGGCACGATTGCAACTCGTAAGAGAATATTTAACAACTGAGCGAAAGGGTATTATGAAAGTGAGGTACACTAACGATTGCAGCATACGCAAAACATTTGACGGAAAAACTGTTCCCATAAGACTTATATATTATAAGCACGATGTTGTCGAATCCAAATAATGATATCATTACATATTGTAGAAGAAATGTTGAAAACCTGTATGGAATTAACAGCGTGATTAGATCAAGAGAAATACTATGATCTAATTATGAAAAAGATAAGTTAAAGATACCTTTAACAATACAAGCTAAAACCTTTAATGTAAAATATCTGTTTTAACTTATGACTGAGTAACACTCCAGATAGGAGACATATTGAAATAGACTTTCATTAGTGCATCATAATACAAATTCCTTACCAAATGTCCAGATCGATGGAATACATAGAGAACAATTTACATTTCTCGTCGAATAACATGTGGCGCAGCAATTGTTTCTTTACGTCAAAGATGATGTCATATGATTGTAGTGTTACTTTACTGAGTGGAATAGTATTGTCATTTTACTCAGTGAAAATAACAATGTTATGTTCACCGAATAATGACATATTTCAACATTGAAAGAATAATAGATATTGAAGCTGCACAAGAGACACGCGTGTTTATAAGTGTTTGTATAAATGTGTTTGTGTCTTGCCAAAACACATAAAGAAAATATTTTACAAAAGAAACCATAGTAACCAAACCAGATACATGCTATAAAACATACAAACCAAATGTGGTTTATTTTCATTTCCTACCAAGAGACTTTCCTCTGTGTGAGAAACATCTGTTCAGACTTATCATTCGTCCCATCTACGGCCAAACTATCTATATAAAAGAATATATTTACCGGGCCGTGGTGCAAGATTTGGATTGAGATTGCTTCCTCCGAGAGATGGCAGAAGCGCCTGAGATGATCCCGATGAACCACCTGCAGAACATATCATTGATATATGCCTCAATTACAAATTGGAAAAATGAAAGTGAGTTATCAAAATTAGGGTTGAAGCTCAACGCTGGTCTCTTAAGAGACACAGGAGAAAGGTTTACAGAGAATAAAATATTATTGTTAGCTTAAAAATATATCAGCGGACAGTAGTAATTTTAACAAAAAGAAATGAGCCATTCGAAAAAGGTTTTTACTAGAATAATAAATTTAAAAGTTGCAAACGATGATAGAATTTCAAAACCACCAAGTCTCATCAATCAAAGCCACAATTCTTACAAAGGAATGAAAAATTGCAATATTTTTAAGTTACGCTGATTCGTTTTCTCCCTTTCAGATATGATTTATTATTCTCCTCACACGGTTTTTCTACTATCGATTTGTGTCCTCATTATAAAGATATTTGCTTATAGCTTTATTGCAAGTGTTTTCGACAGGCAGAGTGCAGTACAGCAGAGTTGTATCCTGAACACTCCTGTCAAGATGTTCTTGTATATACAATCAAATAGTTATTCCAGGGCAAGGATCATAATAAAATAACACAAGGCTAAAATGAGTCACACAGGCGGTATCAGTTGTGTGTATTATGTCGGAGACATATATAATTATGTTCTGGCCTTATCCATAAGAGGCATGGGGTAAACAAAAATTAAATTTTCATAATCTACATTTACATATAAATAACTAAACACATTTCCGTCAAACTTTTGACAAAAATAGTTAATATTTGGTAAATTTATATATACCCGAAAGAGGAGGATATATACAAAAACTTACCTTGCGTCTAAGAAAACCATTGATGACAACAAAATGTGTTAAACCTGATGACGTCACAATATAACAATATCAACGCTTTGGAAATCTAATGACAATATCAAATTAAAAAGATGTACCTATTTTATTGAAAGACAAGAAAGGTCTATTTCAGATAGCAGTTGAAAGCTTTGTGCTATATTTTCAAATTTATCAACACTCAATGATAAAAAAACATGCTCGATAGTCCAGTATTGCCTGTAGCTCGTAACTAGTTTTCACTTGTTTGTAATCAACTCGTCTTGGCACATATTCTCTGCGGTGGTTCTGTTGCCAATACAATCATTCATTCGCGAAACAAGTGACGTCATAGACTTTGCAAAAATCATCAGAGTAGAGTTGCTGAATAAGTTTGTTTAATTTATACTTCAATTTAGCGCAAAATACTAAAAGGGTCTTCACATTAGTTCGATTTATTCAAGCATCACTCATCTGAACGATTATTAAGTAGATAAAGAAAAACATATTCCTATCACTTAGGGAAGATACTCATTTGGGAACATTTTTGGCAGGAATTAATGCAACTCTTGGGTACAAAAAGAAATAAAAACTTAATTATCTTATACATATGATTATTTGACCAAATTGTTGTCTAAAATGTTTTAAAATAATATTTCATTGCAGAAATAAGAAAAATTTCTTTGGACTCAAGATGCGTTCAGGTAATGCAATTTTTTGTCGAGCAATCCAAATATCTGTCCTTTTTAAACAGAGTGTATATTAATCCCTTCACTAAATGATCTAAGACCTTTGACTGTAGAGTACTTTAGTGAAAAAGTGACTGATTAAAATTTTCGAAAATGATGTTACATAGGAATTCTTACACAGTGTAACAAACAATTGTCAAGCAACCATTCTCTTCCCTCAGAGGTAGCTCCGTCGTTATTACTTTAATAACATTGGGTGAGTCATAGGTGGTGAGATAATTTGCATATTCGTCTAGCAATGATTTTTTCAGCGCGAGTTGATTATGAAGTAATGATAAAACCAGGAAACAATGAGATCGGCAAATTTGTTTATAACCGTTTTTGCTCCGGTAATGTACACATTCTCACTCGTTTTGTGAAAGTAAAATAATATTTTTCTTCGGGTTGAAATTTCAAAAAACTAACCTCTGTTTTGATACTAGCGTTTTCCGGTCTTGATAAGCAGTAGCCTTAATGGACGAATTTAAAAGTTTTTATTCGTAAAAGCTTCAGGAAAACTAAACTTCGAATATGCAAGTCTTAGAGTTTATAAGCAACGACATCATTCAACGAAATGTGTTATCCATGCATGCAGTGTTTTCCTTGCTGAGAGTTTTCAAATAGTTTCTGTTGCAATATTTTGCCGCTGGTATAACCTGCCGGAAGAGTTCTTATGAGGACATGTGTTAGCATAGGGATTTATTTTGAGCTACCTCTGTGGTGTAGAAAAAGGGAATGACATGAGATTGCCCTGTTTTTGTCTTTGCGACCGACACGCCTCAATGTTTACCTTCTTATCACACCCTCAAACATATTCACAATTGTTGGAAATAGCTACCTGGTGTACAACCCCCGGTTGAAATCTCGTTTCCATACTTGTCACACGTGATCTCGTTGAATCCTTCCTGTGTTTTTTTGTAGCCGCTCATGCATGTGTATTTCTGGATGAGCATATGTTCGGACGTCATTGTTACCTCTTGGTACTTCTTCCAGCCAGGCTGTAGGACGGGGGACCGGCACTTGGGATCTAGAAAAGGATAAACAGTCAAAAGGGGTGCGTCAATTTTCCTAGGTATTTACATATATATATATCTTCAGCAAGGCTATATGCTATTTATGAAAGAATTTCTAATCGATATGATATATAAAATTTGGAAGAAATTCGGACGTGTGTTTACAGGATGGCACATGCATCATCAGAAACAAACCAGCTGGTTATAAATTATTGATAAAGACATGCCATGAAAATGACGAAGTTACACCAACGATAAACATGAATTTTAAAAAACCCTTCAGTCACTATTAAGTGATTGAGTTGGGGTTCAACGCCGCTCTCAAGATTATTTCACATATATTGCGGCTGCTAGTATTATTGCAGGGAGAAAGCCCGCAACACCATCGTGGCTATGCATTGCGGTGAAACCTGCGAGTATCGGCTGGAACTAGCGAACTATGGGTGATACACTGCTGAAACTCAGTGCTGCATTGCTCCCAAACCTGACTGCGTGTAGAACTGTTCTCTACTTCGGACAAAGTTGCCGAGCCCCTGACGGGATTCGAACCACGGACCTCTAGATCCGAAGCCGAGCGCGCTAACCACTGAGCTATCCCGCTCCCCTACCCCCCCCCCCCCCCCCCCCCCCCCCAGTCACTATTAACCAAGAGTGTTTATTTCACTGTTTTGAATAGCTTTCAAAATGAAGGTTTAATTGCTGATAATTTTCTCATGATGTTTTCCGTTTTTTTCTCAGAATCCAGAATTTAAACGATTTCATTGTTAACCTTACATTCTCATACTATTTAATTTGATGTTTTCAGCAACAAAAAATACTTCTCACCATTAATATGGTTTTGCATATTTGACTTTATATATCAGTGGAGAGGTTCTTTAAAGACACACAGATCATGCACATCTTCCGACACTAGTAACGATTTACGATGCAAGTTTTTGTAGACTGACATTTGTTTATATCCTACCTTCTAATTTTGTTTAAAGAAGCAGTGACCTGTTAGCAAACGATCATAGTAAAGTGATCTTAAAACATACTTTTTTTCATAACTGCCAAATCGCCGTTATATCTTTATACAAAATTAACTTTCCTGACAAAGTTATATAACAGCATTAAACATGTGCAGAAGCCGAAATCAAAGGTACGTATCAATTTGTAACTCAACTGTCTGCTATAGATATGTTTCCAACATTCTTTCGGGCAACACGGCATGCGCTAGTCGCTGATTATTGTCTTAGATCTTTTTTCTAAATAATCAAGACTTTACACCTTTGCATTTTCAATATTCCAAACCGATTAAAATTTAGTCGTTATTTGATAAAGTCTCGTATACACATGTATGTGAAAAACCAAACATACCTCAATTTAAATTATATGAACATGGAACATTTTTTTGTAAACAAACAGGACAGATAATGTTTCGCTAGATCGCCTCATGAACGATTTTGTAATGAAACTGTTCCAAATTGAGTACACAGACCAATTGTTTATTGTAACTGTTGAGAGGGTGATAATAATTTACAGAGTATCAAAAATTGCCTTTTTATCTCCATTGACTTGAAGCAGATAGTCAAATGAGGAGGTTGATTAGAAATGGGTATGATTTAATACATGATTTTCCTTACTAAAATGCAGAAATTTATAAAAGATGATTTTCTTTTAATATATTATGTATTTGAGAATACTCACTGTAAGGTATGTACTGGCATTCGCTTCCCCATTTCGCCTTTTCCTCTTGGGTGAATGGTGGTGCGGTGTCGACTTTGTAAAAGACATGACAATCAAAATTTGAGGATTTCTTTTTGGGTAAGAACAATTGTAACCCGGAAAGTGGTGATCCACCACTAGGACTCGTGTGCCCTGGTTCCTGGTTTGACTTGCACAAAACAACCATGGCACAACCTTCATCTTCCATACAAGTCTTGAAACAGCTCCTCTCGTTCAAGTTAGGGATCGTTTTCATGTTTCCTAAATTGGAGTCCAGTTCATCGAATCCATCAGCAAGGTCCTTGAAGTAGATGCCTTGTCGCAAAGGATTAAAAGTCTGAACACCAGGAGGACCTGAAGGTGACTCTGCAGAATTTGTCCCAATCTGGTCCGGTTGAGGCGACAGTTGTATCGATGGTGGACCTGATCCAAAGGATGATCCTGTAGAATCCGATGATCCAGATGGTCCTACTAGAGATGCCAATGATCCTGGAGGAGATCCTGCTTGAAATCCTAAAGAGTTGGGCATATTTGGAGGAGGTGGAAGGAGGAAGAAGGCTGCTGTCCCTGAAAACAGGAAGAGACTCAAAGAGATAACACTCTCTATTAACAGCTTCATAGTTGTTTCACTAGCATTTCTGAAACTTGAAGTCTTCTATTCTACATAGACAAGCCTATTTAAGTCTTTCGTCAGGTTTGAGCAAAAAAGTTTCGATGACTATTAATTACGCCATAGTGTGAGCTCTTGAACAATGCAAGACTTGAAAACAAGATATCAACATAAAAAAAGCTTAATAGAATATTCTTTGCTTTAGGTCAATGATTTTCTTTCTGATAATTTCTTATCGTTAGAACAAAATCGTACTCGTAGATCGAGTAACCAGATGAAATCGACATGCAAGCACTTACTTAATTTTTTTGCTGGGTGATTCCAATTTCTCAACATTATAATCCGGAAAGCTGTTCAGATTTTAAAGTGAACGGATACTTCCAACAGTAGAAGAAATTCATAAATAATGCATTTGTAATGAGATATAATAATTATGACTTAAAACATTCATCGTGCACGTTTATTGTACCACAACATTGCAACATAAAATTTTACTATTGCGAACAATTTAACTGATAGAATTGTTTAATTTTGCATACGTTATGTACAAAAACTGTTATTGTTACATTTTACTTTGCAACAGGGATAGTATTTACAATCCATTACGGAACAAATTCATCTTCACCGAAACTTGTGTACATGTATGTCCAAATTGATAGTTAACCTGTATCATACAATACATTTTCTCTGTTTAGATGTCACAGAGTTTGTTTCATAAATTGTGTATGTGGTTTTAGTAAGGACTTGTATCATATGACTCTTTTCAGTTCATATCACCTTTCTAAAGATGCAAAATTTATCTTTTAAATGCCAAAAGTATGATACATGTATGTTTTTGTTTTCGGCTGAATAAATTTGCGTTCCTTTACACGACCAACCTATATTTATCATTGTGTCTGCTGTAAATAAATAAGAAATTGCGTTTGAGTTATTGACGCGCGCCATTGTTTAGTTTTTGACCAAAAATCCCAGCCGATTTCAACTCAATTTCATTTATATCAGCTCGAAAGTTGGACTTCGTATCTCTGTTCGTGTCTTGAAAAGACAACGTTCCATTAAAGAATGTGTCAGACAATCTTAACATGACCTTTCACCTTCAATAAATCAAACCAATTAAACTTCACCTGTGGATCTGAGTTCTACAATGAGTAAGTGAATTGGGGTTTAACGCCGCTTTCAAGAGTATTTCACTTATATCGCGGCTGATATTATTGTTGGGAAAGCCCGCAACACCATTGTGGCTATCCATTGCGGTGAAACCTGCGAGCATCGGCCGGAACTAGCGAATCATGGGTGGTACTGCGCTGAAATTCTTTGTAGCATTGCACCCAAACCTTTATGCGTGTAGAACAGTTCTTTACTGAAGACAAAGTTGCCGAGCCCATGTTCGGATTCGAACCACGGACCTCCTGATCCCATGCCGAACGCGCTAACCACTGCGCTATCCCGCCCCCTAAGTTCTCAAAATATAACTGTATGTTATCCATCATTTTTTATCTGCAAATGTTTCTGTTTGTGCTACATTTGATCTATTTATATGCCTTCATCCAGAGAGGCCCTCATTTCGAAGTTGACAAATAAAAATACTTTACAAAGATCTTTTGACAATATGATTTTGGGACGATGGAAAGGTCAAATCAAACGCTAATATAGTCACAATAGTACCTCAATGACGTTAAATTTATTTCAGCGTTTTTAAGGACGTCTTAGCACTTCTATTCGTCAACTTTTTTCTTTATGTGCCACTGGCAAGTTGTGAGTATGCTGTGTTAGGTATTCAATACATTAAATATGCTATTATACGGACAAACCTTTTGTTTCTTTCTTCCTTGTTTCACTACATCAATAACCGAATGATGGAAGAGGAAGAGCAAGTAGAAGATGACATTAAGATCCTTGTGTTTAAAACTGTTTTCAATGACGTCAAAACATTGTCAGCTGTTTTCAGTGAGGGGAGGCGTGGGGGGAGAGTGGTCAGAACACGCTATGCAGGTGTTCCTCGAGTATTCAAACATTGACCTTACTTGACTGTGTATGAAATGAAAGAAGAGCTCGCTTACTGGGTATTTTGAATAGCTATGTTTATATCTCTTAAAGAACGTACTGGTCTCGTATATTTCGTCGTGATTGAAAACAACAGCATAAAAGTCTGCTTTTTAATCGTCTTTCATATTGATTTATTCTCTTTACTAGTGAACGGTAGCTATGCCGCTTTGCTCAATTTAACCTTTACTCACCTCATTAAATCGAGTGGCCATTGTGGCTAGTATGAATTCAACTTCATTCACTTGACTTATAAATGCAAAGCAGATGAAATGAAATTTAAATACATCAAAGTACTAAGTTACCTTTGATATCAACATTATCCGGATGCAGATGATAACTTAATGCAATAGCCGACTCTCAATATTTATGCATAGTGGTGACCTAGATATCGAAAACGAGGCTAAGCCCGCAAGCTTCGAAAATGGCCGGCGGCCACGACAATTTTTCAGTTCGCGAGCTGCAGTAGTATTTCGCGACTGACGTCAATAAAAAGCAACAAAATATGTAAACCTTTGCAAAAAGATCATATGCTTTATTTACAATGACTTGGTTTTAAACTTGTCATCGATGATATAAGTTTTCATTCATAACGTGCTTTGCTAAAAAGTCAAAACATCGGGGATCGTCGATTTGCTGAGTTGACTATCGATCAAATATTTTGAATTTTACAAAATTCAGGTGAAAATGTCAGATGAGAAACACTATTTCGTTTTCAGAAATACCTATAAATTTTCTTACAACAATCGATGGTCATCATAGTTACGGAAATAATTTAATTATTCCGGTTTCTTGCCTTTCGATTGCACAATCTCGTGCAGTCGTACAACAACAACCGAGTCTCGAGTGCAACTTCGTTCCTCCACCCGACATAGATTCTATCATATATTATATATAAGTCATAATGCGACTCATCAGCTTAATACTTATATCTCTAAATAACTCTCATTATATATTCACCTTATACAACCCAATAAACCAGACAAATGGGAGATAAATGGTCTACCAGATTATAGTCAATATACAGGCCTGTTGAATTCTTTGGGTGTCAAGGTGGACCCTATAATCGTGGGTTTTATCATATTAATCAATCGTTTGGCTTTTTTTTTTTTTTTTTATCAAAATGGATATTTATAAAGACTAAAAAACTAAAACTTGGCAATATTTTGTGCTTGTCATTTCTTTAATGTGTGGCATCTTGTTGAAATTGGTTTTAAATTGAACTTTTGGCTTTTTGATTAATGCTGGAATGAAATATTTAAAACTAAAACTTCACCATTCCCTTTTTTCATGGTCAAATAACATTCCATACATGTTGGTAGATTCCTAATTATTATGCTAAAAAAGCTCAGAGATGAGTTCATAAATCTATTTTTGTGAAAACAACTCAAACTATTTCCACCTTATCTCAGAAAGAAAATTTTTAAGGCAAAATAAATTAATACATAAAAATAATTTGAATTGTTTAGCTATAGTAATTGAAATATCAAATTTCAGGAATCAAAACTGAAATGTCCAAATTGATCAAACTGCAATAGTTTTTGGAAAACAATTAACGAATCACATAATTATCTGACAAAAACGTTATATTTTTAATGTAATTATCAGCCCCACCGATGGACTAAAATTGTCATCAATATTTTTGGGTCTGACAATTTTTCCTTGTTTGCAAGGTTATTTTTTCATACTTGAAGACATGACTTTTTATCATCAGTCCTTGATTAAGTATTTTGACAAGACCTGGATTATAACATGTATATTTTTTTAAATAATGCCAGGAAAAAGCACACAATGAGTTATTATTTAATATCAATCTATGTGTGTCATCTGTAGATAATAATATAATAAAATAAACTTTATTTTTGAGAGAAAGGAATATATTAATTTCATCCTAGTTAATAATATGAAAGGAAATATATATACATTGTTTACAGTAGGCATATATTATCTAAATGTTAGATTTTATTTCACTCTGACATGTCAACTCTTATACAATAATCAAATATATGCAAAATGTCAGCATTAACTGCCTAAGATTAATATTCTTTGGAAATTATATTTTCTAAAGCATGCAATTATTTTCGTAAATATGCACTAAAATTATATTTTTAAGATATGATAACTTACCTTTATCAATGCTTTATTGAGGAAAATATTAATTCCAACAGGAAAGTTTTTTTTAACTGGAATAACGGTAACTTTTACTGTTGGCAAGCTGGTGTCTATTTTCTGGGACAACTGACTGATGTAGTCAAATCTTTGGGAACCATAGCCTTTCATATTGAATATATTTAAATATTAGAATATTCACAGTTCACAGTTTTTTAAGTAATCCGCAACTGAATATAACCACGATTGCGAGACCGGAGCCTTCAAGCGGTCTTTAAAATATTCGAGCATATTCCAACATCGGGGAAAAAACCCCCCAATTATGTGAAAGTTATCATTCAATCTATTTTTGAAATCGTGATCATTAAACATTTTGAAGCTAAAAATAAAATTTAATCAGCAATTAAAGAATTTTGAAGAGAGAAATTAATCTCCGATTTCATGGTTTCCAAAATGACATAAACTTTACCTGAGCAAACGTCGTCGTTTCACCAAAACCTGATTATCAAACAAAGATATATTTGATCAAATAAACACAAGAAATTCTGTTTTATGTTTGGCCAAAATTGAAGATAGTCATAACACTTAAAAATGGCATAAAACGAAGTTTAAGAGCGGCATGTTACGAGCGAAAATCGCGTCAATAAGACTTCCGGGTTCGTTGCGCTCGTTCATGCGGGCTTAGTCTCCTTTCACAGGCGCCAGACTCTAAATTTACAACATCATGAAAGAATATGTACATCTAGCTATATAACATAAACAAGGTCTGACAGAGTCGTGTTTGCAATAGGACCGGAAATGCGAACTGGGATCCGTCTACGAAATTTACAAAGGGTAACCGATCCAGGAAGCCATTTCCGGTCCTATTGCAGACACGACTCTGTCACTAGTGTCATACCTTGTTTATGTTATATAGCTACATGTACATATACTTACATGATATTGTAAATTCAGAGTCTGGCGCCAGTGTCTCCTATTGGATGGCTCATGAATATTCGTGACGTAATATTAAGATAGGTTTATAGGGCTGAGTAGAAGAAAATAATTCAGAAACAAGTAACAATAAATTCTCTTCACCCAGAGGTAGTTCCGTCGTGATAAGGGGCACAGAGTACATGATGTATGTTGTTGGGGTTAGATATGTCAAACACGAATATTGACGGGTTGGCAGCAAAGCAGCAAGACTGGTACAATCTAAATTCATTCGAGGAAATATGTTTCGTGACATAAAATTGATAACTATTGGGGATAATTAAAGATGAGATAGAGATATATTAATTATAAATTTATCAATTCAATTAATTATTTTCGAATGCATGAATGCTGATTGAATACCGTTATCATGAAAGTGGGCGTTGACATTCTGAAAACTGATGGCAAATTTTAAAAAATTGGAATATGGAGTTTTAAGGAGAGCTACTTTAGCATGCATCCATGCATGCTCATCTTATCAACTGCTTTGCTGACTTAGGACTTTTGGTTGTTACATTTGGCTGGCTTTTTATCAATATTTCAGTAACTCATTTTACTCATATATATTACATGCATCACTTATATTAAAGTTTTTGTAGATTATGAATTAAATTTGTGTCATGTGTTTCTTGTTTGACTTATTCAACACATCACAATGGCCTTAATCGTTAAATTTGTCAAATGGGCTAATGTTTAATTACTTAATTAATTTAAAAATTGTGTTAAATCATGAAAAAGATTGTGACAGCTTGTTGATCTTAAAATTCGGTTTTCAACTTGATGAAAATACTCTAAATAACAAAGTTATTAATCAGACTTTTTCAGGTTTTGTCAAGAATCGTACAATCCTTTAAAGTAGTTGTAGCTTATGAAACTCGATCTTCATAAATTAAAAAAATTAAAACGTGGATAGGTCACTAACCACATATCAGTTTTAGAATCAATCCGGCGTTTTGTTTTACGCCATGCATGACTACACGTTAAGCCGTTCGACACGATTTCATTTTTATCAGTGCAAACTTGTTCAAATTGATTAATTTGATCCAACCTAAAATGATTTAGGATATTGATAACACTGATAAAAGTGAGAATCAATTGTTTAACAAGATAAACGCGTTCCACGTGTAAATAGTTCTCCAATCAAGTCGCCATTTTGTTTTGGACCACGCCTCCTCCCGTGTCGTACCATTTTGTTCAATAAATCATTTAAAAAGAGTTTTTTCATTCACTTCAATTGGTTATAGTCACCAATGTTCCATAATAAATCATTATGAAAAACATCTTGGCATCAAATTTAAATATCAATAAATGTATGAAACTGTCGATTCGATCCAACCTTGAAATATACATTAAAAATACACCATTTCCAGCAATACTTTTCAACGAGATTTCTTAACCTCAAAAGCATTATATCATATATTTTAGGTGGCAGGAAGGTGAGAGTTTATAAGTCTTCAGACAAAGAGTTAATCAACACAATTCCAATATTCGACAATCCACAAGCTGGCATGCTGTATAAAATCGTTTTTAGAATTTCTTCCCCTCTCTCCATCCAACGTGATTCCATTTGTAGATGTGCCGAAGAAGTATTTTGACGTAGACGTGTATGTTAAACTGGATTTTAAATCATTGTTTTATAGGGTTAATTCTGTTTTTTATAAAGATCATTGCAACATTTTAACGTTAGAATTGGTGATGTAGTTGACAATGACTCATGCTTTGTTAATAGTGGAACAATTCTCTCTGTCGGTCAATAATCTGAGTCAAACGCCATCCCTAGACGTTTTTAATGTACCTATTGTCTAGTATCATTACATTTATAGTTCTTGCATTATTTATTTATTATTGCATTATTTGACATCTCTCAAAATAGGGATTAACACTGACCTTCTTGGTGGAAATCTCACTTCACAGAAACGATTGCGGCAAGAATGGTTAGAACTTTTTGTTGAATTGTAGATAAATTGTGAAGTCTACATTGTTTTGACAAGATATTGACGCAAGTGATTGTTACCCCTTAGCTCTTAGATTGGGGGCATCCAATTAATCCAGGCCCTTGCACTAGGATACATTTTATAAGAGATCCCTTTGAAATATGGTCACCGAGATATATTTTTTGACATATTAGGAGAACATTTTAAAATAATTATATAAAACATTTTTTTTTAACATGTCCCTTTTTTTCACTGTAACTTTTAACAATTACACAAAATGATGTTAACGAAAGATAGATTATAGTCGCATTGAAATGGGAAATATGAAAAGAATGCTTTTATGAATAAACGCCTCGTTTTTGTACTAAAAAGTACTAAACAACGCTAGATGTAAATGAAGTGATACTCAAAGAAGTCATAAGGGAATAAATTCATATTGATCAATATATAATATCTGTGTACGTAATGTTCTGTTTTGTTAATGATTGAAAAGAGGAAAAATTATTATTTTTTGTGTTTAAGGTATGTTTACTGAATATAATCTTGTTCAACTACAAGTTAAATATGGATAAAATACAGTAAATTGTAAAATCAATCATATCAATTATTCTGGTAAAATATGTAATAATATGATACCTGCAAATTCTTCTACCCTCTTGATAGAGGCTTTTACGAGATTTGAACCTTCATTATACCTGTAAAACCTGTACAGACCCTTTCAAAACAGAATTATAAGAGACAAATGATAACATTGTTTAACCAAATAGCAAGTCTTTTCTACGTTGTAAAATTAAAAAGCCTTAGTACAAGCAGATTTTTAATTCAACCTTCGACAAAAAAACCTTTTCCATATCAGTCGAAATGTCCGTCAATGGTGACATAGGAACGTACAAATTTGAGATGTAAGACTTTACAATAGACAAGGTCACAAGCCGATAAAAAGAACACCAACTGGATCAAAATAATAAGGAACACAATCAAGTCTCTCAACCTATCAGAACTAGAGGCGTTTTCGAAAAGCACATACATAAAACAATCTGTTGTCAAGGTAAGTGAGGCAGTTCATGAGAAGTACTGGAAGCAGACTGCACTATTGTTATGTTTGAGTTTTCTGCCGAGGCCTACATCACAGAGACTACCTCGACGTCACTTTTGAGCTTCCTTGGTGTTTAGATGTGGACTTGCCCCCTTACATGTTGAAACAAGCCCATACAAGTTGTTTTTACTCTATCACTGATATGTTTGTCCACTCTTGGTCTGACTCTGACCACCTGCCTATATCGTGCATAGTACAACTGTGTGTCGGTAATCGAAATGATAAGGTAGACGTAGATGGTCAGGAGACTGGTGAGAAAATTGTTAAATTCGGATTAGACCAGTTCAACGAGTCTGTAGCGTCCTCTACAGCTAGCTGTATATGAGATGACTTTCTTGATCTAGTTTTGTCCGATGTCAATAGTGCTACTGTGAAACTTGTTGAACTTATCCATTACATTGGTAGTCACTTCAAATGTCGTGTTTTTAAGGTCCCCAAAATAGAACTTCAACCAAACTGGTTCGATGAAGAATGTGAAAGTTCTAAAAGACATAAATACTACTGGCTTAACATGTTCCGTACATGCAGGTCAAATGACAACCTCAACAGGTATAATGATGCTAAAAAGCAGTTCCGTCTTTTATGCTGCCAGAAAAGAAGGATGTTTAACAATGCTGTTGCTGATGATATTCAGAATGCAGCCAAAAGTGGTGATTATAAGAAGTTCTGGTATAAGATAAAATCACTATTGAGCAATTCTAAAGTTAATACCTCAATCACGGCAGGTACATGGTTGACATACTTCAAGAACCTATTGAACCCCACATGCCGAGAAAGCGACGCTGACTTTAATGAAAGTGTTAACGAGTTTCTGACTCAACATGACTTTTGTGAACATTGTAATAATAATGACTTTTTATCTGAACCAATAACCAAGGCGGAAATTGATAATGCCCTTAAAGTCTTAAAGACAAGTACATCTCCAGGTATCGATGGTATACCGCCAGAATTTTACAAAAATGCCCACTTTATAATCCCGTATCTAGAATTGTTGTTTAATGCTGTTTTAGACAGCGGCATATTTCCTGATAGTTGGAATGTCGGCTTAATCATTCCAATCTTCAAAAAAGGTAAAACACAAGATCCAAATAACTATCATGGAATCTCTTTATTGAATGTGATTGGGAAGTTGTTCACTTCTATCTTGGAAGCTAGAATACGTGTCTGGTTGGATTTGAATTTCCAAAGGTTTACACGGAAAACTGTTACAAATCCTGAAAAATATGTATGAAAAAGTATCTGCTTGTGTGAAAATGAATGATGTTCACACAGAAATATTCTCGACCACATCTGGACTACGCCAAGGTTGCATTTTAAGTCCAGTTCTTTTCATTTTCTTAATCAATGCGTTGGTAGATGAGATGCAATCAAGTGGTCTACGAGGAATATTTGTAAACAATGGCGTTGAGGACATACTTTTATTATTATTTGCAGACGACGTAACTCTTTTAGACGATACGGTGATAGGTCTACAGAAGAAACTTGATGTACTACAAACATTTTGCCTCAAATGGGGTCTTGAAGTAAACTTAGATAAGTCCTGCATTGTTGTCTTCAGGAATGGTGGTTATCTTCGAAAAACTGAAAAATGGATATCTAATGGTACTGCCATGAATGTATTATCCCATTATAAATATTTAGGAATTGTTTTTTCATCCATATTGAACATTTTTTTATTGTAAAATCACCCCAATTCTGCTTTATGGTGCAGAAATATGGGGTCATACTTATCGTGAAAAAATTGAAAAAATCAAGAGTTAATATCTCAAAAGATATCTCGGGATCAGCAAAAATGCATCATCGAATACTGTACTTGGTGAAACTGGGAGAAACCATCTTTGGGTACATTATTTCAGCCGTTGCATTCAGTACTGGTGTAGACTCCTCCATATGGAAAGTTACCATTACCCAAAAGCCTCATATGAAATGTTAAAAGATTATGACAACAACGGAACTTGCAATTGCACATGTGTATCACATGTTCGTCTACTTTTATTTCATACTAGTTTTTCATATGTGTGGCTAATACAAGAATGTGGCAATGTTGAAAGTTTCATTAGAGCATTTAAACAAAGATGTATAGATATAGATATCCAAAACTGGTATTCAAAAATAACCTCGTCGTCATTCTTAAAACCCTATTCATCATATAAATCGGTACTTGAACCTGAAAAGTTTATCTTAGAGTTATGTCATGACAAAGACCTTTTACGTGTTTTATTCAAGTTCAGATGCATGAGTCACAAACTTAAGATACAGCTCTGTCGCTTTAGGCCGTTTAACTTTAGATTCTATCAAATGCGATAATTGTACATTAGACCAAATTCAAGATGAATATTATTTTCTACTCGTTTGTCCATTTTATGCTCAGCAGCGACCATTGTACATTCCCGATTTTTATACCTTATATCCGACAAGAGTGAAGTTCAACCAATTACTTACAACAAAAAAGGTAAATATACTTAAAAACATTACTGTCTTTTTGAAACAAAACTTGCCTGTATAATTTAAAAAAAAAATTCTTTGCCTGTCCATGTGCTCATGATGTTTTGTGAAATTGTACTCTTGGTCATATGGCCATATATACTGAATAAAGCTCTTCTTCTTCTTCATACAATAACACACTCTTAGAAGAGAGAGAGTATGTTTTAACTGTAAGGATGCTGTAGAAAATGCCCTTTATATAAAAACTTCACCACAAATTTGTTATGTTTATGCTCAACATTTAATGATATTTTTTGTCATCTACCCGTGGTGGAAAAATTAGCTTTTATTATGTCATGCTAATATATTTGTAGAATGTTACTTAAAATGTTACTTTTCCTTTTTAGATGCTTAGCAAGGTTTTATAACAGTTTTAGTATGCAATACTATATACTGTGTAATTGTATGTATATATTTATCTTTATTTTACCGTTATAGTTTCTCATAATTCCATGTGGGATAGATCATGAATTATACTTTTATTATGTACATAGATTATCTCTAAGGGAATGAGATAAAATATCTGTCTGTCTGTCTGTCTCCGAAGCCGAACGCGAGGAATGATGTTAAAGGGTGTTGCAATACTGTTCTCAAGTGCAGTTTTGATGTCAGTTGTCAGACGTTTACTGAGTATACCTGTAAAACCTATGTATGTTTGCATGGCGAGGAATGAATACAATGGAGATTTAACGGATGCAGTATTAGTATTGTTCGTCATAGATCGATTCAATGGGACATTTAATCCTGTTATAGCAGACCCTTTGCAAATACAAAACTATATCTTTTTAAGTAGGTATATTGTGTGCCTACCGCAATGAATTCATAACCTGAATTTTTTTATTAATAAAAATTTAATCATGCAATCTGCTTTATACTCATGATACTTCTTTGTACATATGATGCATTCTTGTTTCATTGGGTTGATAAAGACAATTTTATTTCAAAATTTCGAAAATAAAAATTTCGAAATATGACCCCATATGTCTAATTCGTTTTGCCAAATGCACTTTCCCCTTGACAATTCAATGATAAGTAGCAGAATGATAAAGTAACACATGGACCATGGTATATGAATATCTATATATATATATATATATATATATATATATATATATATATTGAAAGTAATTCTAGTTCAATTTTGTGTCCAGTCTAATCTGTATATCGATAATTGTATAAAATTACCATTTTTTCTATCAGTAACATTCAACCATTTTTAACATTATCTAATGCCTTAGAAACTGTAGAATTTCTTCTATTTTTTCATCTGTTTAATCATTAACAAAACAGTGCATTACGTACAATAACATGGTATATTGATCGACATGTTTTTCCTAACTTAGAAATTGTTTATTTATTACATTCATATCCATCAATAAATGTAAGAAACGTTCCTAGTCTATTACAAAATGTACGAAATTATATATTAAACTTTTTTTTTCATTTCAGCTACAGTGCAACTTAAAGGTTTCGGTTTAATTATGAACCTTCACATTTTGTTATTCTGTTTTGCATGGAAAAGTGGCTACCATTTTCCCCTTATTTCGCTCCAAAAATGAAAAGGTCATTTGTCAATTTGCGTCGAAACCACTGAGTCTCTACATTTGAACTTTCATCATTATTTTGGATTTGAATATCGGTTTTTTACCAATTACCGCCAAGCAAGGCCGAAATGTGTGCTTCATAGATAAGAGCCAAGCCCAAGATCGCTTTATCCGGGTCAACCCCATGCGTCAATATCTTGTCACAAACGTGTAGACTTCACAATTCATCCACCAAAACTTCCAACCAGACTTGCAGATATCGTTTTCGTGAATTTAATGTCATTATCAACCCCTTTTTGGAAACGTCAAATTGTGCAATCCCCTTTATGTGGTGAAAGACAGTCAAGCTTCAACTAAGGAACTAATTTACGAACCTTATTCTGATTCTGTGTTAAATCAAAATTTCGTCTTCATCGACTAGATGGAAAATAACTAATCATGATATTGCTTAACATTGGAGAAAATGAACATTTACCGCCAATTAAATTTAATATGATCACTCATAGTCAACACATGGTTGAAAGAGTGTCATTGTGCGAAGAGCAATAGCATTTCCTGAATGATCTCAATTGATACTGGTTCTTGGGGGAAAATGTACCTCAACAACGTCCGAAGACGGTAAACGAAAAAAACCCTATAAAACACATCTTGAAAATCTCGTTAATGGTCTACGTCAAATCACGTTCGGCACATCTACAAATGGAATCACATTGGTTGGAGAGTGGGGAAGAAGTTCCAAAATTCCAAAATTTCATCAACTTAGCAAATCCTTACCGAAGGATTGGAAATAAAGTATTCCTGGAAATGGCAGCCTTAAGGAGTACAGATTTTAAGCCACCTTGTGTACTACCGAAAAGTTGCAGTCGTTTTGTGTGTAGATTTGTGAACTCGTACTTTTTGTATGATATAGTGCTCACGAGATTAGGTTATCAATTAGTCCAAAGTATTGATGGGAATGGTAGTCCTACAGAGTACCGACTTTGACGGCACTTTGTTGACTATTAATTATTCAACAAATTAATCAGTGAATTGTGCCTTATTTTTGTAAAAAGAGTATGACGCTGAAGCAATTGATTCAAATTGTTTTGGAAATACATTTTCTTGACGTACCAAGATTAGGCAACGCTCATACATTTAGATTGGTTGTAGGAAATTAGCAGAGGCACGAAAATGAGAGTGTTGTAATAACTTTTTCCCGGTATATAATTTCAGGTTGGAAAAGATCCATACTTCATATTTCAAGATAAATTAATTAGAATTTTAGATTTGATGATATTTTTAACATCAAAATAACCTATACAGCTTTAATTTTATTAATCTTGCTTATGCGAATGTCAGGTTCATTTGCAATTTTACCATAGCATAGTTCTTACTAAGTACAAAACAATCCTAACCTTATCCAACTGTGAATGTAAAAAGGTTTTCTACACGGGAGGAGGCGTGGTCTAAAAGAAAAGGCGACTCGATTGAAGAAGAGATAATTAAGACGTGGCACAAGAATCGCTAAAATCGGTAAAAAAGGAAAGTATTAATTAATTCTCACTTTTATCAGTGCCATCAATATCCCAAAATGATTTGAGGCGGGATCAAATTAATCAATTTGAACATATATACGAAATCAGATTCCTCCTGAACAAAAACTCGGTGCCAAGATGTAACCTATGATAATCAAATCGTGTCCAACGGCTTAAAGCAATAGTCACGCATAGTTTATAAATTAAAAAGAAACGTCGAGTTGATTCGAAACAGACAAAACATGTTGTCAATGACTATTCCATGTTTTACATTTTTAATTTATGAATATCGAGTTCCTCATATTTTGAACAAGCTGCAACTAAATTAAAGATTGTACCATACTTGACAAAACTTGAAAACGTCTGAATACTAACTTTTATTTCTTTTTCCATTTGTATTTCCCACAGTTTCAAGTTGCTTACATGCAAGTCATACATCTAGGTAAATTATCCACTGAAACATTTGCATATGAAGATCTTCATATTCTTCAGTTTGAACAGAGTTTTATAAACAGGGTGTGGATGACAACGTATATTATATCTTTATCAAAATATCATTTAAAGTTTCAATTGAAACATTAAGTAGATATCGTTACAATTGCACTTCACTGTTACATTTATCATATCTATCATGACAAATTATAATATACAATTAATATAGTTCACTTAAGTAACCTATTTATTTAAAGGATTACGAAAGGTTGACCAAAATGTGTAGAATTTGGTATAGTTGTAGTTTGAGAAAGCAATTGTTTTGGAAGTTTTAACTAACTTTTAATTTTGAGCATTTAATCAGGGTGAATACCTATTGAAAATTAACAAGCTTTCAAAAGCCATTTATGGACAGTGTGATTTGTGAATTAAAAAATAAAAATGTATCCAGTCAAACCAGCAAAATATGAATAATTTAATATAAAATCCAAGGCTACATTAGAACACTAATGAAATTTTATATGTAAAATGAGACACTAAAATATTGAAATAAGCTAACTAGATAAAACATCCAAAAGTTCCCAGTACAGCAGATGATAAGAAAAGATGATGAAATTAATATCCTTGAAAATATACATACAAACTAGCATCAGGTCTCTGAATATCTATATCTCAATTTAAATGTCCTCAATAGTTTTCGGTTTTATGGCTATATATAGCATAATAAACAATCAGTCATGGGTAATTCTGTTGAGGATATATTAAATTCATGGGCTCTAGCAATATTTTTTTATTTCCACAAGAATTATAGCCAAAAGTGGCAACTAAATGATAATGAGAAAAGAGCTAAGTGTGTGCAGGTGGGCGACTAGGAAATGCTCCAATAGACCCTGAAACATTTGCAACATTCTGATATAGAGCATATATTTGCACAGGTGAAGACAATATTTTGGGCCATCAACGCTCGTAGCGTGATAAAGAAAACTGTGTTCATTGCAGAAGACTTCAAGGAAAACATTTGCAACAAAAGATGTCTGATTTACCTCAGGACAGGGTCACACCAAGCCAACCCCCATTCTCCAATTCAGGGGTAGATTGTTTTTGTCCATTCATCATAAGGAAGGAGTCTCTTCCCTTGTCTGACAATGAGAGCTATTCACATCATAAAGCTTGATTGTTTAGATACCGACTCCTTCATTAATGCTCTCAAGCGTTTTGAAGCTCGCAGAGGAGTTCCAAAGTTAATTCGGTCTGACGACTGATCCAACTTTCGACCATCACTGGACTCAATACCTTATCGTGGTGTGGTTGTTTGCGTGCTTCTGAGACCCTGAGCGCTATGCCAGCTGGAGCTAACAGGTTCCTGGTAGGGTCACCCACGCTGGACAGGTCGACGGGTAGAAGCCAGACTAAATTTGAGTCCTTTTAAAACCTGCTTTCCATCTCTCACAATGCCTTTCTTTCCGTCTTTTCCCTCATCTTGTCGATCCCTTTCTCCCTGATCTGTCCGGCAGGCTGAAGCTAGCAAGTTTTTAGTTATTAGTTATTCATTATTCAAATAACGAATAATTAACCAGTTAGTTATTCGTTATTCGAAAAACGAATAACTAACTGGTAAGTTATTCAGTTAGTTATTCGATATTCAAATAATGAATAACTAACTGGCAGTTTTTGAATAACGAATAACTAACTGGTAAGTTATTCGATATTCAGATAATGAATAACTAACTGGCAGTTTTTGAATAACGAATAACTAACTGGTTAGTTATTCGATATTCAAATAATGAATAACTAACTGGCAGTTTTTGAATAACGAATAACTAACTGGTTAGTTATTAGATATTCAAATAATGAATAACTAACTGGCAGTTTTTGAATAATGAATTACTAACTGGTTAGTTATTCGATATTCAAATAATTAATAACTAACTGGCAGTTTTTGAATAATGAATAACTAACTTTCAACAACCCTCCGCCCCACCCCCATCCAAAACAGGCTAGCTTGACCAACGTCCACCCTAGACTAAAGTATATAACCGTTCATCCCATTTCATGCAATTTCTATTTTGTACATGAACACATACAGAAAGTTAACGTGATTAATAAATAACATCCAGTTTTGGATAATAAATCAGTTAGTTATTTGTTATTCTATTAATGATGTAGAAACGGGCGAGTTTTTCGTTTTTTGAAGCATGTTCTGGTGACTCATTTCATCGTTAATTTGTGTACCTGAAAGTTTTGTGAATTATGTCTGCACTGGTGTAAACTGCAAAATAATTGTATCACTCATGTGCTTGAGGCATATAGACTGCCTATAGCTAGAGGTCATTAATCCGTTTAGTTAATCTTCAAAAGCTAACCTCCGTATGCAGTATTATTCATTTTTCCAACATTTAACTGCTTCACCAATCATATTGTCCTAAATTCTGATTAAAAGTGCATGCTGATGCAATAAGAATCAACTGTAGTCTATCCTTGACACTGACGCGGGCGAGCAGAGAGTACTATCTTTAATGTTTCAATCACATCTCCCTTCATGCTTTACCATCCCCTTGAGTTGTTAAATAGTAGGTAAACGTGTTCAACTCGAACCCCAACACACCATTTGAATGTAATGTTATGTTAAAGAGGTCTTTAAAATATTACTCGGATCATATAATCACAGATCATGTTCCTTTGGTTTATTTACATATTTACTTATACCATCCCTTTTCTTGAAAGAAATTCAAATTTACAGATAGTCAACTTCTCTATTTCAATGAATTTTACTTGTGATATTAAAATATAGTATTGGAGAAAATTATCACGCGGATGGACAAGGGGTTAGTAGTAAAGACATGTGCTTGAGAAATAGAATAATAATCACCGAAAATAAGGTGATGGAAGAGTACTTGGAACTTATTTATTGAAAATTATCACTAATTATAGCATTTTATACTTTTTTGGTTAAATCAAAATATGACTACTTTGGTTATACGATGAAACGTCACTTTCGTTGCACTAAAAAGATGCTTATCCTTATCCATAAACTTTTATCTTGACTCTACAATTGTTTAAAGCTTCTTAAGGAATATGCTTTACTCATATTTAGATTTGTATAATTACTGTATAATGTAATTGCATTCAAACCGTTTATTTGTATCGCATGTATGGAGTATGTATATCCTCGCATGGTGCTGTTTAGGTCAACAAAGATCAGTAGGGTCTATTGTATCTTGAGGTTCACATCAACTTCAACATAGATAGATACGTATGGTTTTATGTGAACTTTATCATCCTTAACTGACAAATACCCTCAAAGAACGAAGTAATAAAATATTTATTCGTTTTTTTACAGAAGCAGGTGATGTTTGGCTTCTCTCTTGATATAATAACTGGTTAAGTAAAAATAGGTAGAAGAGTCAGTATAACTATCTGAACAATGAATACTGAGCACAGAAAAAAGTCAGATATGCATTTATTCTTCTTTTTTACATAAATTATCTTACAGCAAACATTAAGTATGAGCTGATGTTATTTCACTACAGCAAAACTTATATCCAGTCACAACAGGGCTATCTCTCCAGCTATCAGGTAAAATTTCGTTTTTACGATATATCATTTCGTTATAACGGAGAAATTACGTCTTCATCATTCTAACCAAAATATATCAAAACGTTATTGCTAAAAAGTAGACTTGCATGAAATAAGACAATGACTCGTTACGATAACATAATGTTTTATCTTGACAAAGCCTTTACAAAAATATGCGCTAGAATTCTACTCTTTATTATGACCATAACATTGGGAGACTTAGGATTTAAGCTTTTTTATTACGGCTGAGTAGCGTTTGAGAAGATTTCCCTGTTTTATTTTAAATGGGCATAGTATTCCCAAACATAAACAATATTACCAATGACTGTAACATAAAGGTATAAACATTTCCATATCAAAAGCTTTAGTCTAAGCATACACAGTATCATCACAGTCATCATAAGCTTGCAAACTTGTAAGGATCTTAGTCACGTATGTCAGTAATTATCTCGTGACAGTTAAAGAGTACTCTGGTCACTGCAGCTTTCGGGTTGTTCAGACCATTCTAAATCCGAAAGTAGCATACACTTAAAGCTTTTTACATATAAATCACGAGAATTAAAAGTTAGAGGGGAAGATTCACTTGTTTAGTTCAGATGGCCATAACCACATGTTCGATATTGCCCTCACATCCTGGCTCCAGAACAGAAACGATCTCGGGGTCACAAAGTCCATCATATCGACATCATCTACCACGATGACAGTCAGTAATTCATTCATTATTTGAATATTGAATAATTAACCAGTCAGTTATTCGTTATTCAAAACTGCCAGTTAGTTATTCATTATTTGAATATTGAATAACTAACCAGTTAGTTATTTGTTATTCAACAACTGCCAGTTAGTTATTCATCATATGAATATCGAATAACTAACCAGTTAGTCATCGTTATTCAAAATTGCCAGTTGAGTATTCATTACTTGTATTCTATATATGTCTATGCAAGTTATAGATATTGCATGAAATGGGATAAAAGGATTTGTATTTTGGGCCGGGGTGGACGTTGATCAAGGTAGTGGGTTTCGATGGGAGCGAGTGGATTGAAAAGATGTTTCTCTTCAAGTAACTGGTAATACCTTTTGGAAGTGAGAAAGCTGTGATACATGTCCGACCCCTCCCTTACCCCCTAGAGTTACCAATGCTAAACTTTAAGATACGCAACTAGACCATGGAGTGAGTCACCAGTGCCTTATCAAAAAACGAATAACTAGCTACAATGTAGTTAGTTATTCATTATTTGAATATTGAATAACTAACCAGTTAGTTATTCGTTATTCAAAACTGCCAGTTAGTTATTTATTATTTGAATATTGAATAACTAACCAGTTAGTTATTCATTATTAAAAAACTGCCAGTTAGTTATTCATTATTTGAATATCGAATAACTAACCAGTTAGTTATTCATTATTTGAATATTGAATAACTAACCAGTTAGTTATTCGTTATTCAAAACTGCCAGTTAGTTATTCATTATTTGAATATTGAATAACTAACCAGTTATTTATTCATTATTCAAAAACTGCCAGTTAGTTATTCGTTATTTGAATATTGAATAACTAACCAGTTCGTAATTCATCATTCAAAAACTGCCAGTTAGTTATTCATTATTCACAAACTGCCAGTTAGTTATTCATTATTTGAATATGTTAGTTATTCGTTATTCAAATAACGAATAACTAACCAGTTAGTTATTCGTTATTTGAATAATGAATAACTAATAACTAAAAACTTGCTAGCTTAAGCCTGCCGATCTGTCCACTCTCTTTTGGATGTTTGTCATCCACGTGTTTAATAACTGAAATATTGTTCAAAGCACGTTAAACCCCAACTCACCCACTCACTCACTCCCAACTTCCGGGCAGCAGAGAAGGAGATACGAGAAGCTATCCAAGCATGGAACCAACAAGCTATTCATGAATAACTGCTCCAAATGGAGATAAATTGGATTTTCAACTCTCCTGTAGCATCTCACACATGAGTGGAATCTGGGAGAGGCAAATCCGGACTGTCCGGAAAGTGTTGACTGCTTTGCTTTATCAACAGCCCAGTTAAGCATATTTTCATCCAAGGACAGGTATAGTAGACTATAGAGATACGTCCAATCTCTTACAGATCAGTTCTGGCCCAGGTGGCTCATGGAGTATATGCCGACCTTGCAACTCTGTCAAAATTGGTCGCAACCAACTGACCAGACCAATCCACAAACTGTGTCTTCTAGAATTCGTCCAAGAACAAACTAGACTGTGAGTGAACATGGTGAATCATACATGGACAGTGTCTAACTATTGTGAACGGGGAATTAACTTATCATTATTGACAATGTTTACTAGTCATGTGAACAATTTATGACCCTTCTATGATCAATTTATTGTTAAATGACCTACATTTAAGGGGCCGGAATGTTAGATTCAAAGTATTTTATTTCATTTTGTTGGTGTTTTATAGAGATTTTAGGAGCGCATCCTTCAATTTTGACAAGGTTTTGTGTAATGATAGTCCAAGATGTACTGCAGATAATTTCACTCAGTTATTTGTTGATATCGGTTATAGTTAACCTCAATTATTTTTCTAAATTCATTTATTTGCCAGTATTTCAGTTTTGTGTAAATGTGAGTGAAAATAATGAACGACACTTGTTCCCGGCTTAGCCTGGGTAAGGTCTCTCAGTACAAGATGGCGGGAAAAAGGCCACATGTTTTTTATTACTCAATTAATTCATATTAGTGTAGGGAAATTGGGACGCATAAGATTTGTAAGTACATAAGATATGTTATTTATGATATATAAATTCTCAACTTTATAATTTGTCAGCAATAGTTCAGTTGTGAAACTTTATGATGGTACATAATAGAGTGTTTGCTGTTTAAATCCGGAAAATACGGAAATATCCAGTGTTTTAGGCATCAACAAAGTGATATAACTCTGTGGAGACTCTTTCCTCAAATTCAGGAGGCATCACACATCTTTGCACAATGAACTGTGAAACTTTATGATGGTACATAATATAGTATTTGATTTTAAAATCCGGAAAATACGGAACTTGAAAAATTCATTATCCTTTATGTTTAAAGTTTTTACTAGTCATTTATCAATATGGATAATATGCAATATTGTCCAGTTTAAAGTAACTCATAGTATTCTTTGTTTCTGTTTTTAGCTTGTACTTGTTTCATTCAAAGGAAGTTATCAATCAAGTTATCAATTCTACAAATCATAATAAAGTGTAAACCCAAAAAGGTGTTTACTGAATTTCCGTAAATTGAAAAATTGATAAACAGCGTAATCGATCATCAAACTTGTCGTGGCACTCTTCTGTCCCCCACAGTAAATGACCCTTGATTATTGAAACCGGCAGTTAAGCCAACCTCCTTTTCCTCGTAAAAAGGAAATAGAGAATGTTGTTCTGTTGAAAAAGGTCAAAATTCATAAATGGTGTTATTAGATAGAGAAGTTGTGGTTGTTCCTGAAAAATTTACGCTGATTTTCGACTTCTTGACTTTTGTATAGCCGAAAACAAGAAAATATCATAATTTTGGCATTTAATTGTTACATTTTTCATCTTTAGAAAGGCGATATGAAGTGAAGTCAAATCACATGATATGTATGCCCTAACCTAAGCCACTTACACACTTACATGAAACATATTCTCGTCACTTTAACAGAGAAATAAACATTGCATCATAAACGTTAATGATCAAACTAGACATAGACAGATTTCGTTGATGATGAATCTGTTCCTTTATGTAAAGAAACTGTTATGAACATTTTCGTTATTTTCGTTGAAGCTAACTGTATACTTTCTTAAAGTTAAATGGTGACGTTTTTTTGGAATGGAAAACAATATGCAAGAAAAGCATGCACAAGCTTCCCCAATTGTGATTATGTTTGTACTACTACTACTACTACTACTACTACTGCTACTACTACTACTGCTACCACTACTACTACTACTACTACTACTGTTACAGCTACTACTACTACTACTACTACTACTACTACTGTAACATCTACTACTACTACTACTACTACTAATGCTTATACTACTACTACTACTTCTACTACTACTACTACTACTGCTTATACTAGTACTTATTACTGCTACTACTACTACTTTTACTACTACTACTACTTCTACTACTATTACAACGACTACTACTCCTTCTACTACTACTAATATCTCTATAACTTCTTCACTACTATCACTTCTGAAAGTAATATGTTACAATAACAAAAATGTGACATTTTTCTTATGTAACGTATGGAAAATAAAACTGTTTATTATTTGTTACATTTTTTTCGCAATTGTTACATTTAATGTTACATGATTGCTTTGTAGTAGAGTAAAGGTCCACGATAAAATGATTAAGTCATAATTATTTAGCAACTTTGAAGTGTTGAAAGATTAACTTATTATATTATACCTTTTCATATCAGTGTATGGTTTCCACACGCATTTACCCCAATTCATTAATTAATTTTAAACGATGAAGTTATTTATTATGTTAAAAATTGTTACTCTATATGACCTGACTGGTCAATTTAAAATACAATATCACATTAAAAATGAATTATCCATGTATAAATTTCTTTTACTGTTTGGCTCAGCTTGAAAGGAATGTATATGTTCACTGAAAAACCTTAAAGTTTGGCAGACTATGATCTAGAACAAGCAGAATCGCTCACCAATAAAATTAATTAAGCACTTGCATGTTGATTTAATCAGGTTACCCAATCAACGAGAACGAATTTTTCTAAAAGTAGATACAATTACTTAAAGGCAAAAATTCAATATACCTATTCTTAAATACTTCAACTTCAATTTACTTGATACCACCCTGATGTCAAAGTTTGCATTGTTCGAGAATTCACACTATGGCGTAATAAAAAATTATAAAATTGAAGCTCACACCTGACGTAAGCGTTTTAAAAGGCTTAACTTCATAGAATAGAGGACTTCAAGTTTCAGAATTGCTAATAAAGCAACAACAATGAAGCTGTTAATGGAGACTGTCATCCTACTGAGTGCCTTCCTCTTTTCAGGGACAGCAGCCATCTTCAGACCGCCACAAGTCTGTTGAACTCGCCAGGATTCCAGTTGGATCACCTCGAGGATCATTGGCATCTCTAGCAGGACCATTGGGTTCCACTGGATCATCCTTTGGATAAGGCACAGCGTCGATACAACTCTCGCTTCAAACGAAGCAGATTGGGACAAATTCTGCAGAGTCACCTTCAGGTCCTCCTGGTGTTCAGACTTTTAATCCTTTGCGACAAGGCATCTACTTCAAGGACCTTGCTGATGGATTCGACGAACTGGACTCCAATTTAGGAGACATGAAAACGATCCCTAACTCCAATCAGGGGAGCTTTTCAAGACTTGTTTGGAAGATGAAAGTTGTTTCATGATTGTTTTGTGCAAGTCAAATCTTTCTCATCAAGAACTAAATTCTCTAATCGTGATTGTCACGTTTAATACAAAGTCGACTCCTCACCATCATTCAGCCAAGGGGAAAAGGCGTTATGGGGAAACCAATGTCAGTACATCCCTTATAGTGAGTGTTCTCAAATACAGATTACATTCAAGGAATTCTATACTATTTTAGAAATTTCCTCACACAAAGAAAAGAAAATACTTACCCATATTCATTTGTAATCAACATCTTAATTTGACATTCTCCTACAGTGAGTGAGTGAGTGAGTTGGGGTTTAACGTTCTTTGAACAATATTTCAGTTATTAAACACGTGGATGACAAGCATCCAAAAGAGAGTGGACAGACAAGGGAGAAAGGGATCGAAAGGATGAGAGAAAGGACGGAAAGAAAGGCATAGTGAGAGAGAGACAACAGGTTTTAGAAGGACTCAAACTTAGTCTGGCTTCTACCCGTCGATCTGTCCAGCTTGGGTGTCCCTACCAGGAGCATGGAAGCCCCAGCTGGCATAGCTCTCAGGGTCTCTGAAGCACGCAAACCAACACACCACGATAAGGTATTGAGTCTAGTGGTCCTACAGACGGTGTTAACTAATATGAGATAGTGAATGGATAAAAAAAATGCTAGTTAAAACACTGTACTTATTGTTTCAAGTTTTGGATTGTCTCTTTATCAAATTAATGATAAGTTGAAATAAAATTATTGTTAGTGAATTTAATTTGAGACAATATGCTCACAAAATAGTTTATGAATACATCCAGCCTCACGAAAGAATGTCTCTGTCTTGTTCGTTTAAAAAACAATTTTGTTTTTTTGAAGCGACATGTTGAGGAATGTTGCAGTTTTCACCTACATGTACATAAATACCATTGAATTTTTATCACTTTTGAATATTGACAATGTAAATGAGTTAAGTTAAGATCCAAGACAATGTTCAGCAAATGGCGCATGTCGCAGTTTTTTGGAACCCAACTATAGCAGACAGTTGAGATACAAAATGAATCAAAATGATACACAAACGAATAGTTCTTGACATTTCGGCTTCTGCACATTTATGTCGTTATTCAACTTTGTCAGGGAAGTTGATTTGAGCTTATAGATATTTTGGCAATTTGGCAGTTATCAAAACAAAATAGAATGTTTAATAATTGATTTACTTAATAAGATATCATCATAATTGTTTGGTAAAGGGTTACTTCTGCTGTTAAAAAAAAGATGGTAGGATATAAACAGACGAGAGACACAAAAACTTAAACCGTAAACCGTAAGTAAATTTGCAGATGTGCATGATTGTACATGTTTTCTTCAAGTACGATATATTAGCGTTCGTCGCTGCCTTCAGAGAACCACTCCATTAATCATTTGACTCAAATATCCAAAGCTAAATGAATGATCTCATTTTATTGAGATATACTTATTGTTGCTGAAAACATCATTAAATGGTAACACATTGGTAGGGTGACAATGAATTAGTTTAAACACCGGAATTTGAGAAAAACACGAAAACGTCATGCGACAGTTACTAGCATTTTCACCCACAGTTTGAAAGCTATTTAAAACAGTAAAATGAACACTTTTTGTTTAATACTGTTTGAAAGGTCATGCTAGCATTCAATTTAATCGTTCATATAATTTCAGCTTCGGCACAACCATAAGTGTGTTGTTCTATTAACATTTAATACTAATTATCATGTTTTTGAGGTTTTTTTTATTCATTTATGCAATTCGTTAATTCTTATCAGTATGAAACTGTTTTAAAGTATGAAAGAAAAAACGAAATATCATGATAATCTTGGAGTGTCTGTATAAAACTATTTTTGTTATCACATTGCAGAGATGTAATGTGATTTGGGTACTTATAACCAAATAAGAAACGCACCATGGTCAAAAACAAACAAGCTTAAAGAAGAGCAATGCATGTAAATGAAATCTCGTTATCATGATTATATAGACATCCGATCAGTCGCCTTTAACTATTATTCTAGTCGAAGTTGAGAAGGACATTTGGAGGTTAAATATATGAAATTTCCTAAAGAGAAAAGATTAAGGGATATACTCTTCTGTTTTGGTGAATATGTATTGAATTTCAAAAATATTAGTTAACAAATAGTGTGTGCTCAATCACTTAACGATTTAAGATACATTTGGAAAAATTGCTTCACTTAGATACAAATCTTTGTTATGCAATTGTGAATGTAACACTAAAGTACAGTTGATTAAAATATTGTTTCTTTAAATTTCTTTTTATGAGTTTCAAGAAAGTCAACAGTGCGTATTTAGAAAGTTCAAGTGCGTAATTTATCTTGAACGTTTCAAAATACGGAGCTACAGACCCAATGGTTCTGTTTTTACCCCTTGAATGAATTACATATATAAACAAAGATAACTCTTTACCCGAAACCATCCTAAACCTGAGATAAACATACTTTGTTTGGACATCAGAGGCATATATAATAGCTCTAAATTTAACTTAAAGTCGAACGCGTAGCGTGAAGCTTTAAATGGATGATTTAGAGCTATTATAATTCCGTTATATGCCTCTCATTACCAAACATGTTTATCGCCATTCTACCTAACAACGATTTATATATAAATTCAGACTTTGTGATGTAAACGATATGCTGCATTCTGATTGGATCAGACATGGTCATGTGATCGGTATACATTTCAATGAACCCAAAGTTGAGGGTTATACAAAATAACCTTCAGTAAATGCAGGTTATACGATATCGTGCCGGAACTATTTTCTTCAACAGCCAAAACACGCTGTACTGTCACCTAGATTCTGGACAGTATAAATACGCGAGTGTTATTTGTTAACTTTGATCTATTTAAATTAAACTTTACATTTTCCACTTTTTTCCAAAAATATAATCATTGTTAGTTTTTTGATACACAAAATGTATTATTTGTAGAATAAAAAAGTGTCATTTTTACCGAGTCTTTGGAACTATTTTGTTTATGCGTCTGAATACGGGTAGAGATCCGTCTTGGTGTAACCGGAACGTAGGTCAGTGCGACAAGCAGCTATAGAATTGCATTTCGAATGCATTTTCGCTTTAAATACAACGTTTGAATTTATAAGAAATGAATTTCATCATATGGTTGTCCACACGGTTATAACCTGTTTGAAACTTGTAAGATAAACTTTTGTATAACCGGCGTCGCAAGCTTGCCGGTTATACAAGTTTATCTTACAAGTTTCAAACAGGTTATAACCGTGTGCACAACCATATGATGAAATTCATTTCTTAATTGAACTATATTCTTTCGCGTTAGCTCGATTGTGCTGTGTCATCGATGCCCGTGCACGATTTCCACGGACTGACATTCATACGAAGATGACGTACTTTGGAATCTCGAATAACGTTACTTGAAGTAAGCCTCGGACATTACGGGCAATTTCCAAATGCTTTCAAGGAAGCTCACTCTATTCAGTCCACGTTAGTATTTCTCGACCAGCGTCAGCGTTCGGAATAATTTCTGCAATGTTTTAATTGTTTAAGTCGGTATTAAGGCATTGATGTTTTGAATAAAGTTATGAGGTGAATGTAATTATAGGTTTTATGAATTTTGTGTGATATTTTTTCCGTCTCTGTTTTAAACGATCACAAGCCTAGCCCTAACGCCGGCGCCCCGTTATTGAAAGCCTGCAATGTTTCGCCGTGTTTGTCCGCGTTACGAAGTTGCATACGTTTATTAAATTTGATTTTTTTAATCGTGAAATATTAATCACAATAATGTTATCTATTGTAAAAATGTCCGGCGGACAAGTACTTAGACAATAATGTTGCTAGGCAACTAGTGAATTCTTGCGCGTTAGACGAAGTAAACAGAAGACTGTGTAACCAGATTATAAACCCTCTGATATTTCACAGCAGCCAATCAGAATTGGGTATTTTGCACAGGTATGGTAGAATCACTTTTAAAGCATTTCTTAAGATCTACTAAATCTGTTCCGGTCAAGTACTTGATGTTCACTCTTTAGTACAAGATGAGTGACATTAGTAAGGCAGGCTATATGTTATTTGATATTATCTAATATCTTTCACCTCTCCCGATCCACTGGTATTATTTTGCAACCCTGGGAGAGCCATGCAAAATGAAATGCACACCATAAGTGATAACAAACAGGAATGGTAAAGGCCAAGTGGCGTGCTGAACGATAGAGGAAAATGCTTTATCATCATTGTATCTACATTTGAGAATTTCTCGGTGAATAATCTTCTTCTCAATCTTATACCTTTCATCGCCCCATAGCCAGATGTTTGGGGTTTTTGCTTGAGAGGGTCACGCTTTGGCGTTCTAATTACCAAAATGAAATAAACACCATATTTAAGGATAACCAAGCTTTGAAAAGTTCTCGTGGCTTGATGCATAATATATGAAATATCTTTACCATGATTATATCGACATTTTATCAATGACTTATCGGTAATATTCGCTAGAATAACGTTTAATCGAAGTTAAGAAGGACATCTAGAGATTGAATATATCAAATTTAATAAAAATTGAGATTTGGAGATGTACTCTTCTGTGTTTATTAGTATTGAACTACAAAAATATCAGTTGACAAATACAGCTGCACACCGAAAGTTTGTTCACTAAACACTGAATCGCAAATATCATGTAATTTGGGTTTCGTTTCAACGTCAATACAAAAACTTCAGCAAAACTGACAATGGATCATCCACTGCCCACGTGTGAATTAGCCATTCTTAAACTCTATTTGGCATCGTCTGGTCTCTGGTGCAAAAATTCGAATTTTGGCATATTGATAAAGTCAGAGGGGGTTACTTTTCGATTTCGTTAAATGTCAAATAAAATGTTCCATATCGACTCTCTAAGATTAAAACCAACATAATTACATTGACTTGGTGTTAAAAAATTAATAACATTTTCATGCAATATCTAGTTGTCAACACAACGTAGTCTATGACCCCGCATAATAAAAAATATATCGACATTTTGAATGTAGTGAGTAATTGAGTTATTGTTTAATGCCGCTTGGGCAATATTTCAGTCATTAGCGGCGTACATTTTGAATGTCATAATTTGAAGAAATACTATAGAGTAAAAAGTAAAAAAAAATCTAAAATGGTTAGAACATAAAAAATTATAATTATGATAAATAATGATAATCGCAACTTGGACTACAAATCATAACAACGCACATATGATAGAAATAGAAATAGAAATAGAAAAGCGACACATACAGAAATCTCACTAAAGTGATTTCTGATTTCAAATATATCAAAATGAGTTGTGATAATTACACTTTTCAGAGCGTTGAAATATTTGATATCAGAAGGCAGTGGTGGGTGTGAGATTTATCATATGACATATTTATCATCTAAAATAATGTTTTATGTTTCAATAAAAAATTTCATCCCTGAGTATTGCACTACCCTTTGACTCCCAAAATGGTGATCTCATAGCCTTGTGACAACTTCATATTTTTGGACGTCCTTGCATTGTTATGTCATTTCTTGATGGTTTTAAACATTTGTGATGTCATTTTTCTTACCATTACAGAGCACTGTTCAAAATAATCTGTCACAACAATATTTCCCAAGCAACATTGCTTACTTTTGTACTATCGATATGCCAGTCTTAAATAATCAGCATGCATACATGTACATACATTGATATATTTGTAGGGTATAGTGGTATGATTTCGATATACCCGCCATGTCCCTACCCGCAATCGAGTTTACATCAAAATACACTAAATTTTGTACAATTGAAGTTTATAGTAAAAACAGAAAGATTTCCGCGCCAAAAAAAAAATAGAAACTAACGTCTGGTAAATGTATATAAATCAATAAACAGATTTCATTTTATACATTTTTAATGATGGGTTGATTAAAGTTGAAAATGTGTGTAACAATCAGTAAGTTGTAACTTTGCATGTTGCTGATAGAAAAGCAGAATGTTGATAATTGTAACAAACTCATTTACAAGCTTTTGGTCGAATAGCGTTAATTTTTATGTATATGATTGGGCTTGATAATTGTTATAAAAGGCCTTCTTGAAAAATAAAACAGACTATGATTAAAGTTAATTCTTCTTAGCCTTGAAAAAAGGAAAAAAATACCGCTTGAAATCGATAAACAACTGAAGCTAATCGTTTGATACCTTATTTCTCTCTATTATTGAGCCATGCTGGTCTGACTGCATTGTTTATGCAAGTCGATAATTTCTGTGCATTAGAATGATTAAAAGAAGATCTCTGTGTACCTTTTACTCGTCCATATTTTCCTTGAAGGGTACCATGGGTTCAATGCAAACAAAAATGAAAATATGTTTCGCTTTTCAGAATTTACCACACTTCCGTAAGTAATATTAACGCCATAGTTTTGCAATTTGTCGGAGATTGGAACAATGTGATGTGAAAATTTGTCCATTTGACATTTAAGGTCTCATTTATATCATCAATACTCTTACACCATCCTTTCCAACCTAGTCGAATAATCAGCGCTCCAAAAATGATCTGGTTTCAATGTCTTTAACATGATTTTTGAATTTCTCAAATGCTAATGAAATAGTTGCAGATATTGACGAGTGCCTAACTGGAAGCCCTTGAAATGATATCCTTAACTCGGTAAGGGAGAACTCTCAAGGTGGATATAAATGCCTTTGCCATGATGGGTTTAACAAATTTGACAATGTGTGTCGGTGAGTAATTCCAAACTTTACATGAATAAAATTGATCAGTTGTTGACAAAAGAAACTAACGAGTATCATTGTAACGGACTTCGAGCCATGTACAAGGTTTCTTCCCTTCAGTGTTTTTTTTTAGTTTATGATTAGGCTTGACATTCGTCATCACTGTTTTCTTTGGCAGATAGATCATGATTCAAAGAATGATTATTCTTAATCTTGGAGTAAAACAAGAAATATTTTTAAAACATGATTTTTGCATTTCTCAAATGCTGATGAAATAGTTGCAGATATTGACGAGTGCCTAACAGTAAGCCCTTGTAGTGATATCCCTAACTCGGACTGTGAGACATTTCAAGGCAATTACGAATGCCGTTGTCAAGAAGGGATCACCAAGCCATTTCAACGTTTATAATTTTGATGATGATGTTACCAACGACGAAGACGATGATGAATAAGTTTATGATGCAAATGCTTCTATTCTGTAATGATTTCTGGTCTCGTGACAAACCAACCTTGTGGATTCTGTATCAAATCCCACTTGGGTATGTCAAACTTACTTTTATACATCGTTGATCACGCAATTTGAATGATTTAGGAATTAAGCAACCATAAACAATTATAGACAAAAAGGTAGCATCTACAGTTATTTTTAGCCGACTATCGATTATCTAAATTTTCATATGTAATTCTGAAATAGATTGAAAGCTTGAAGTGTCACTTTCTGTTCATAAGGTGATAATTATTCACAAATTTGAACAATTGTTACTTGGGATTTGTTTATACCGTTCATACAGCATATTTTAAAACTGGTAGCTTATCAATCACACCACTTTTCAATCATATTATTAAATCAAAGTATTCTATATTGTGGTTCTACTATAAAGGAAAATAACAAATTCTTAATGTTGTATTTTAAGATTAGTTTATAAAGCGATAGATGCAGGTTGTGGTTAGTAAAAGTGATCCAATAAATTAAAAATACAGAAGTGAATATCCGTTGTATATGTGGATCTCAGTGGGCTTTCATACCTTACAGCTATCCGTAACAGGTTTGGAAGATCATTGAAGTAAGCAGGAGTAAAAGTTTGGAGACCACAATTTCTACGTTTTATATACAAAATTCTTCAAAAGTGATCATTCAAATACATCCCCTTTGTTTCTTGGCACTACAACATACGTCATTGTGAGTGTGTTGCCTTTTTTCTGAGAGAATCGATACGAAATATTGCAATGGTATCTAAGGAAACACTGACCTTCTGTAATTTTGTCGTGCGAAAATTTTGTATGTGAGACCAAACGATCCCAAATTAAATTAAAGAATTTCTGTTTAAAACATGGAACATGGTTAATCTCTGTTAGTTCTGCCGAAATTATTGTTTTAGGTCCAAACTAAACCAATATTACACGTTATTTTCACTCAGATACAGTTTTAAGTGATCATTCGTTTAGTATGCAGATGTATGTATTGTAACGAAATGTATTGTAACAAGCAGAAGCTGAACCTGAATATTCTGAAGATTTTACAAAACAATAGGATGACCCTATTGTTGCCGAGTATATGTTAATCTGTTAAACTGTGCTGATATCGGTCCTCTACAGTGGAAAGCGATAATTGTTATGCTTTCTTCATCGATATTCTAGGCCATAGTTTTTAATGTGGCAGCAGATAGTTACAGTATGATATGTAAGCTTGACAAATTTGACGTTGAAGACCACATTAAAAAGAATCTTATTTGGGATACCATTCCTTTTAAACTAGTTTGGTAAACAGCAATTGGAAAACATGTCTGTTTCAATGTTTAATCATGATTGTTTTTCGATTTTGCGATTGCTTTTAACCTATTTACAGACATTGAAGAGTGCATAGTTTAAAACCCTTGTGCTGATAACTCTGACTGTAATAACACAGGGGGATATGAGTGCCTATGTATGAAGGGTTATCCAAAGTTGAGAATGCGTGTGTCGGTGAGTATATCCTTACTTTACATGTAAAGCAAACAGTTCTTGACACAAGAGCAGATGACAAGTGGAATGAACTTTCTGCATTCACAGCGTTTGGTCCCTAAAGTGTTAATTCTTCGGATATGACTGTGCTTTAATCTTAACATTACAAAAGCCTTTTGCCTCTTATGTTAGATGAAAATGAGTGTGTGGTTACATGTACAAACATACAGCATACTTTTGGTTTCAATTGAGTGGTGTGGTTAAGTGTTTCGTTAACCCCCTTTAAAATAATCCTTTAATTTCGTGTGTTATTATGTTTACTATTGCTGTATTTTGGTTGTAACCCCAACATAATTTTAACATAACGGGTTACAAATTTTATTTACACTGATCAAATTAGTACTGTCATGTGTGTACAACTTGCATATACACAAGTACTACAAGAGCAGAAAGTCTGAATTTCTTAGTGTCAATGTACTTTAATTATGTGTGAACTTAAAGTTATAGAAAGATGTTTACATGCCTTAAAGCTTTAGGTATGTACATAAAATGTGTAACTTTTTAAATATCGTTGTATAAATACCACAACTGGCTCCACTTCCTGTAACCCAGTCACTATCGGCACCGGAAATTCAACCTTCTTGTTCTAACAATGAATACTTCAAGTCTGAACCGATAAGTGCGACTGTGTTGCAGGATATGAAAGAATTTCTTATGGAAGCAGTTGCACAAGTAACCCATTGAATAATTGAATATGAAAATCAACTCACGGGGCGTTGACATCTTGGTATGGATATATTTGTTAAGCAAAGTTATAGTAACATACAAAGTACCAGTGAATGAATTAGATTGAACAAAGGAAACTCCAGGTTTGTGCTGTATGTGCTATCATATAATTTCAGGTTTTTTTATATTATGATTTCTAAAGTAAGTCTTGTAAATGATGCAATATTTCTGTAATTTTGCGTACATACTTTCCATTTTAATTAGATATTTTTTCAGTCAATATGATTGTGTTGGTTGAACATTTCAAAAACCAAACAAGGTGGTTATAAAGTATCCAACCTGCACAAAAATTCAAAGTCTCTCGGCTAGGTCTCTGTCTAATATCGATATAGAATATTTCAACCACGACTATGATTTGAAAAGTATAGAAGCATTGAACCATGGGTAACCAAAAAGGTGCCTCTTCCCAATATCTCCAACCTACCAAGTTACCTTTTATTTGATAAACAGAAAGGCCTTGTATCACAAGCTAATTTCTACAGCAATCCTTCTCGGCACACCTATTGCAACCCTTTAAAAACACAAATTAGCATTTTTTTTGTATCACATACAGACATAATCAAATCAAATATCATAACTCAATCGAATCTCTAGTATTATTGCATTTGCATCCCATATGTCCAACAATTCACGCACCGATTTCCCTTGTACTGCCCAGGCCCTAGAAACCCTTAAATATCTAATATACTAACCTTAAAGGTAATACTTTTCAATGTTATTTTTTAAAATGGTATTAAACTTTGATTACTGACATTTATAGATTGCCTGGAGCCATTCAAATATGATGATGAATCCCACTTTTGCTACAAGTTTGAATGTGAAGTAGTTTACGGTGAAATGGACGCTTGGAATAGATGTGCCGACATTCCCGATGCTCGTCTCGCATTTACCAACACACAGAGAAAGATCGACGTTGTGCAGGTTGCCGCGGATGCAACGACGCGATACGTTGATGATGGTGATGATGATACCCCATCTCAGTTTACTTATGGAATTCCTTATTCTGCTGTGCCAGAGTAAAGGTTACACCTCTTCAGAATCATTCTCTCCTAACAGAGGTAGCTTAAATATCAGCAAAAGGGTTGTGCTAAGAGGAACTTGGTTTATCATCTTTGCTTCAAATTAATACCTTTAATAATTTATACTTCCATTTTCCTTTAATCAAATTGACCGAGGAAGTGACTGGTTCATAAGGTCGTAAGTCACATGTTCATATATATAATGCATGCTGACATTCTGTTAAGCTGTGTTTATGACAGAGAGAAGCATTACTTTCTTGGTATTTGAATAAATCTTAAAAGAAGGACTTAAGAGTATGTGAACGATAATAAGTGTTCTCTGTGACACTTTATGTCATTAATATCGTTTTTCTTATTCACTACTTTTCAGATGGCAATTACCTCCCAATTGTAGTTCCTGCTTCGTATCTCTTCTTCGATTACTGGGAAAAATGAGATTAATATGTGGATAGACAATAGCATTGTTCGGAAGGACCTCTTCAAGGCCGGACAACATAATTCCCTTGATGGTGAATGCATCGCCATCGGCGGCAACAAGCTTGAGGATGTTAACTGCTTTGACATGCTCGAATACGTCTGCGAAATCCCCCAATAAAAAGAGAACATCAAGTCCAAGGGCCTCTAACCTAAGCATGGTTCAAATGATCTCATTTCCGGTTTAATAAAGAGAGTGATTTTCAGGGAAAATGAGTTTTTTAAAAACATGGTTTTTGGATACGAAACTACCACTACAATAATTATTTTTCTTCTGTAACTTTGCTGTCATTCAAAAGTAATACAAGTTTTTGTCATATATACTTTAATCGATGACATCTGCTTACTGACCTGTAGCGCTTGATTTAAGGCAACTGAAACAAATCTACGTTACCTTTTTCTGAAAAATCCCTGTTTCAGCTCTCTGAATAATAGTGAAGAAGTAACAGTGAAGGAAGAATTGGTTACTAAAATTACTGGTTTCTTAAGCTTCTTAAAGTAGATCTTGTTTCTACTTTCCGACTTTTAGTTTTCTTTAGTTTTTCTTTTAGAGAGATGGACACAAACATTTCGTTCTCGACATAAAAATCGCCTGTTATTACTTTATACAAATTTCATTATAAATATTGAGAAGAAGAATATTGGTATTTTGGTAAAGCGAGACTTTTGCCTCCCCAATGTCTCTCAAATAAAATCTGAAAATTTTTTGTTGATTTTTTTGTTCAAATACTGGATTTTGCTGCTTTGAATGAACAGGGAAAAGTGACCGAGCCTCGGACATCACACGAAGTCGCCAGATCTTTGAATACTTTTGGTTATGACCAGACTCAATAGAAATTAAGTAGCCATTTTTACAATTTGTTTGTTTCAATATGTTATTTTATTCATTTGATTGGGTGATATTTTTAAATGAAATTCTGCTGGAACATACATCTGACATATTTAAGACATACTTATACATGTTCACCCATAGTTAATGAAAATAAGAATCTGAAAAAAGTTAAGATATTGTCGATTTTTCTGCTAAATCTTAACATCAAAGTGAATATGGATGTTCGATTTTTCTGTTAAATCTAAACACCAAATGTATATGGATGTTAATAACACATCAAATTGACCATGGTTCGGCATCTTCTTATATTTTCCTGAAAGGGAATTATAATTTATAAAGGTAAAGCTCGGGAAAGATGAGTCACCATACGTGTAATAAATGTGACATAATAATTAATTATGAAAACAAACGGTTACAAGGTTACAACTGATTTGATTCTAGACCAGTCACATCTTGTCAACTGGTGGTGTTAACAGGAAGTCAATACCGTCTTTACCTTTCACGAGAGACCATTATAAGATACCATGTGTCTGCAATTTTTTCATCATGCGGTCGAGTTAGATATGAAACAAAATAAAAGTTCCGAGTTTGATATTTAAATCAGACAAAGGATAAACTTCCATATCAAACTCGCGGAAAGATGGTAATGTATTTATCTCAACGATTTTTTTGTATGCTTTAAATATGGCCGTGAGATTGGATGGGTCAAAATGGAGGCTGGTCACGTTTTATTCTTTTATTCATAGATTTACAAAATTAGTGTAAATATCATCGTTTCAAGCACAAAAAAGTATAGTCAAATATCGTCCAGAATTTTCAGACAAACGAAATTAAATAAACATAACGAGTATTTGACGGTATGATGATTCCTTGGTCACATAACTTCGTGAATTCGCTCAACCTTTGAAAAGTTCGATTTGAAGCGGCGCTAACATCTCCGTAGATCTGTAACTGCGGACCATCGTGAAAGGAGCGAGTTTGTTTGAAAGTGTCGGACGTATAGAACATGCAGGTATCATAGAAGAATGCACAGGTTGGTTTTAGAGTTGATATGAATAAACTGTCGGCGATGACCTTCAGTGATATGAGTATAGATTGGTTTTCTGGTCCGCCATTCTAATCTACCGCTCGCTGATGTACAACCTCATTTCGAGCGATAGTAAGTTACTTGTCAAGGTTTCCACGCAGCATCAACATTTAATATAAATAACAGCTTAATTGTTCTAAAAGCGTGGTTAATAGAAATAAGTTTAATTTAATGAATTGGAAAATAAACTGAGCGTTTGAAGAAAGGGTTCAAGAAACCAGCGTAGCGTAGCCTTTGTTTACCTATTAGTGGGATAAGGGACACACATCTGGGCAGTACGTCGTCTCTCGTTACTAGGGTTGCGCGTGACCCAGTTTAACATAGAAAAATATACCTACGGCACGTGACGTGACGCTTTTGGAGAATCAATAGCCGACATTGCTGTGCAAGTCGAGATAATGTTTGCTATCGTATTGTTGATAATTTGCAAGTACATTCCCGAGAGTGCATTGATGATTGTTTGTTCCATTATTCTTATATCTCATGAAAAAATATATAAGCTCTCAGTTTTATCGACAAAACATTTTTCAACTTACATTTGATCGGTAAATACCGTTTTGATTTCAAAGCGTATACTTAAATATGAAAAATACGAATGTTTTAACCAAAGTTTTACTTGTTTTATGCATGCCACTTTCAAGTACTTTTAAGTACAGCTTTACAAAATATAGTAGCACCTTTCCAAAGAATATTCCAGAATACTCGATTTCAGAAACATAAACCAATCAGATTTCGAGAGTCACGAGAAACGTTCTTATTTACGCCGAGTCTTATCAGTTAACATGTCACTCACATGACCATGACTATGATATTTTGAATTTCAGAAAAGTGTTGATTAAATATCGGATATAAGCTTTGATAACAAATATGAGAGAGAAACCGATTCCTTTGTCACGTTTCCTTAAACTAATCTGAATATGAAATCAGTTTACACAGTTTGATCGATTAAAAAAACGGGATTGGCAAAAAAACAAATGCATGTTTATCCAAATGCAAAATATATTGACAGTAGCTAACGAGTGACGGGGAATGACCGATTATCCTACCCGAGTTATATTAATTTGATAGCAATTGAATTTCCCTGAATAACGACCAATGGTGTTGTTTGATTGTCAATAATTCCAACCCGTACCATTTTACTGCCTCCTCCATAGGCATGGACTTCTTGAAGGCATGTAGCTGCCAATCTTTCACCCCTTCGTCTGTATACACGCACTCGGCCGTCAGTGTGGTGAATACAGAACCGACCCTCATCCGTAAAAAGGACCCTACGCCAATCACGTGCTTGCCATCGCAGTCTCTCAAGGTGGTGTTGTGGGGTCAAGGCCATTCCACGGAAGGGTCGGTGGCAACGTAAACCAGCTGCCTGCAAGCGTCTGGAGACTGTTCGTCGACAAATGCGACGCCCCAATGCTGTCTCGGCCGTTGACGTTGACGTTACGAATCTATTTCGTAGGTGTATGCTACGCATGTACCTGTGCGGTAGCTACGCGTGGACGTCCACTCCTAGGCCTGTCCTGAGTTCGTCCTGTCTGCCTGTATCGTCTGAACAAATTTGCGATAGTCAATGGCGTGCATCGAAACGTCCTCGCAATTCTGACGTTGGTTGCTCCCATTTCAGACATGCCTATCGCCCTCTCTCTCTTTTCTCACGTCAGTCGTTGCATACTTTTTATGTTTTTCCGGAAGCTGTAATCCCACTAAAGAGGTACATGTCTCTTGTAGCGAATTCGTGCACGTGGAATTGGAATTCGTGCACGTGCTTGTTGTGAAAACGTGTTTATCTCAATTGTGACGTCAACAACGTCGGTGTAGGTACGTGTTGCGTTTGTGCGTTGTGTTTCCCTTCTTGGTACTTCGGGAAACATTGTAAGCATTGTAATTTTAACTACACATGTAGAGGGTTATGAAAAAATAAACTTTCCCGATGGATAGTTTCTTTTGCCCGATAGTTTTGAACTGACGTTTTTGTAGGGATTTTAGTAACCGTTCTGTGAATTTTCAACGACAGTCCTTTTAACTTTTTTCCGCAAGAACTCCAACTAAAGTTTTGTATTGTTTGTATTGTGCTAAAATAACCCGTCTTTAGATTGTCGTAATTATATTATAATATGGGTAGTCTCACGTTTTTACCCTTTCATATTGGGAAAACAAAAAAGTGTTTCCAATTGCGGGACGCTCTCTTTTAACAAAAAAAGATCAGTTTTAAATCGATCATACCATGGTCAGTTAAGCTGTGCGAATCGATTTCATTACTTGAAAGGATTTGAAGTGTTCACAAAAAATTAACGCATGTGTTTTAAAATTGACATGTGATTATATCCTCTACGACTAGGATGATAGGACTGAGTGATAAGATGTTTTGACCTATTACATCTGGCGTAAACTAATGTTATTAGTTGAAATATAAAGACACACAATTCTAAATTTCTTTTGACCCTGTCCCTTTAGGACGACTTTTACATATTTTTAAGCAAAAGATCGTTAACGTCGAGATATATTTCGAGTCGTTTCCTAAATTTCAAAGCTAAGTTTTGTTAATTTTGATAACTTCATGAAGATAAGCTGCTTAAATTACTGCTGATGCCGCGATCGGGATATCACTGTTTATCAATAGATCACCATATCTCTAAGTCTTGTATTACGAACCCGAGACGATCTTGGGGTAGTACAAGCACACTGCACTACTCGTATATTAAGGGGAGCTTGAGAAGACAATCGAACACCTATCACACGGTGTCTCAGGAACCAACACAAGTCGGCTCTTCGACCACCACTTGATCAATCATCACCTGGAGATTCTTACAATACGGCAAATCGTCTAACGCCAAACTTGAAATGGCAACTGGACATTTGGCTTCGATATTATGCCTATTGCTGATCACAGGCTCAAAAGCTCTCTTTTTACCGAATTTCAACAGTATGCCACCTCTCCCACCTGGTACAGGTGGTGCTCCCGGGATAAGTGTCGCTCCGGCCATCCCCGCATTTGCACCACCTTCGATTTCAATTGCGGGCTCATCCCAACCCTCAAGTCCTCCCGTCGGACTAGGAACTGGTTTGAGCCTGAGCACTGTAGCCAAAGATGTAAATTTCTTCAAAAACCTGACTGATGGTTTTTCTGAAATAAACTTTAGCTATACAGAAGATGGTACAGCTAATGCCTTCAATGAAAGGGCCTGTATGGATCACTGTGTCCAAAATCCTGATTGCGTGATGGTTCTGTGGTGCGTGAAAGAGGAAAAAGCTCAAAGCAGCCCTGGGGCAATGCCAGGTAGTCTTGGTGGCATATCTGTTGGACCTAGGAGCAATTTCGAATGTAAAACCTTCAAAGAGTCCGCCACGGATGCACAACAGCCTGAAACTGCAGAGACGATATCGAAGTGGACATCGAGTTGCACATATCTGCAAATCAGTAAGTATATATCATGTCGAAATCCATTCATTTGTTGCTACATGTAAATAAAGGTGATCATTGATGTAATACATAGCAGCCACGGAAAGAAACTTACAGCAACCTATCCTTTGCATCTGAAATCATAACCCGATTTGGTTAATCCCCGTTATCTCAAGGATCAATCGTAAAAGCCTTTGACGAAACGCCCGTCACTGTTTACTGTACAGATAAGACCTTTACTTTTTTAGAAAGTAAAGACTCAAAGTTCAAGTCAAACTCTAAAGAGTTCTCTCAATACCCTGTCATTTAAGTCAACCTTGCCGCGATGTGGTTGTTTTGGTGCTTCAGTGACCCAGTCACTATCTGAACATGTGAAGTACATACTTAATTCGCAGTGAATCGTTTGGTAGCTGCAACGAAATACTATTCCTACAAGGTAACATGTTCAGCCTTTGCGAATTCTCGACTAGAAATTGGACTTAAAAAGTCATTATTATAATTCATTTCTGAATAGACATATCACAACTTTAAGTATTTGATAAGGCACTTTATAGTAAAGAATATGATTTATTACACTATGGAATGATTTGTTTGCAGATCCAATGTGCAAGAATATAAACCCTAAGACAGGGTGGATGACCGTAGGAAGACCGTCTATATCTACTGAGCACACCCTCAGCCAGATCTACGATTGCAGCTCAGGCTATAAGAAGGACACAAACATCAACAGCATTACTTGCGACAAAATGGGAGTGTTAGAAGAGACAGGAAAATGCACTCTAAGTATGATCCCTAGCTCTCCCTGACTCCATTACCTCCCTACATCTCCCTGACTCCATTACCTCCCTACCTCTCCCTGACTCCATTGCCTCCCTACCTCTCCCTGACTCCATTACCTTCCTACATCTCCCTGACTCCATTACCTCCCTACCTCTCCCTGAATCCGTTACCTCTCCCTGACTCAATTACCTCCCTACATCTCCCTGACTCCATTACCTCCCCCTGACTCCATTACCTCCCTACATCTCCCTGACTCCATTACCTCCCTACATCTCTTTGAATACGTTACCTCTCCCTGACTTCCTTACCTCCCCTACATCTCCCTGACTCCATTACCTCCCTACCTCTCCCTAAATCCATTACCTCTCCCTGACTCCATTACATCCCTACCTCTCCCTGACTTCCTTACCTCCCCTACATCTCCCTGACTCCATTACCTCCCTACATCTTCCTGACTCCATTACCCCCATACCTCCCCCTGACTCCATTACCTCCCTACATCTCCCTGACTCCATTACCTCCCTACCTCTCTTTGAATCCGTTACCTCTCCCTGACTCCATTACCTCCCTACCTCTCCCTGAATCCGTTACCTCTCCCTGACTCCATTACCTCCCTGCCTCTCTCTGACTCCATTACCTCCCTACCTCTCCCTGAATCCGTTACCTATCCCTGACTCCATTACCTCCCTGCCTCTCTCTGACTTCCTTACCTCCCCTACATCTCCCTGATTGCATTACCTCCCTACATCTCCCTGACTGCATTACCTCCCTACATCTCCCTGACTGCATTACCTCCCTACCTCTCCCTGACTCCATTACCTCCCTACCCCTTACTGGCTCCATTACCTCTCTACCTCTCCCTGACCCTACCTCTCCCTGACTTCATTACCTCCCTACCTCTCCCTGACTCCATTACCTCCCTACCTCTCCCTGACTCCATTACCTCCCTACATCTCCTTGACTCCATTACCTCCCTACCTCTCCCTGGATCCATTGCCTCCCTACATCTCCCTGACTCCATTACCTCCCTACCTCTCCTTGACTCCATTACCTCCCTACATATCCCTGACTCCATTACCTCCCTACATCTCCTTGACTCCATTACCTCCCTACCTCTCCCTGACTCCATTACCTCCCTACATATCCCTGACTCCATTACCTCCCTACATCTCCTTGACTCCATTACCTCCCTACCTCTCCCTGACTCCATTACCTCCCTACCTCTATCTGACTCCATTACCTCCTTATCTCTCCCTGACTCCATTACTTCCCTACCTCTCCCTGACTCCATTACCTCCCTACCTCTCCCTTGTAAATTAAATCCCTTCATTTTTTCATTGATTGATTCATCTAAACTCTTCTTGAATTCCTCGCCACCAAAAATATTATCCTGGTGCTCAACTTACTCCATGTATGCATAACCCTCACTGGCAAAGGTCAGCGTTTTTTTATGATGAAAATCCTACAAGAAATGAATAAATCTAAAACCTTCCCTTGTTAACTCTACAATGATAAACAGTATCTATCTCGCCTTTTCTAGTTACATACCCAACCATTTAGTCGTTTCATGAAATATTGTTTGTAGTTTTTCAATTTTTTTAATGATATTACATTTTTTCTTCAGCCATGAGCGTTAATCCAATAACAGAGACATCTTCAGCAGGAGGGATGCCATCTTTAGGATCAGCCGGATCTGTAGGATCAGTTCTCAGTAACCTTCTCCCTCCAGCTGGCCTCCCTGGGTCAGGCAGTTCTGCGTTTAGCTCTCGAGGTATGATTCTACCTTATATATATATATTACACTGAAGCAGGCCCTTGGCTGTATTTCCGGGCTAATTACACTTTACGTGATTTTAATTATGTCTTTTTATTAGATGAGAAAGTTACAAAAACATATAATTGTTGCTCTTTTTATATAATATATAATATAGTTCTAACTTTATCATCAAATACCTTGGCATAAATCAAATCCAAATATTTCACTATAACAACTTATATGAGTTATTTGAAACACAATCATTAATACCCATGCATGTTTCAAGACTAACATCATTGTTGATTGGATCTTTCAATCAAAAATGACATTCTCGAATAACTTTTTTTCTATGACACGCAGATCACTTTTAAGAACTTTACGAATGCTTCTTCTTGATCTTAGTGAAAAGCCAAACAATACGGCTTGGACTAATAAACTGCGTTGACTAATATACGTTAGTGCCTTATTTCATCTACTTTTGATATCTTACTACATTGTTAAATGAAGAGTTTACTTGAGCTCCGAAGCAGTAGATATCAATAACATGAATGTACGTATTTTATTGAAAAGATGTTGTCACAAGCTCAGGTTGTTTATAAACTGAAGTACAAAAGAAGGTCACATCCTAGGAACTTGGCAGAGCTATTGCTAGACACGTGGGGTATCTGCACAGTGTCATCTTACGTTGGTACAAAAACCGTCCAAACCAATGACGTGAAAGACCGTGTGAGTTCTGGACGCCGAACAGTAACCTCTGTACGTGCAGACAGAGCAATGATTCTGAATGTAATACACCTCCCATTCACTAGTGCCCCAGTACTGAGGGATAACTGGATTACCCACATATGGGTTCCGTAACACGAGTAGTGATTGAAATCGGCGCTTTGCAAGCTTTAAAGAGCCATTCCGTGAGTTGTTGGAGTCAACTATGCCAAACTTAATCAATGGTGTCATTCGTTCGCGAAGTATCGACTGTTACCAAAAAGAATCATTTTAAAGCTAATTGGTTTTGTACAGTGACAATATGAGGGGAGGAAGTCGCAAATATGATCGAAAACCGGACAGTGGCGCGCGTCAAACAGCCAAACGTAATTTTGGAGACTTAATAAAAGCCGCCTGAAGGTCAGTTTGGAGTTGATAGTGTTTGTTAGGTTACATAACTAGTATCCATGTAAACTGAACGTGTGATCTCCGCCTCTGTGCATTTATAAGGCTATTTTTAGATTTTCATGGAGAACCTGTATTTGCCATATATATGTCTTTTGGACATGAAAAATTAAGATGTTTTGATTTTATATTATAACATATGTCATTTTGGTTCGTATCAAAGGTGAATAATATGTTATGAAAGTCACGGAGTGGCTCTTTAATGGTTCCAATTCATGTGTGAATGAAAAATGTCACGAATTCTGAAAAAATCTCACTTTTCCGTCGACTTATATGCCGCAGTTGCGTTTGGACGCTTACGTATACACGTAGCATAACACATCTATTTTGTATTTGTTTTGTTCATTTATAGCATCCTGCTAAATCACCGTATATGAATCCGCCCTCGCTCCTTCCTAATACCCTGATCTCGGGCTAAATCCCTCAAATGGCCATGGCTGGCTAGCGGTGAAATTCGTGGCTATGCTCACCTGTTATTTTTTCAACCAAAGAAATGCCGTTAATTGAGAAGTTGGAAGCTACGATCTAAACTCCACGGATTTTTTCCATCCGAGTGGTGGCGCTGTTGCTGAGTGCGAGTCGTCTAATTGGGTGGTTAAATAGCTAGCGATACGAGGGTTTTGGCGTGAAGGAGATCAGGGTATGAGGAAGGAGCGAGGGCGGATTCATATACGCTGATTAAACAGGATGATTAATAGGTTCAAAGTAGTAAAGAGAGAATTTTTTTTCTAATTTTGCCACATTTCCTTGAACATTGTAGTTGCCATGCACGTAGTTGAGCATTTTGCAGTAGATGGGTATAGCATGCTGCGAAAGCTTTTAAATCTGAAGATGAGAAAGCGTTAATGTTCGTTAATATGTTAGGTTATGTCGTACCATTCTTTCTAACCATGAATAATTTGCGCTATAAAAACGTTTAGTTGTCATTGTTTTAAACTTGATTGTTGGATAAATCAAATGCTGATAAAATAATTGCAGACCAGTGTCTAGATGAAAACCCTTGTAGTGGTATCCCTAACTCGGACTGTGAGAACTCACTAAGCGGATATGAATGCCGCTGCCATGATGGGTATAGCAAACATGAGAATCTATGTGTTGGTAAGTAATTCTTAACTTAATCTTTATAATCTATTGACATTGAGAAGAAAGAAAAGCTTTGCTCACAATAGTGTTTGAAATTTGAAAATAGGAATTTGTCTAAATTTTTCATGGAAATTGACTTTAACATTTTGATTAACTTTCTCTGATTGGAAAATTATCATTCAATCAATCTCTATATCTTAATATCTTCTTCGGTACTGAAGATGACATCAGGCCTTTAGAACATTAACAGAATAGTTTGGATTTGAATGAGTTAATACTTTGAATTAGAGTGATAAGACATATGTTCTAAACTTGTAGATGTACATAGGCAGATTTTGTAACGTATTTCAATCCAAAGTCTATTTTAGGGGTCATTGTCTGAACTTGATTGTTGCATTTTATATTGCTAATATTATATTTGCAGACATCGACGAATGCGTAGGTGAAAACCCTTGTGGTGATAACTCAGTTTGTGATAACACCGAAGGAGGATATGAGTGTCATTGTAATGAAGGGTATACCGAAGTTGAGAATGCGTGTGTCGGTGAGTAATTTTTAACTTTACATGTATATATAATATATATACCTGTTTATTTTATTGACATTTGTATGTTTTACTTGTTTAATTATGTTAATCTTTCTTTAGACGTCAACGAATGTGAGCTTGATAATATCTGCCCAGCTGGACACGATTGCAGCAACACCGTTGGAAGCTACGAATGCAGTGGTTAGTAATCTTTTATTACAACGAACAAGGTATTCATAAAGGATATTACAGTCAAGGTCCCCTTCCTCTCATTAAACCTTCCTTATTTATAGAAACCTAGGTAATGTATAAAAGAATTTTAATTTGGTTTGATACGTTTCATACACGTCACAATAGTTCCTTTGCACTAAAGTATAAGTCAACGTGATTGTGGTGACAATTTATTTTGAGAGAATGAATATGGATTTTTATGGTTAGTTTATAAAGCAACAGATGCAGGTCTTTGTTAGTAAAGGTGGTTACCTTCTAATTAATAACCATATAAACTCGACAGAGAACGGTAGAAACGAGGCATCTTTATCCTCAGACACAATCCTCTTGTTTTATAGACACTTGTATGTTTATTAATGTTTAAATTTAGTTATTTAAATAAGCGTACTCTCACTTTAGACGTAGATGAGTGTTTAAATGATGGGATCTGCCCAACTGGACACGTTTGCACCAACATTGTTGGAGGCCACAAATGTAGCAGTTAGTATATTTTGTTACAAGAAAGGTACGCCACTAATGGCTGTACTATTGCCCAAGCGGCGTTAAACAACAACTCACTCACTCACTACAAGCAAGGTCAAAGTTATCATAGAGGATAAGATAGTCGAGGTCCACTCAACTTCTTAAACAATCCTTATTAAAGAATGTTGTGTGTTATAGAAGTTTGTTTGATACATGTCAAATGTTTATATGGTTTGTTTAAAGTACAAATTTTATATACAAAGTTATAAATTCATCTGTTAAATGTCATGATGCGTTGACCCAATGTGAGCATGACTTTATTCCTGAGCGATGTTTTTCATAATAAAAATAAAACCGAACGGCTACTAGAGGTTCTATAGGTTGATGCATTATCTTATCAAATTTAGCTTTGCTGCTCCATACATCTAACAACATTGTTGTGAAGAGGGGTTTTTTTTCTACCGCGAACCGATGAACATCAATAACACCATAATACAGAAAAATACCAAAAGTTTGTTCACATATCTGCCTATTCTGCATATCATGTAATTTGGGATGTATTTTAGTTGGTATGTCTTACCCCTGTGATATGGTAGGTCAATGAAGTAAGAGGCACCTCTGTTTCTTTGCACTATAAGTATAGTATAAGTTAATGTGATTATGAAGACCACATAAAAAGATCCAATTCCAACCTAGCCGAAAAATGGCACTTTAAAAACTTTTAGGTGTCATTGTCAAAACTTGATTGTTGCATCTTTTTATTGTTAATATTATATTTGCAGACATCGACGAGTGCTTAGGTGAAAACCCTTGTGGTGATAACTCAGTTTGTGATAACACCGAAGGCGGATATGAGTGTCGATGTAATGAAGGGTTTACCGAAGTTGAGAATGCGTGTATCGGTGAGTAATTTCTAACTTTACATGTATATATAATATATTTATGAAAAAAATATACAGAAAAAGGTCGTGGTTGGTGAAAGTTTTTTAATCAAATTCACAACCTCATAATGTCGACAGAGAACAGTAGAAACGAGGCATTCTATAAAACAAATACCTGTTTATTTTATTGACATTTGTATGTTTTACTTGTTAAATGATGTCAATCTTTCTCTAGATGTCAACGAATGTGAGCTTGATGGTACCTGCCCAGCTGGACACGATTGCAGCAACACCGTTGGAAGCTACGAATGTAGTGGTTAGTGATATTTTGTTACAAGGAAGGACAAGGTATTCACAAAGGATAAAACAGTCAGGGTCCCCTTCCTCTCCTTACATCTTCCTTACTTACAGAAACATATTTTATGTTTGATAGAATTCTAATTGGGTCTGATACGTTTCCAAATATAATATTGCCTGTTTTAACTACAAATGGCATTAAACTCGTTGTAAATGAATTTTTGAAATGGCATGATGTGTTTACCAAATGTGAGTATGAGTGTGTTGCTGATTGATTTCTTACATTGCATGTATATTTACAGTTTATTAATAACAAACTATTAGCTTAATAGAAGTAGCAGCAGAATAATGAAAGTTTTTCACCAACCTGCTTATTCTAGTGCAAATAAAATGTAATTTGGGATGTTTTATGGCCTTGAAACATTGCAAGAAAAAAACCTAGATACGGTTGAATTCACAATAGAGAAGTGAGAATCCATTATATTTGTAGCTTATCTGAATCATATCTCATGTATATCGTACCCCATAGCTAACCATAACAAGTTTGGTGGGTCTCTAAAGAAAGCAGGGATAAAGATTTGGAAAACGCAAATTCTTAGCTTTCTTAAAAAATCCTTATACGTAATGAAAGGTTCACACACAAGTCACCTTTGCACTATAGTATAAGTCAACGTGATTGTGCTGACATGTTTCTGAGAGAATGGATATGGATTATTATGGTAAGATTATAAAGCGACAGATGCAGGTCACTGTTAGTAAAAGTTGGTTTCATTCTAATTGACAACTTTATAATTTCGACAGAGAATAGTAGAAACGAGGCATTCTATTAAAGAAATACAGGTTTATGTTATGGACATTTGTATCGTTTACTTGTTTAATTATGTTAATCTTTCTTTAGACGTCAACGAATGTGAGCTTGATAATATCTGCCCAGCTGGACACGATTGCAGCAACACCGTTGGAAGCTACGAATGCAGTGGTTAGTAATCTTTTATTACAACGAACAAGGTATTCATAAAGGATATTACAGTCAAGGTCCCCTTCCTCTCATTAAACCTTCCTTATTTATAGAAACCTAGGTTATGTATAATAGAATTTTAATTTGGTTTGATACGTTTCATACACGTCACAATAGTTCCTTTGCACTAAAGTATAAGTCAACGTGATTGTGGTGACAATTTATTTTGAGAGAATGAATATGGATTTTTATGGTTAGTTTATAAAGCAACAGATGCAGGTCTTTGTTAGTAAAGGTGGTTTCATTCTAATTAACAATCACATAAACTCGACAGAGAACGGTAGAAACGAGCCATCTCTATCCTCAAACACAATCCTCTTGTTTTATAGACACTTGTATGTTTTATAATGTTTAAATCTAGTTATTTAAATAAGCGTACTCTCTCTTTAGACGTAGATGAGTGTTTGAATGATGGGATCTGCCCAACTGGACACGTTTGCACCAACATTGTTGGAGGCCACGAATGTAGCGGTTGGTATATTTTGTTACAAGGAAGGTACGCCGCTAATGGCTGTACTATTGCCCAAGCGGCGTTAAACAACAACTCACTCACTCACTACAAGGAAGTTCAAGGTTATCATAGAGGATAAACTAGTCAAGGTCCGCTCCACTTCTTAAACAATCGTTATATAAAAAACACACATTGTGTGTTATAGAATTTTGGTTTGATACATGTCAAATGTTTATATGGTTTGTTTAAAGTACAAATTTTATATATAAAGTTATAAATTCATCTGTTAAATGTCATGATGTGTTGACCTAATGTGAGCATGACTTTATTGCTGAGCGATGTTTTTCATAATAAAAATAAAACCTAAAGACTACTAGAGGTTCTATAGGTTAATGCATTATCTTATCAAATTTAGCCTTGCTGCTCCTTACATCTAACAACATTGTTGTGAAGAGGGGTTTTTTTCTACCGCGAACCGATGAATACCAATAACACCATAATCTGCAAAATACCAAAAGTTTGTTCATATATCTGCCTATTCAGCATTTCATGTAATTTGGGATGTATTCTAGTTGGTATGTCTTACCCCTGTGATATGGTAGGTCAATGAAGTAAGAGGCACCTCTGTTTCTTTGAACTATAAGTATAGTATAAGTTAATGTGATTATGAAGACCACATAAAAAGATCCCATTCCAACCTAGCCGAAAAATGGTACTTTTAAAACTTTTAGATGCCATTGTCTTAACTTGATTGTTGCATTTTTTTTAATTATTAATATTATATATGCAGACATCGACGAGTGCGTAGGTGAAAACCCTTGTGGTGATAACTCAGTTTGTGATAACACCGAAGGAGGATATGAGTGTCGTTGTAATGAAGGGTATACCGAAGTTGAGAATGCGTGTGTCGGTGAGTAATTTTTAACTTTACATGTATATATAATATATTCATGAGAAAAATATACAGATAAAGGTCGTGGTTCATGAAATGTTTTAAAGTCAAATTCACAACCTCATAACCTCATAATTTCGACAGAGAACAGTAGAAATGAGGCATTCTATAAAACAAATACCTGTTTATTTTATTGACATTTGTATGTTTTACTTGTTAAATGATGTTAATCTTTCTCTAGATGTCAACGAATGTGAGCTTGATGGTACCTGCCCAGCTGGACACGATTGCAGCAACACCGTTGGAAGCTACGAATGTAGTGGTTAGTGATATTTTGTTACAAGGAAGGACAAGGTATTCACAAAGGATAAAACAGTCAAGGTCCCCTTCCTCTGATTACATCTTCCTTACTTACAGAAACATATTTTATGTTTGATAGAATTCTAATTGGGTCTGATACGTTTCCAAATATAATATCACCTGTTTTAACTACAAATGGCATTAAACTCGTTGTAAATGAATTTTTCAAATACATGATGTGTTTACCAAATGTGGGTATGAGTGTGTTGCTAATTGATTTCTTACATTGCATGTATATTTACAGTTTATTAATAACAAACTATTAACTTAATAGAAGTAGCAGCAGAAAAATGAAAGTTTTTCAACTTCCTGCCTATTCTAGTGCAAATAAAATGTAATTTGGGATGTTTTTTGGCCTTGAAACATTGCAAAAAAACCCACCTGCATACGGTTGAATTCCCAATAGAGAAGCGAGGATCCATTATATTTGTAGCTTATCTGAATCATGTCTCATGTATATTATACCCCATAGCTAACCATAACAAGTTCGGCGGGTCACTAAAGGAAGCAGGGATAAAGATTTGGAGAACGCAATTTCTTAGCTTTCTTTGAAATTTACTTATATTGATGAAAGGGTTCACACAAAAGTCACCTTTGCACTATAGTATAAGTCAACGTGATTGTGCTGACATTTTCCCGAGAGAATGGATATGGATTATTATGGTTAGTTTATAAAGCGACAGATGCAGGTCACTGTTAGTAAAAGTGATTTCATTCTAATTCACAACCTCATAATTTCGACAGAGAACAGTAGAAACGAGGCATTCTATTAAAGAAATACAAGTTTATTTTATGGACATATTTTTTTTTTTTACTTGTTTAATGATGTTTATCTTTCTTTAGACGTCAACGAATGTGAGCTTGATAATATCTGCCCAGCTGGACACGATTGCAGCAACACCGTTGGAAGCTACGAATGCAGTGGTAAGTAATCTTTTATTACAACGAACAAGGTATTCATAAAGGATATTACAGTCAAGGTCCCCTTCCTCTCATTAAACCTTCCTTATTTATAGAGACCTAGGTAATGTATAATAGAATTTTAATTTGGTTTGATACGTTTCATACACGTCACAATAGTTCCTTTGCACTAAAGTATAAGTCAACGTGATTGTGGTGACAGTTATTCTGAGAGAATGAATATGGATTTTTATGGTTAGATTATAAAGCAACAGATGCATTTCTTTGTTAGTAAAGGTGGCTTCATTCTAATTAACAACCACATAAACTGGACAGGGAACAGTAGAAACGAGGCATCCCTATCCTCCAACCCAATCCTGTTGTTTTATAGACACTTGTATGTTTTAGAATGTTTAAGTTTAGATTTTTAAATAAGCATACTCTCTCTTTAGACGTAGATGAGTGTTTGAATGATGGGATCTGCCCAACTGGACACGTTTGCACCAACATTGTTGGAGGCCACGAATGTAGCGGTTAGTATATTTTGTTACAAGGTAGGTACGCCGCTAATGGCTGTACTATTGCCCAAGCGGCGTTAAACAACAACTCACTCACTCACTACAAGGAAGGTCAAGGTTATCATAGAGGATCAATCAATCAAATCAATCAATCAATCAACTTTATTTCCATAAGTTTACAAGTACATGCAAAACATTACGGGCGTAGTTTACATAAATATATCATATTTGAGACTATGGTTTGAAACAATCCAGTTGTGTTACACTGCAGACATTATGATAAAGAGAAATTTACATAGATTTCGTAATTGTAATACATTGTGAGTTTCAAATAATACTGACATTTTGTTGTAATTAGGGTTGTTTACAAAGTAATTCTTTAAATAAGTACTTCTGTAGCTGTTAAATTTGGTACAATGGAATAGGTAATGAAATTCATCTCCGATTTGGAAGGGACATGATGGACAAAATCTTTCTTTTGAGTTAGTGTTATCCCAGCGGCCTGTTTCAATTGGTAATTTGTGATTGGCGGTTCTAAATCTAACTAAAGTATTACAGAGCTTAGTTCCTAGTTTACGTTGTAAAGAGGATATATTGTAAGATGTTTTCATGCATTCATAGGTAAGTCCTTTAGAAGATAATGATATACAATTGTAAATACATTGAAGGGATTGTTCTGAAATTCTAAGTTTAACAGCATTTTTAAACCAAGGAAATGAGATTATATTTTGAGATTGCCATATATCGGACATACCAATATTATCTTACGTCGTTTTGATACAAGTCAGCCATTTATTCTTATAGTTATATTTAACGAAGTTTGTCAGTGATATTTGGTACAATGCTGTTAACGTAGAATTACATTTCCCTGATATTATTCTAGACCAGAAACATAACATTCGCAATTTGATTTTATGGACGAGTGGTGATCTACCAGTTTTACGATATAGCATGTATGTCGGTGTGCTTCGTCTTAAATTCAAAATATATCTAATAAAATCCATATGTATCCTTTCAAGTGCTTTCACATTTTCAAACCCCCATATTTCACTTCCATACAGTAAAATAGGGCAGATAGTGCAGTCAAATAAGTAAAGTTTACATTCTATAGACATGTCAATTCTTAAACGTTTGTATAGCAAATGCATAGCTTTGTTTGCCTGGGAAATTTTAGATTTTCTAGAATTCAGAAAAGAGCGGTTATTACTAAAAATAACACCAAGATATTTGTATTGGTCTACAAGCTCAATGCTTTGTTGGCCGATCATAAAGTTAAAATTTGTCGTGAGCTTTTTACTCCCGAAAATTATTATTTTCGTCTTCTGGACATTTATGGATAACTTGTTTTTAACACAATAGTTGTAGAAACAATTTAACGAGTTTTGCAACTCATTTGGATCATCTGATAATATAATAGTATCGTCAGCATATAACAATACAAGTAGACGGACAAATATGTTTACATCATCATCATTAAGTGTAACAGTTACTCCCTCAATATTATTTCTAAGAAGTGTGTTGAGGATGAAATAGTCGAGGTCCACTCCACTTCTTAAACAATTCGTATTAAAGAACACACGTTGTGTGTTATAGAATTTTGGTTTGATACGTGTCAAATGTTTATATGGTATGTTTAAAGTACAAATTTTATATACAAAGTTATAAATTCATCTGTTAGAGGTTCTATAGGTTAATGCATTATCTTATCAAATTTAGCCTTGCTGCTCCTTACATCTAACAACATTGTTGTGAAGAGGTTTGTTTTTTCTACCGCGAACCGATGAACATCAATAACACCATAATACAGCAAAATACCAAAAGTTTGTTCACATATCTGCCCATTCTGCATATCATGTAATTTGGGATGTATTTTAGTTGGTATGTCTTACCCCTGTGATATGGTAGGTCAATGAAGTAAGAGGCACCTCTGTTTCTTTGCACTTTAAGTATAGTATAAGTTAATGTGATTATGAAGACCACATAAAAAGATCCCATTCCAACCTAGCCGAAAAATGGCACTTTTAAAACTTTTAGATGCCATTGTCTTAACTTGATTGTTGCATTTTTTTTATTATTAATATTATATTTGCAGACATCGACGAGTGCGTAGGTGAAAACCCTTGTGGTGATAACTCAGTTTGTGATAACACCGAAGGAGGATATGAGTGTCGTTGTAATGAAGGGTATACTGAAGTTGAGAATGCGTGTGTCGGTGAGTAATTTTTAACTTTACATGTATATATAATATATTCATGAGAAAAATATACAGATAAAGGTCGTGGTTCATGAAATGTTTTAAAATCAAATTCACGACCTCATAACCTCATAATTTCGACAGAGAACAGTAGAAACGAGGCATTCTATAAAACAAATACCTGTTTTTTTTATTGACATTTGTATGTTTTACTTGTTAAATGATGTTAATCTTTCTCTAGATGTCAACGAATGTGAGCTTGATGGTACCTGCCCAGCTGGACACGATTGCAGCAACACCGTTGGAAGCTACGAATGTAGTGGTTAGTGATATTTTGTTACAAGGAAGGACAAGGTATTCACAAAGGATAAAACAGTCAAGGTCCCCTTCCTCTGATTACATCTTCCTTACTTACAGAAACATATTTTATGTTTGATAGAATTCTAATTGGGTCTGATACGTTTCCAAATATAATATCACCTGTTTTAACTACAAATGGCATTAAACTCGTTGTAAATGAATTTTTCAAATACATGATGTGTTTACCAAATGTGGGTATGAGTGTGTTGCTAATTGATTTCTTACATTGCATGTATATTTACAGTTTATTAATAACAAACTATTAACTTAATAGAAGTAGCAGCAGAAAAATGAAAGTTTTTCAACTTCCTGCCTATTCTAGTGCAAATAAAATGTAATTTGGGATGTTTTTTGGCCTTGAAACATTGCAAAAAAACCCACCTGCATACGGTTGAATTCACAATAGAGAAGCGAGGATCCATTATATTTGTAGCTTATCTGAATCATGTCTCATGTATATTATACCCCATAGCTAACCATAACAAGTTCGGCGGGTCACTAAAGGAAGCAGGGATAAAGATTTGGAGAACGCAATTTCTTAGCTTTCTTTGAAATTTACTTATATTGATGAAAGGGTTCACACAAAAGTCACCTTTGCACTATAGTATAAGTCAACGTGATTGTGCTGACATTTTCCTGAGAGAATGGATATGGATTATTATGGTTAGTTTATAAAGCAACAGATGCAGGTCACTGTTAGTAAAAGTTGGTTTCATTCTAATTCACAACCTCATATTTCGACAGAGAACAGTAGAAACGTGGCATTCTATTAGAGAAATACAAGTTTATTTTATGGACATTTGTATGGTTTACTTGTTTAATGATGTTTATCTTTCTTTAGACGTCAACGAATGTGAGCTTGATAATATCTGCCCAGCTGGACACGATTGCAGCAACACCGTTGGAAGCTATGAATGCAGTGGTTAGTTATCGTTTATTACAACGAACAAGGTATTCATAAAGGATATTACAGTCAAGGTCCCCTTCCTCTCATTAAACCTTCCTTATTTATAGAAACCTACGTTATATATAATAGAATTTTAATTTGGTTAGATACGTTTCATACACGTCACAAAAAATCCTTTGCACTAAAGTATAAGTCAACGTGATTGTGGTGACAGTTTTTCCGAGAGAATGGATATGGATTATTATGGTTAGTTTATAAAGCAATAGATGCAGGTCACTTTTAGTAAAAGTGGTTTCATTCTAATTCACAACCTCATAATTTCGACAGAGAACAGTAGAAACGAGGCACCCTATTAAAGAAATACAAGTTTATTTTATGGACATTTGAATGGTTTACTTGTTTAATGATGTTAATCTTTCTTTAGACGTCAACGAATGTGAGCTTGATAATATCTGCCCAGCTGGACACGATTGCAGCAACACCGTTGGAAGCTACGAATGCAGTGGTTAGTTATCTTTTATTACAACGAACAAGGTATTCATAAAGAAAATTACAGTCAATGCCCCCCTCCTCTCTAAAACCTTCCTTATTATAGAAACCTAGGTTATGTATAATAGAATTTTAATTTGGTTTGAAACGTTTCATACACGTCACATTTGTTCCTTTGCACTAAAGTATAAGTCAACGTGATTGTGGTGACAGTTTTTCTGAGAGAATGAATATGGATTTGTATGGTTATTTTATAAAGCAACAGATGCAGGTCTTTGTTAGTAAAGGTGGTTTCATTCTAATTAACAACCACATAAACTCGACAGAGAACGGTAGAAACGAGGCATCTCTATGTTCAAACACAATCCTCTTGTTTTATAGACACTTGTATGTTTTATAATGTTTAAATTTAGTTATTTAAATTAGCGTACTCTCTCTTTAGACGTAGATGAGTGTTTGAATGATGGGATCTGCCCAACTGGACACGTTTGCACCAACATTGTTGGAGGCCACGAATGTAGCGGTTAGTATGTTTTGTTACAAGAAAGGTACGCCGCTAATGGCTGTACTATTGCCCAAGTGGCGATAAACAACAACTCACTCACAAGGTCAAGGTTATCATAGAGGATAAAATAGTCGAGGTCCACTCCACTTCTTAAACAATCCTTATTAAAGAACACATGTTGTGTGTTATAGAATTTTGGTTTGATACATGTCAAATGTTTATATGGTTTGTTTAAAGTACAAATTTTATATACAAAGTTATAAATTCATCTGTTAAACGTTATGATGCGTTGACGTAATGTGAGCATGAATTTATTGCTGAGTAATGTTTTTCATAATAAAAATAAAACCGAAAGGCTACCAGAGGTTCTATAGGTTAATGCATTATCTTATCAAATTTAGCCTTGCTGCTCCTTACATCTAACAACATTGTTGTGAAGAGGGTTATTTTTCTACCGCGAACGGATGAATATCAATAACACCATAATACAGCAAAATACCAAAAGTTTGTTCACATATCTGCCTATTCTGCATATCATGTAATTTGGGATGTATTTTAGTTGGTATGTCATACCCCTGTGATATGGTAGGTCAATGAAGTAAGAGGCACCTCTGTTTCTTTGCACTATAAGTATAGTATAAGTTAATGTGATTATGATTATTGGGTCTGATACGTTTCCAAATATAATATTGCCTGTTTTAACTACCAATGGCATTAAACTCGTTGTAAATGAATTAAAAAAAAAGCCTTATGTGTTAACCAAATTTGAGAATGAGTGTGTTGCTGATTGATTTCTTACATTGCATGTATATTTACCGGGGTTTTTTTTTATAACAAATGAAACTAATAGCTATTGAAGTAGCAGCAGAATAATGAAAGTTTTTTTAACCTACCTGCCTATTCTAGTGCAAATAAAATGTAATTTGGGATGTTGTTTGGCCTTGAAACATTGCAAGAAAAAAACTGGATACGGTTGAATTCACAATAGAGAAGTGAGGATCCATTATATTTGTAGCTTATCTGAATCATATTTCATGTATGTCATATCCCATAGCTAACCATTACAAGTTTGGCGGGTCACTAAAGAAAGCAGAGTTAAAGATTTGGAAAACGCAATTTCTTAGCTTTCTTAAAAAACCTTATATGTGATGAAAGGTTCACACACAAGTCACCTTTGCACTATAGTATAAGTCAACGTGATTGTGCTGACATTTTCCTGAGAGAATGGATATGGATTATTATGGTTAGTTTATAAAGCGACAGATGCCGGTCACTGTTAGTAAAAGATGGTTTCATTCTAATTCACAACCTCATAATTTCGACAGAGAACAGTAGAAACGAGTCATTCTATAAAAGAAATACCTGTTTATTTTATTGACATTTGTATGGTTTACTTGTTTCATGATGTTAATCTTTCTTTAGACGTCAACGAATGTGAGCTTGATAATATCTGCCCAGCTGGACATGATTGCAGCAACACCGTTGGAAGCTACGAATGCAGTGGTTAGTTATCTTTTTTAACAACGAACAAGCTATTCATAAAGGAAATTACAGTCAAGGTCCCCCTCCTCTCATTAAACCTTCCTTATTTATAGAAACCTAGGTTATGGATAATAGAATTTTAATTTGGTTTGATACGTTTCATACACGTCACATTTGTTCCTTTGCACTAAAGTATAAGTCAACGTGATTGTGGTGACAGTTTTTCTGAGAGAATGGATATGGATTTTTATGGTTAGTTTATAAAGCAACAGGTGCAGGCCTTTGTTAGTAAAGGTGGTTTCATTCTAATCAACAACCACATAAACTCGACAGAGAACGGTAGAAACGAGGCATCTCTATCCTCAAACACAATCCTCTTGTTTTATAGACACTTGTATGTTTCATAATGTTTAAATTTAGTTATTTTGATAAACGTACTTTCTCTTTAGACGTAGATGAGTGTTTGAATGATGGGATCTGCCCAACTGGACACGTTTGCACCAACATTGTTGGAGGCCACGAATGTAGCGGTTAGTATGTTTTGTTACAAGAAAGGTACGCCGCTATTGGCTTTACTATTGCCCGTTAAACAACAACTCACTCACTCACTACAAGGAAGGTCAAGGGTATCATAGAGGATAAAATAGTCGAGGTCCACTCCACTTCTTAAACAATCCTTATTAAAGAACACATGTTGTGTGTTATAGAATTTTGGTTTGATACATGTCAAATGTTTATATGGTTTGTTTAAAGTACAAATTTTATATACAAAGTTATAAATTCATTTGTTAAACGTTATGATGCGTTGACGTAATGTGAGCATGAATTTATTGCTGAGTAATGTTTTTCATAATAAAAATAAAACCGAAAGGCTACCAGAGGTTCTATAGGTTAATGCATTATCTTATCAAATTTAGCCTTGCTGCTCCTTACATCTAACAACATTGTTGTGAAGAGGGTTATTTTTCTACCGCGAACGGATGAATATCAATAACACCATAATACAGCAAAATACCAAAAGTTTGTTCACATATCTGCCTATTCTGCATATCATGTAATTTGGGATGTATTTTAGTTGGTATGTCATACCCCTGTGATATGGTAGGTCAATGAAGTAAGAGGCACCTCTGTTTCTTTGCACTATAAGTATAGTATAAGTTAATGTGATTATGATAATTGGGTCTGATACGTTTCCAAATATAATATTGCCTGTTTTAACTACCAATGGCATTAAACTCGTTGTAAATGAATTAAAAAAAAGCCTTATGTGTTAACCAAATTTGAGAATGAGTGTGTTGCTGATTTATTTCTTACATTGCATGTATATTTATCGGGTTTTTTTTTATAACAAATGAAACTAATAGCTATTGAAGTAGCAGCAGAATAATGAAAGTTTTTTTAACCTACCTGCCTATTCTAGTGCAAATAAAATGTAATTTGGGATGTTGTTTGGCCTTGAAACATTGCAAGAAAAAAACTGGATACGGTTGAATTCACAATAGAGAAGTGAGGATCCATTATATTTGTAGCTTATCTGAATCATATTTCATGTATGTCATATCCCATAGCTAACCATTACAAGTTTGGCGGGTCACTAAAGAAAGCAGAGTTAAAGATTTGGAAAACGCAATTTCTTAGCTTTCTTAAAAAACCTTATATGTGATGAAAGGTTCACACACAAGTCACCTTTGCACTATAGTATAAGTCAACGTGATTGTGCTGACATTTTCCTGAGAGAATGGATATGGATTATTATGGTTAGTTTATAAAGCGACAGATGCCAGTCACTGTTAGTAAAAGATGGTTTCATTCTAATTCACAACCTCATAATTTCGACAGAGAACAGTAGAAACGAGTCATTCTATAAAAGAAATACCTGTTTATTTTATTGACATTTGTATGGTTTACTTGTTTCATGATGTTAATCTTTCTTTAGACGTCAACGAATGTGAGCTTGATAATATCTGCCCAGCTGGACATGATTGCAGCAACACCGTTGGAAGCTACGAATGCAGTGGTTAGTTATCTTTTTTAACAACGAACAAGCTATTCATAAAGGAAATTACAGTCAAGGTCCCCCTCCTCTCATTAAACCTTCCTTATTTATAGAAACCTAGGTTATGGATAATAGAATTTTAATTTGGTTTGATACGTTTCATACACGTCACATTTGTTCCTTTGCACTAAAGTATAAGTCAACGTGATTGTGGTGACAGTTTTTCTGAGAGAATGGATATGGATTTTTATGGTTAGTTTATAAAGCAACAGGTGCAGGCCTTTGTTAGTAAAGGTGGTTTCATTCTAATCAACAACCACATAAACTCGACAGAGAACGGTAGAAACGAGGCATCTCTATCCTCAAACACAATCCTCTTGTTTTATAGACACTTGTATGTTTCATAATGTTTAAATTTAGTTATTTTGATAAACGTACTTTCTCTTTAGACGTAGATGAGTGTTTGAATGATGGGATCTGCCCAACTGGACACGTTTGCACCAACATTGTTGGAGGCCACGAATGTAGCGGTTAGTATGTTTTGTTACAAGAAAGGTACGCCGCTAATGGCTTTACTATTGCCCGTTAAACAACAACTCACTCACTCACTACAAGGAAGGTCAAGGTTATCATAGAGGATAAACTAGTCGAGGTCCACTCCACTTCTTAAACAATCCTCATTAAAGAACACATGTTGTGTGTTATAGAATTTTGGTTTGATACATGTCAAATGTTTATATGGTTTGTTTAAAGTACAAATTTTATATACAAAGTTATAAATTCATCTTTTAAACGTTATGATGCGTTGACGTAATGTGAGCATGAATTTATTGCTGAGTAATGTTTTTCATAATAAAAATAAAACCGAAAGGCTACCAGAGGTTCTATAGGTTAATGCATTATCTTATCAAATTTAGCCTTGCTGCTCCTTACATCTAACAACATTGTTGTGAAGAGGGTTATTTTTCTACCGCGAACGGATGAATATCAATAACACCATAATACAGCAAAATACCAAAAGTTTGTTCACATATCTGCCTATTCTGCATATCATGTAATTTGGGATGTATTTTAGTTGGTATGTCATACCCCTGTGATATGGTAGGTCAATGAAGTAAGAGGCACCTCTGTTTCTTTGCACTATAAGTATAGTATAAGTTAATGTGATTATGATAATTGGGTCTGATACGTTTCCAAATATAATATTGCCTGTTTTAACTACCAATGGCATTAAACTCGTTGTAAATGAATTAAAAAAAAGCCTTATGTGTTAACCAAATTTGAGAATGAGTGTTTTGCTGATTTATTTCTTACATTGCATGTATATTTATCGGGGTTTTTTTTATAACAAATGAAACTAATAGCTATTGAAGTAGCAGCAGAATAATGAAAGTTTTTTTTAACCTACCTGCCTATTCTAGTGCAAATAAAATGTAATTTGGGATGTTGTTTGGCCTTGAAACATTGCAAGAAAAAAACTGGATACGGTTGAATTCACAATAGAGAAGTGAGGATCCATTATATTTGTAGCTTATCTGAATCATATTTCATGTATGTCATATCCCATAGCTAACCATTACAAGTTTGGCGGGTCACTAAAGGAAGCAGAGTTAAAGATTTGGAAAACGCAATTTCTTAGCTTTCTTAAAAAACCTTATATGTGATGAAAGGTTCACACACAAGTCACCTTTGCACTATAGTATAAGTCAACGTGATTGTGCTGACATTTTCCTGAGAGAATGGATATGGATTATTATGGTTAGTTTATAAAGCGACAGATGCCGGTCACTGTTAGTAAAAGATGGTTTCATTCTAATTCACAACCTCATAATTTCGACAGAGAACAGTAGAAACGAGTCATTCTATAAAAGAAATACCTGTTTATTTTATTGACATTTGTATGGTTTACTTGTTTCATGATGTTAATCTTTCTTTAGACGTCAACGAATGTGAGCTTGATAATATCTGCCCAGCTGGACATGATTGCAGCAACACCGTTGGAAGCTACGAATGCAGTGGTTAGTTATCTTTTTTAACAACGAACAAGCTATTCATAAAGGAAATTACAGTCAAGGTCCCCCTCCTCTCATTAAACCTTCCTTATTTATAGAAACCTAGGTTATGGATAATAGAATTTTAATTTGGTTTGATACGTTTCATACACGTCACATTTGTTCCTTTGCACTAAAGTATAAGTCAACGTGATTGTGGTGACAGTTTTTCTGAGAGAATGGATATGGATTTTTATGGTTAGTTTATAAAGCAACAGGTGCAGGCCTTTGTTAGTAAAGGTGGTTTCATTCTAATCAACAACCACATAAACTCGACAGAGAACGGTAGAAACGAGGCATCTCTATCCTCAAACACAATCCTCTTGTTTTATAGACACTTGTATGTTTCATAATGTTTAAATTTAGTTATTTTGATAAACGTACTTTCTCTTTAGACGTAGATGAGTGTTTGAATGATGGGATCTGCCCAACTGGACACGTTTGCACCAACATTGTTGGAGGCCACGAATGTAGCGGTTAGTATGTTTTGTTACAAGAAAGGTACGCCGCTATTGGCTTTACTATTGCCCGTTAAACAACAACTCACTCACTCACTACAAGGAAGGTCAAGGGTATCATAGAGGATAAAATAGTCGAGGTCCACTCCACTTCTTAAACAATCCTTATTAAAGAACACATGTTGTGTGTTATAGAATTTTGGTTTGATACATGTCAAATGTTTATATGGTTTGTTTAAAGTACAAATTTTATATACAAAGTTATAAATTCATCTGTTAAACGTTATGATGCGTTGACGTAATGTGAGCATGAATTTATTGCTGAGTAATGTTTTTCATAATAAAAATAAAACCGAAAGGCTACCAGAGGTTCTATAGGTTAATGCATTATCTTATCAAATTTAGCCTTGCTGCTCCTTACATCTAACAACATTGTTGTGAAGAGGGTTATTTTTCTACCGCGAACGGATGAATATCAATAACACCATAATACAGCAAAATACCAAAAGTTTGTTCACATATCTGCCTATTCTGCATATCATGTAATTTGGGATGTATTTTAGTTGGTATGTCATACCCCTGTGATATGGTAGGTCAATGAAGTAAGAGGCACCTCTGTTTCTTTGCACTATAAGTATAGTATAAGTTAATGTGATTATGATAATTGGGTCTGATACGTTTCCAAATATAATATTGCCTGTTTTAACTACCAATGGCATTAAACTCGTTGTAAATGAATTAAAAAAAAGCCTTATGTGTTAACCAAATTTGAGAATGAGTGTGTTGCTGATTTATTTCTTACATTGCATGTATATTTATCGGTTTTTTTTTTATAACAAATGAAACTAATAGCTATTGAAGTAGCAGCAGAATAATGAAAGTTTTTTTAACCTACCTGCCTATTCTAGTGCAAATAAAATGTAATTTGGGATGTTGTTTGGCCTTGAAACATTGCAAGAAAAAAACTGGATACGGTTGAATTCACAATAGAGAAGTGAGGATCCATTATATTTGTAGCTTATCTGAATCATATTTCATGTATGTCATATCCCATAGCTAACCATTACAAGTTTGGCGGGTCACTAAAGAAAGCAGAGTTAAAGATTTGGAAAACGCAATTTCTTAGCTTTCTTAAAAAACCTTATATGTGATGAAAGGTTCACACACAAGTCACCTTTGCACTATAGTATAAGTCAACGTGATTGTGCTGACATTTTCCTGAGAGAATGGATATGGATTATTATGGTTAGTTTATAAAGCGACAGATGCCGGTCACTGTTAGTAAAAGATGGTTTCATTCTAATTCACAACCTCATAATTTCGACAGAGAACAGTAGAAACGAGTCATTCTATAAAAGAAATACCTGTTTATTTTATTGACATTTGTATGGTTTACTTGTTTCATGATGTTAATCTTTCTTTAGACGTCAACGAATGTGAGCTTGATAATATCTGCCCAGCTGGACATGATTGCAGCAACACCGTTGGAAGCTACGAATGCAGTGGTTAGTTATCTTTTTTAACAACGAACAAGCTATTCATAAAGGAAATTACAGTCAAGGTCCCCCTCCTCTCATTAAACCTTCCTTATTTATAGAAACCTAGGTTATGGATAATAGAATTTTAATTTGGTTTGATACGTTTCATACACGTCACATTTGTTCCTTTGCACTAAAGTATAAGTCAACGTGATTGTGGTGACAGTTTTTCTGAGAGAATGGATATGGATTTTTATGGTTAGTTTATAAAGCAACAGGTGCAGGCCTTTGTTAGTAAAGGTGGTTTCATTCTAATCAACAACCACATAAACTCGACAGAGAACGGTAGAAACGAGGCATCTCTATCCTCAAACACAATCCTCTTGTTTTATAGACACTTGTATGTTTCATAATGTTTAAATTTAGTTATTTTGATAAACGTACTTTCTCTTTAGACGTAGATGAGTGTTTGAATGATGGGATCTGCCCAACTGGACACGTTTGCACCAACATTGTTGGAGGCCACGAATGTAGCGGTTAGTATGTTTTGTTACAAGAAAGGTACGCCGCTAATGGCTTTACTATTGCCCGTTAAACAACAACTCACTCACTCACTACAAGGAAGGTCAAGGTTATCATAGAGGATAAACTAGTCGAGGTCCACTCCACTTCTTAAACAATCCTCATTAAAGAACACATGTTGTGTGTTATAGAATTTTGGTTTGATACATGTCAAATGTTTATATGGTTTGTTTAAAGTACAAATTTACATCACACGAGTTATATATTCATCTGTTAAATGTCATGATGCGTTGACCTAATGTGAGCATGAGTTTATCACTGAGCGATTTTTTTTTCATGTATATATACTGGTTGTTAATACCAAATAAAACCGAAAGGCTACTAGAAGCTCTACAGGTTAATGCATTATCTTATCCAATTTAGACTTGCCGTTCCTTATATATAACAACATTGTTGTGAAGAGAATTTTTTCTACACCGAACCGATGAATATCAATAACATCATAAAACAGCAAAAGACCAAAGTTTGTTCACATATCTGCCTATTCTGCATATCATGTAATTTGGGATGTCTTTTAGGCCTTAAAACAATACAAGAAAAGAAACAGATAATGTTAATTCACAATACAGAATTGAAAATCCATTGTAAATGTAGCGTATCTCAGTGGTATGTCATACCCCTGTGATATGTAGGTCAATGAAGTAAGAGGCACCTCTCTTTTTTGCACTATACAAGTATAAGTTACTGTGATTATGAAGACCACATAAAAGATCTCATTCAAACTTTGCCGAACAATAGCACTTTTAATTTCTTTTTTAGGTGTAACTGTCTTAACTTGATTGTTGCATCTTTCTATTGGTAATGTTATATTTGCAGACATCGACGAGTGCGTAGGTGAAAACCCTTGTGGTGATAACTCAGTTTGTGATAACACCGAAGGCGGATATGATTGTCGTTGTAATGAAGGGTTTATCGAAGTCGAGAATGCGTGTGTCGGTGAGTAATTTCTAACTTACATGTGTGTACGTATATATAAATATATATTCATAAAAAATATAAAGTTATATTTGTAGTTTAAAGCGTGGATATAGAAACAACAGCACACAACATTTTCTCCTACATGCTTCGGTGAGAATGATTACTTTATATCAACGCTTTTAACTATTAAGACTTTTCACTTGATTGATTATATATAAAACAAAGTAGGGAATATTTTTGTCTATTCATAACTATGAAAAAGTTTTTGTTGTTTAAATATATATATTCATGTAAAAGATATACCAAGAACAAAAAGTTAAGCGCCACCAGATGTTTAAACTAATGGTTTACAAATCCTCGTAACTTACATGTATTACTGATTATATAGATATATAAATTAGCATCAAGTGGTACTTAGGGTCTGTGGACAACAAATGACAACAATAGATAGATTGCATTACTTTTTTTAACTCTGTAGATTAATTTCCAAATGGTGTATTTTTCAGCAACTGTGCAATAAATACATCTATTGCCTTTGCTGTTATATCTTACCGCTGTAGAATCAGTGTTACCACTCTAGCTCTGTGGGGTCTAGCATTGTCATCCTGTAAACTGATCTTGTACGAAGAGGGTGGTTGTCGCAATGTTGAATTATCAAGGGGAGAAGGTTGTTATCTCGATTTTTCTGAGTTTACCACAACTGGCACAAGATCGAGTTTACAACCGTAGGAAACACAATCCAATATCATCACAGAGCCACCACCCCGATGATAGGTTTGGTGCTGCGAAGCGGATGATAGCTTGTCCCCAAACACGTATTCAACCATCAACAATATGCACTAGTAACCAACACTTATCAGACCAATTGATCCGGCGCCTTGATGCCAAATTCCAACCTAACCTCCCTCTACCCCACTTTACACGTTCATTAATGTGCCGTTGTATTAATCTCATACGTTGGACAGGTCAACGTGCACTATAACCTGCCTCTGTAATGCGTTACCTAACGGTTCATATGCGTATAGGTAACACAATTATCCCTCAGTACTGGGGCACAAGTGAAGGGGAGGTGTCTTACATTCAGAATCAGTGCTCTGTCTGCAGGTTACTGTTGGGCGTCAAGAACTCACACGGGCTTTCACGTGTTTGGTTTGGACGGTTTTTGTACCAACGTGGAAAACACTGTGCTGTGTCCCCAACGGTCTAGCTATAGCTCTGCGGGACATTCCGCTATCCCGCATACCAATCATTCGCCATCTCTCCCAGTTTGATAATCTACGCCTTGAATTATTGAAACTCAAACTCATATGCAATCATTTGTTCGAGATAACCGACGATAATGTTTGCCACATTTCTCCATAAACACGTGCTCATGCTTTAAACTCGTCGCACGAGTAAATTCGGAGTTCACGAGCATTTTTAATTGCCAGCATCAATGTTTTGGGAGTTGTTTATGCCATAAAACAGTTTCGATATCATTTTCAATTACTTGTTGAAACGATATACTCAATTGAAATAAGTGGAGCTTAACTTTTTGTTCTAAGTGAATATAGTCCCAATACAATCAAAATCTAAACATCTATATTTACGGATTAATTACCTTAGTTACAAATTGATCAAATGCTTTTCGTGTATTTATGTAATTTTACCACGATTGTCTACATAGAGATTTGAGGGATAAGAGTTGTAGAATGGCGTTTAAATGCATTATACTATAGTTCATACTTATAAATTGTATCGTTTATAATATTGTTGCTAAAATAGCACAAACGACCACACCTCCTGTAACCCAGCCACCAACGGAACCGGCAACTCAACCTTCTTGTTCTAACAATGAATACTATAATTCTGAGACCGGGAAGTGCGATTGTGAAGCAGGATACGAAAGACTTTCTTATGGAAGCAGCTGCACAGGTAACCCATTAAATTTGAAAATTCCTTACTTTGCGTTGATATTTAGGTTTTGACATATTTGTTAAACAATTTTATAGAACCAGTCAATGAATTAGAAAGAAGAAGAAAGTACACGTTCTTCTTTAAAAATCTCCTCAGGCGTGACTTTATGATTGTCCTATATGTGCTCTCATTTAATTTCTGTAGGTTTTTTATACAGTTAATACTATAATGCGACAATTTCTTGTAAACGATGCACTGTATCTATAACTTTACGTACATAATTTATGTTGTCGACGAGTTGTTAGATCGTTCACACATATATTATATATCAATATATATATTTATTTATTTTTTTCATATATTAATTATAGTATACTATTTATTGATTAATTGTCAATTGTACTGCACTCAAAGTACTTTTCAAAGCTATGAAATTTTTAATCTTATAACTTGTCATTCATATTAACACAAGTGTGTTAAATTGGATTGGAAAAGGATGTTATGGTAACAGTGAAGCAGAGAATAAACTAGATAAAATATACAAAGTACTACTTAAAAATCTATTGAGGCGTGACAATTAAGATTAGTCCTGTATATGGTATCATTTGTTGTCTGTCTATATATATATATGAAATTATTAAAAAATACAGAGAAGATGTAAATCAGCTTTCACAATCATGACTTTATCTTTTTTCCAATATGCATATTTCTGCTTCTTGATTCGAAGCTTCTTCAGGGAATGTATGCTTGAAGCATAGTAGCAGTCTTAAATAGTCTTCAGTGTATCTAAGTAACAACATAATGCAACACAAACTTCAAAATAATCAACAATCGTCCTGGTGAGTTATCCCCTCTTAAATCTAATAGGTTTGAATTGGCAGTGATAGGATTAGGGATTTATGACGCTGTTCAATGAAGGAGAAAATTTGTTAATGAAGTACTGTTCCTTGGTTAGCAATTGTGAGGTAAAAGTTGTTGTCGAGCCTTCTTTTAGATCTTAAAAATCTTAGACTCAAAGAATTACAAATGTCATTATTGGATAGGGGTTACCCAAAAGGGATAATAGATCAAGGCATTAAAAAGGCTTTAAGCCAGGACATCTTCTCCCTTAGAAGACCAAAGGACAAACAACCAAATGAAAATGTATTAGCCTTTGTGACAACCTATAACCCAAACAACATGGAAGTCTTTCCTAAATTACACAATAATCTAGATATCATGAGACAGAGACAGTAAACGTCAGCCCAAAAACTTGAAAAAAATGCTAACAAGTGCAAAATATACAAGCAATCAAGATTTACCAACTGTGAAAAAATGTTTAGATAAAAGATGTGGAACATGCCCATATCTAAAAGAAGGCTCGACAACAACTTTTGAGAATGGAATAGAATTTCATGTCAAAAGCGAAATGTCATGTAAATCAAAAAATGTTATTTATGTCATTTCTTGTGAAAAATGTGGTGTAACATACATTGGACAAACGAACAACTTGCAAAACAGAGTAACAGTTCACAAACAACAAATAAGAGATGATAATTTAAGACACTTAAAAGTTAGTAAACATATATCTCAATGTAGTAATGGTGCTTTTAAAATATTTCCTTTTTACGAAATATTCAATAATGGAGGTGACATTACCTCACAATTGCTAACCAAGGAACAGTACTTCATTAACAAATTTTCTCCTTCATTGAACAGCGTCATAAATCCCTAATCCTATCACTGCCAATTCAAACCTATTAGATTTAAGAGGGGATAACTCACCAGGACGATTGTTGATTATTTTGATGTTTGTGTTGCATTATGTTGTTACTTAGATACACTGAAGACTATTTAAGACTGCTACTATGCTTCAAGCATACATTCCCTGAAGAAGCTTCGAATCAAGAAGCAGAAATATGCATATTGGAAAAAAGATAAAGTCATGATTGTGAAAGTTGATTTACATCTTCTCTGTATTTTTTAATAATTTCATATATACTTCTCCACGATTGTTACTTCTTACATTATATATATATATATATATATTACTTCTTACATATTATATATATATATATATATATATATATATATATATATATATATATGACGTACACTGTATCTTATAAATGATGAAAATTGGGCACATCTTTGCTTACATGTTATCCATTTTAATTACGAGAATTTAAAACGTCTTTTTCCACCTTATTACCAGCAGTGCGGCAATTAAGGAATGTTTTCACTAACATATGCATACATATACATTTTGAAACTTTAACAGTACATTTCATATGGTTTGAAAGCTTGCAGTGATTGTATCTGTTCATGAAAAATATATTTTACGAGTTTATACTGCTTGTGAAGCAATGTAATGAATTGAGGATATGTTTTATCTTGCATTATTGATAAATCAATCATAGTTATAGGATAGTATACATACACGTTATAGATATTTCAAGTTATATTATTAAGGCTCAACCCATCCTGCTACATGAATGCGAGTCATTTCATTAGTTTGCTATATTTAGCGATACGAGCATTCGAGGCCAAAGGATAGCAGGGTATATGATGGAGCTAGGCGGTGACAAATACGCTGGGTTCAACATTTCATTCAGTTATATAAGAACATTCATTGTTTCAGTAAAAGTCGATTCGTACAGAAGACAGGAGATACAGTTCAAACGAGGCATCATTATCATCAAACACAATTTTTTCTTCAAACACATTAATCTTGTTTCAATGGCTATTCATTTGTGCATATGTTTATTATGTTTAGATTTAGTTATTTGATATAATTAATCTATCCTAAGACGTGAACGAGTGTGAGACTGGAAACCCCTGCCCAGATGGAAACGTTTGCAACAACATCGATGGAGACTACGAATGTAGTGGTTAGTAATTGTTTTACTTGGAAGGTCAAGGTTATCATGAAGGATAAAACAGCCAACTTTCTCCCCTTAAACACTTCTAAAGAAGCAACATATCTTTTTTTTCATAAGAGATAGTTTCGGTTTGATTTATGTCAAAATACGATATAGGCGCTAGTGCAGAAAAGATGGATAACCAGCGTGCATTTGTTCCTTAGATATCGTATCAAATAAGTTCTATACCCATCCCCTAAAACGACAAATCCTTATTTATAAATCTTGAAACGTCCATTTAGATAGCTGAATTTCAAGTTCATTTAATCATTATACAATAACATAAATAGTCAATGTTACTAATGATCTAATGATAATAAGAGGTTTTACCCCGAGCAAAATGTATTGCAATAACGCAAGGCATTTGGCGCAAAATTTGGCTTCACTCGCTCTTCTACATTGTTTCCAAACTATATACTTTATTTGCTCATTAATTCATAAACGTCTTACTGAAACACTTTGCAGGTTAAATTATCCTGACCGAACAAGGCCAGCAGGATATTGACATTATACTGCTAAAGGTTTTAAAACTATATAAAACTAAACATATATAAATGCAGACTTGATATATCAAAATGTACATCAGTTTGATCCTCAATAAGTCTAGTGGGGAAGTGTTGTTTGACAACATACAAATCCGGGTTTTAAAACAATTTTGACTTTTGAATTTGTTAAACGTCTAGATTTACAAATCGATTTCCAAACCAAACATGGAGTTAATGAATTATCAAACCTTCGCAGATGTTACCACATATCATCTTCAAATGAACAAAATTCCAAGTCTTTCGACTAAAATTTCGATTAAAATATTAATCATAGAAAATATAAATGGTTTAACTCATCTAGTATTTCAAGCTTATTGAAACTCAATTCAGCCTAAACGTTTTGGTGAAGGGAATAATGTTTCATTCAATAGTACTATTACCATTACAAGCCTTTTCATTTCTCGAAATAATATGACCTTCACAAAGTATGATTTGATGGTCAAACTAATGTGTTGTTTGGCCTTATATATAGTGTTTAACATTTGCTGAAGGCGGGAATATGCAATGTCATACCGGTATGTGAGATCTGTTTCTATTGAGAGGAATTAGAGGTCGTTTAAATGCACCAAGATGAATTGTCACATGTGGTATATTTTAAAATTAAACGGTCTAATCAAATTTTATCTAAATGTAACAATATCAATTGTCATTTGCGCATTTTATTTATTAGAGGAATTGCACTTTGATAATTTTATTACAGTTTTAGAAAATCCGGAAGAAATATGTAAGGCGAGAGGATTCACATACAACGCAGACACCAACTTCTGCTTCAAGTTCATAGACAGTTACAAAACTCAAGCGGAGGCTAAGAAATCTTGCGAGTTAGATTACGGCGCACGGATAGCAATCGTTAACACACAAGCGAAAATACATGCAGTGGGAGATTACATGAGTCGTGAGTTTGCCAATATACATACATTCATCCAAAACATGTGATCATGTTAGACATCTCTTGGGCGAAACCTTGAGAATCTCACCCAAGTGTCTTCTGATATCAATGTATCATCATGAGTTAATGAAAGTAAGAGATAAAATTTAATCAACTGTTAATCAACAGATGTTTTCATAAACAGAAAACATCTCTGACCATAAAGTTGCCATTAAACATCTGGAGGTCTAAGCATTGTGACGTCATCAGCATTATGATATCAAGGCATTGTTACGTGATTAACATGGTGACGTCATATAGCAATGTTCTTAGTGTTCTCATTGATGCCAAGGCATTGTGAAGTCATAAACTTAGGATGCAAAAGAAATATGACGATCTGATTGTTGTGATATCTCCAATTCAGATATCACTTGTGAATACTTGATCTTACACAAGCGATTTCTTTTTTGAGAGCATGTTGAATGATAATAAGCCAACAAGCACTATTTATAGTTTATATCTTATAATGCATTTTGTATCATCAGTTAAAACATATCAAAGCTTTGATTGCACTCAGAACTCAGCTAGCGAAACTTTTAAGTCTCAAAGTAATGAAAATGACGTAAGAACTGAATGATGTCAAAATGACGATGATGTCAAAGCGCCATGACTCCATAAAAGCACTGCCGAAGAAGTCTCATTGACTTTTTGTTTATCATTGTTCTTCCCTTTAATGGTAATTATTGAAAATTAGGTAAATGAAAATAAAATCTTACCTTCGTGTTTTCTGATGTCAAATAAATTCGTGTTGATATATTTGATCTCAGGAACCACTTTGTTTAGGTGAACGGTGTATGGAAATGTGGCTAAATTTAGGCACAATATTGATATGAATAATTGTACTTATCATTTTATAAGTTACAAGACATTAAGAGTCAAATGACCCCTTTTAAATTCAAAAGTCTTCATTCGGCTAACATAGAAAAAAAGATCGATTTCTCTGTATCATGTTCCTAATCCAATTTTACCTTTCGATCTTAGGTTGGGACACTCCAGATGCTTTCTTCACGTGGATAGATGGTGAACAGGAGTACGACACCTTTTTTCATGAATTTCATTATACAGGCTACTGGTACTATTGGTATTATTATTATTACTATTACTATTCATCCATGGAAGGGGTAGCCTGGAGCGACTCAAGCCTTGTTCCACTTAATCTCTTTCACTACCATCCGTATGACAACGGCGCAAAATGTACAGAAATTGACCCCTATTTTCCCTACAACTACAACTTTGCGGAGTGGGAATGTGACTATCAACAACCGTTTTTATGTGAGGTCCCAGTGAAAAGTAAGTATCGAAACTCAAAAATTTCATTTCATTCTTGTTTTAAAAAGGTATAAGATGACTTTTGCGTTTGTATGTGAATTAGGATGTTTAATCATATGACTAAGACAACTTCTCAAGCATACAAACTGTACAAACATATACAATTTCGAAATTACCATAAATAATGGCAATATCCTCTTCAAAAGATAACACACCTCATACATGGTTGATATCACGGTTTAAGCGGCATTGGTACGTTTTTATGATATATTATATTTCCTCAAAATTTCTCCAAAGAATATATGTTTGTATGGATTCGCATAGCTTAACAAAACGTTCGTTTGAGAACTGCTTCTTTTGATATAATAATTGGCTTGCAATTGTAAACATTTATTTTCATCTTCTTGAGACCAAGCATGAGATCGAAATATTTTACAACACACTTATATTTCCAAACAAATATTTTTAAAAAGAAAGTCTTTCAAGGTCGTAATTGAATTGAAATTAAATACTAAAATTGACACGGTCAACCCTAGAAATTGATGTCAAAGTCGTTCCCTACGTATGTCAAGGGAAAATCCTGAAAGGTCCCGTGACCATATGGTCTCGTAAGAGTCATACAGCCCTGCAAAAAGTAACAAAGAATTTCGCGGGATGTTCGCGAGCGCCAGCGAACACTCAATGTTAACAGAAGGATACACGCCGCCATTAATGTGTTACTGAACGCAAAACTGTTTACATCTTTCATTAACATTTGTTTTAAAAAATCAACCCCATTCATCAGGAACAGCTTTGAACAATTGATTTTAACATTCCCTTTAAGCGCATGCTTAAAGAGTCGAATTTGAAATTTGAAAAGAAACATTACCTTCTGACAAACTGAAAACATGTATGAGCAAAACCTCGTTAGTTAGACTTAAGGGTGTGATAAACGATGTATTTTGAGAGGTTCGCAGGTCGAATCGAAGTAGTAATATTGTGTATAATGTAAGTTAAGGGTAATTTTTTTACAGATTTTTGTTATGAAGATTCATCGGGATTATCGAAACATTAAACCATAAGTTACTAATGATTTCTCGCCCCAGTGTCATCAACTTAACAACGTACCATTTATATGATAGGCATGAAGGTCTTTCATTCCCCAGCTAACGTTTACAGCCAATTAGGAAGCTTCTATCGGTCATCAAATCGGTTATTAGGTCAAGCTATTCTGGGTCATTTGCTATAAAGAGCCAATTCGTGAATTGTTGGAGTCATACATGGCCAACTTAATCAATGGTGTTAAGATTTTTTTATTTCATATCACCACATATGACATTTAGGTTGGTAACAAAGGTAAATGATATGTTATGAAAATCACGGAGTGGCTCTTTAATGCAACCCTTTCATACCAAAATTAGCCCAATTAGCACAATAACTTTATCGAAACAAATAATTCCTATTAATATTGCACTTGCATCCAATACTAGTATGGCCACCAATTCACGTACCAGTCTTCCCAAGGTCCTAGAATACCACTTTTTATACCTATTATAATAAACTTCAAGGTAGTAACTTGCAATGCTATTTCAAAATGTATCATAACCTTGATTACTGAAATTTATAGATTGCCCGGATCCGTTCAAATATGACGAGCAGTCCCACTTTTGCTACAAGTTTGTAAATGAAGTAGTGTTTTATGAAGAGGAGGCTTGGCATAAATGTAACGATATCGGAGCTCGTCTCGCAGTTACCAACACACAGAGAAAGATCGACGTAGTAAAGGTTGCCGCTGATGGAACTACGCGAAACCTTAATACTGGTAGGCCATCTTTCTTTGCCAATGGAAAACTGTGTTCTGCCACTAGAGGAAAGGTTACACCTCACCAGACTTATTCGTCATAGATTCCTACACTTACTTCTGTCGTAATACGAGCGTTTCTCGGTCTAGAAATGTTGGATGCAATATAAGTTGGTTTTACTATCAACAACGCCGTTTGAGTGGATATCGTTCAAAACGCCGAAGTTATATTCATACTTTCGGACAGCTAAGCGTAATTCGAATATTCTCTTTGCATTGTAAGTCTTCTATACAGAGGACATTCGCAGTTTTGCAATGCCTTTGTGACAACACATATGTTATCCACACATGCGGTGTTTTTATTGGAGGAAATATTGCAAGGTAGTTTAAGTTGCAATATTTTGCTGCTAGGGAAACCTGCCGGAATGTCAAGAAAGCTAGAATTAGAACAGAGGTTGTGGAAGAATTTATGACGGAGCTACCTCTGTGGGGGATAGAATGTTTAAATATCCCCAAACCTTTTGAGCTTAGATAAACTTTGTTTTAGTTAACTTTCATTTTTATTTTTTCTATTGTCCCTTCAATTAAACTATGATCGAAATGACTAAGTGACCGGTTCATGGAGCGGGAGCAGGTCATTGGTTACATGTGTAAATTGTAATGATAGGAATATTAAGCATATTTTTTTTAGAAATTTGAATACATTTTATAGGATGGATTTTGGAGTATATTTTCGTTTATAAGTGTTCACAGTGACATTATTTTATGTCATTAATTTCGTTATTCCTTTTATCACACTTTACAGATGGCAGTTACTTCCCGATTGTGGTCGCTGCTTGGTATGACTACTACGATTACTATGAAGGACAGGAGCTTAATAAGTGGTATGATGAAAGCTTTGTTAGAAAGGACCTATTCAAATCCGGCCAACCTAATTACATTTTTGGTGACTGCGTCGCCATCGACGGCAACAAGCTTATGGATGTTTACTGCTATGACCTGTTCGAATACGTCTGCGAAATCCCACAATAATAACAGAAAACCGTAATGTCTCTTACCCAAGCATATTTCGAACAATCAGATTTCCGATTTAATCAAAAGAACGATGAGAGTGATTTTCCGTAAAAATTGAGGTCAATTCAAGATATTTTGTAAAACGAATCTACTAAGGAATGATAATGTTTTTGTGTTTTTTATCAATTTTGCTAAAAATAAGGCATGTTTCTGCCCTGTATTCTATCTGTTATCTATCACGGCCAAATCCCTCTTTCACCTCTCTCACTATCAAAAATGAAGTAAAGAGTAAACAGTAAAGAAAGAGTTTGTACTGGTTTGATGGTGGTATAAGCTTATTAAAGCAAATCGTCTTTCTACTTTTCGACTTTAGTTTTCCTTACCCTTTAATAAAAAAATTACCTCTGTTTTAAATATTGAGGAAGAATATTAGTTGTGTGATCCAACAACACTCTGCCTGCCTAATGTATCTCAATTAAAATCTGCAAAGTTTTATCTTGTTTTGTTGCTTTTGTGTTCAAACAATGGCCTGCTTTGAAAACATAGGGCAAAGAGACAGAGGTTCGGACACCACTCGAAGTTGCCCGAACTTCGGACACTTTTGATAAGAAACTGACGCAATTAGTAGCCATTTCCACAATATGTTTGGTCATCATGTTTCTTTTATTGATTTCATTGAGTGAGAATCGTGAATGTTTTAAAAAGACAGCAAAAGGATAGACTCATCAATTAAACATATTTGATGTTTAAAGGTACATATGCATATGCATATTAAGGGATATCTTATAAGTGATTTTCGAGATGTTCAAGATTTACTTTTCATGATTTTGATGTTCATTCAAGACAATTCTCATTTTCTTCAAAGTATGGAAAGTATATGATACACTCTTATACATATTATGCAAACATTTCAAACACTTTCAAAAACAAATTTATCCTCAACTTACTGTAGATTAGTTTCAAAAATACATCTGACTTTCAAAATTGTGATTTGTTGTGCTACAAAATCCCTAAACACTAATTATACAACTATCTTATTTCAGCCTTTACAATCTTTCAATATATCGTGTAACTACTGTGTTGGAGATTTTAACGTAGAAAAGCATGCTCGGTATCATTGACACAAGTATTAATGCCCTTTCAAACCTTCACATGAACCATTTACTGCTTACAAGACATTGTTGTAAAAACCAAAGTTACGACTGAAAATTGGCTTAACCTCAGACGAATTTATGTACGCAAATAAACCGTTATTTTCAGTTATTAACAACAATTAATTCTTTTTATTAAGAAATGAATCAAATGAAATATTTTATGTGGTAAGATAGGTTTGATGATATTTTCTTCATATTATATTTACCATATTCAGTCTTTCAAATTATATGAATTGATACACTTCGGTCAGTGTACCCTATTTGTATCCATAGAGTTCATACAAAGGCCTATTATCTAAACTAAGCACCAAAAAAGTTGACATTTTTGTTGTGTACATGCGTGACATTTAACCTGCCAAATGTTTTTATTGTTTGAAAAGAATTTTGAGAATTTCGTTTCCGGATCAAAACTCAGAAACCTTAATGTTTAGTTCACTCAAACTTGATATTTGAAACAAATATCACGCGTTGATTTGCATTTTTTGGGTTTTCGACTTCTTCATTCATTTATGTTTTGGCTGAAACAGAAACAGAACTAACAATAGTGATTCCATATCACAAGATTAAAACTTTAAGACTTATGTTACTAATCCTCTTAAACCTTAATTCGTGAGAAACTATTTGCTTGACTTAAGAATGACTTAATTAGGGTTAACTAAATAATGCAGTTTCATAACTAGTTTTTATTATATTTCACACTCTTTGAGGGACACACTGCCGACTCATTCTGCTGTAGAATTAAAGACAGTGGCCAAGTTACTGGTGTGTGCATGTATTGTCCCTTTTGCTGCATAAAAGTTTGCTGCAGCTTCCTTACACATCTATAAGTGGTTTTGGTTTATTTTATAGGGTCACAGAGTACGAGAGTGTCTTCTAATACATCATTTACTAAAACACATAAAAAGAGTGTTGATATATATTTGATATCAGAAGACGTGAGGGTGAGATTCTATTTATCATCCAAAATCCTTTTTAATTTCCATACCGTGAAAAATGTATATTCTGAACACTGCGCTACTCTAAGACTCTCAGTGCGGTGATGTCATTGCATTGCGACGTCGTCATGTTTATGACGTCTTAGCATTGTGATGTCATGAACTTGACTGTAACAGGGCATTGTTCAAAATCTACTGTTTTATCTGTTCAAAACGATATCTCCTAGGAGATATCTCTATCTTTCTAAAGCGATATCTCCTGACGACACAATGTTAGCTTTTTGAGGCATATCAGTGACGTAACATTTTAGTTTTAGAGTTTAAGCATTGCAGTTGCATACAATTGATGAGAGGCATTTGATTAAATTGATAAGAGGCATTTGATTCAATTGAGAAGAAGCATTTGATTCAATTGATAAGAGGCATTTGATTCAATTGAGAAGAAGCATTTGATTCGATTGATAAGAAGCATTTGATTCAATTGAGAAGAAGCATTTGATTCAATTGATGAGAGGCATTTGATTCAATTGATAAGGGGCATTTGATTCATTTGCGAACAGGCATTTGATTCATTTGCGAACAGGCATTTGATTCATTTGAAAAAAATATTTATTTCAATTGAGAAGAGGTATTTGATTCAGTTGATGATAGGCAATTGTTTCAATTGTTTAGAGACATTTTGCACCGAGTTTCCCTTATTCATATTACTGACATACACTGTCGGAATGTCTGAACTGCACAGAAGGAATGTAAAGTGTGATCATTTTCGTCTTATATCTGGGACATCATATACAACAACATAATATAGGATATTATTGATGGAAATGATGCTTTAAAAAGTCCAGACAGCAACGATCATATGAGGAAGTTATAGTAAATTACGATTCTAATTGCCTAATCGATAAGAAATGTCATCATTATTGGTGTAGAAAATGAACCTTTATTGTCGTGTATGGTGTAAATTTGTATGGTAGGATACTGCATAAAGTATTGTTATTTCAAATATTTCTTTTCTATGAAACTTTTAAAACAGAAACGTAAGTTATATTTTATCTGTTTCTTTACTGTTGTTACTGGTACTGTTGTCAAATGTGTTAAATTTATTGTGTTATGTCTTGATTATCTGAATAAGTAATCTCTTATAGTGTTATAAAAGTGCGCAGTGTCCTGGGAGAATTTTCCATCTCCATCCGAATACGAACTTGTTCTAACGGAGGTTTTTTTTCACCAAGGTATGATAACACGCATAATGATGTGGTTCATCACGTGATCAAGAGTAATCTTCACAAAATCGGGTGGAAATAGATTTTACCCTGCTGCATACCTTAAGTTTGTTCACTTGCAACTGATTCATAGTGCAAATATCCCTTGTAATAATTTCACCACAACTGACAATGGATCATCCATTGTCCCTGTGTGAAATAGTCATTCTTGAACTCATTTTTTAATCTTCTGTTCTCGTGCATAAGTTCGAATTTTGGCATAGAATAGACAGAATGGGTCATATTTTATTTAAATGTCAATGAAATATCATATCGACACTCCGAGAATAAAACCAGCATCATGACATTGGCTCTGTGTTGAGGTACAAACATGTTTAAAGCAGTTGATACCTTGTAAGGAAATTTGTGGAGAAAAATAAGAATTAGTGTTCACGAAATGTTCACCCCTGGTCACTTCAATGACCTGCCAAAACTTTTAGGGTTGATTGTGGGGTATGATAACAATTTGCCTTGAAGAAATACGGATCTACAGCTGCATGCCAAAAGTGTGTTCACATACCTGTAAATACTAGTGCAAATATCATGTAATTTGAGATGCCTTTGAGGTATCGTAGCGTTGCGAAAAACAAACGTACAATATTGAATTTTCAACGCACATATGCACTTTAAGGCACATGTTTATCGTACCCCACAATTACCCGTAACAGTTTTGGCAGGTCATTGAAGTGACCAGGGGTCAATATTCTGAAAACACTAATTTTTATTTTTCTCCATAAAATCCTATACAAGTTATCATCTTCTTTAAAATACGTCACGTTTGTCCCTTATCACAAAGTCAATGTGAATATGTTGGTTTTAATCTCAGAGAGTCGAGAAGGAACATTTTATTTGACATTTATCTTAAATCGAAATATCGAAAATGTGACCCCCTTTGTCTTTATCAATATTCCAAATTCGAATTTGTGCACCGGAGACCAGACGATCCCAAAAAATTAAGAAGTGAATAATGATTCACGACTTCGATTTCGCAGCCTATGCAATATTTTGCCTGACCCTCGTATCAGTTCAATGTATAGTATTATAACCTTTCTCGACAGGTAACGCTGCGTTTAACTGATTCACTAAATGCCAAAGTTTGATTCAATAACTTCGTTCGTTCTTTTCCATTGTCCCAATCGTGAGTGACGTTCCAATGCAACTGAGATCAGTGGGGACATATGGGGTTTAACGCCTCTTTCAAGAGTTTTCGCTTTTATATCGGCTGGCTAGTAGGGAGAAAGCCCGTAACACCACGTGTAACTGCAGACAAAGTTGCCGAGCCCTGGCGGGATTCGAACCACAGACCTCTTGATCCGAAACCGAACGCGCTAACAACTGTGCTATCCCGCCCCAATTTGAGATTAGGTTCCAAGTTGTTGTAAAGGAGAACAAAAGACTGGTTGAAATGCAAATTTTAATCTGGAACAGAAACATTTTACTATTCAAAACGTAACCAACGAACTTAAAATTCTGTTGGAATGACCCTATCATATACAATGCAGATAACAGTTTCCCCCGAGGCCTTGAATGCGCGTTATATTTACAATCCAACTTCCATCAAAACGGTTCATGGTTTATTGAATTAGGCTTTCTGTACGTTTTGAGGGAAGTCTCCCATCATGTTACCAGGGGGATCGTACTGTGCTACCACGAACACAAAGTTGGACTGTTTGTTGACTGCATAGCCCATCCCAAGGTTCTTCGATCCCTTCCATACGACCTGAGTGAAGTGGCCTGCAAACAAAGATTCAGTGTAATTAAAGAATAGTTCTGGGTTAACAACTTCTTAATTGAAAAAATAGCACTGTTATCAAGCAGTGGCGGATCAAACGATTTTGAAGAAAGGGGAAAGAAGAGGGGACTACGACCACAATGCTTTGCGCATGATATAATAAAGTCGATCTATATTCATACACAGGAAACACCTTTATTAATTAGTTCGATTTATTAGTTTATTTTGGGTAAAAGTATTTGGCGAAAAATCATTTATAGATCTTTCAATGAGATAGATTTTTGGCAACATTCTGTAATTCATAGCAACATTGATCTGTGGCTCTTCAACTTCTAAAAAAAATTCTACAACTGCATATCACAGCTGGTTCCGTACAGGCGAACTGTCTCTCTCCGTGCTTCACAACCCTTTTGCACTAAAGTTTTTCTGTCGTTCATAAAATAACTGTTACGAGAAGACAAATAATACGTAGCGGTTTGCAATTTTAAGTATTTCGATCTTCTTATAACAAGCCGTTTCAACGAATTATGTTCAAACTCCCTATCTCGGGCTGATTGCTTTTAATATTCCGCGATACCAAATACCAATTTACGTCCTATCATTTCAAACCGTGTTAATGACTTAAGGTTCCTAACTGGAACCAAAGGGCGTATAAATGTTCCCGATTAAGCGTCTCGAAGGTGCTTTGGGAAGCGTATCAAGACATAAATCCCCGGGGGGACCGATGACCTTTAAAAGAACCTTACCCGTAGCGCCAGAGAAGCCGGGTTGGTTGAAATTGTAGTCCTTAATCTCGTCATACCAGGCTTGCACCGCTGCCCTCGCTGCAAGGGACAAAACAGATTGTAATATCAAGATAACATATGATGTCAGTGATACAACATTGAGGGTAATGATTCCACAAATCAATTTAGGAATACTTATAGGATAACAGTCAACCCTTGTCTATAAAACAATTATGGCACATAACCAAGGAAATACAATTCAACCTTGTATTTTTTGTAACGTTTTCTTTGTAAAGTAATTCTTGTGAAGGTTTTAGATTAAAAAAACAGTCAAAGCTAGAGCGATATTTGAGATTATGAATTTAAAAACAAATGTTCAACTATCGTAATCACACAAGCTACACAAACTCAAACCTATACTTTGGCAATCTGCTATAGCAGCGTAAACCAATCCGCTCTCGCTCCTTCCTAATACCCTGATCTATTTAGGGCCAAATACCTCGCATGGCTGGATCGGCTTTATATTCTGGGCTCAGTTCAACTGTCATCATTTCAGCCAATGAAATGTCGTTATGCAAGGGGCCGCTTCAAGTCTTAAAGGCAGTTTCCATCCGGGTTGTGATACGAGGGGGTTTGGCTTGAAAGAGGTCAGGGTATTAGGAAGGAGCGAGAGTTGGTTCATCACAGTTATATAGCAGGGTGATACTGGGGGCATCAAAAAGATACACACCGTCCTCTTCCTTGCCAGAGGTACGTGAAGTGAAGTAAAGGTTCTCCCCCGGACCGCTATGTTTCATCGTGTTGATCTGGGCCAGATGATCTGCCCACTTCTGAGCCTTAACGTTCATCTTGCCCGTCAGCTTTAGGGGAGGGGCGTGGTGCTTTGCCCTCAACTCGTTGTGCAACTTAAGGGCTGCCTTCTTGTAATCTACAAAGTTAGAATTCAAATGACATAAGAAAACTAACTTGATAAAAGGCTAAAAAAAAAATGGCACAATTTTGTAACATTTTATTTTTTATATTTGCACTAGATTAAGGCCTATTTTCAGAGGGTCAATCATCCCGATCATACTTAGTAGTACATGAAATGGTCAAGCAAAAAAAAAACACTGGTCATTCTAGTGTGAACACCTTTTAGCCTTTTGCGTAATGGAAATGGTTTAGCATTGGTTAATTGAACATGGTGCGCTGGTTTTAAAACTGCTCACATGTATCCTATTTCAAAAACAATTGTCTTGCAATTGACATTACTAACAGCTATTCTCGTTTTCGTGAGATCACTTTAGTCACTTAAAAACGTGCTAGTGTCCCGTTAAACAGACACATTTTTACCTGCCATTTCTTTCCAAACAGTTTGTGCAGAGTTAAGCTTTTTCAAGACAAAATCTTATACATGACACAATGCTGTTTAGCCTTTGGTGGTTGTTTCTTTTAAATAGTAGAGAGTTGTCACTAGAAAATGAATATTTTTATGGATACGACTATATTCATCCGTTAAAAGCAATAACATTTTAATTATTCATCTCTTTCCAAACAATTTGTGCCAAGGTACCTATAGATAAAAACGTCCAATTGCAAACTTTAGCTTTAGTTTAGCAATATTCAATATATCATCGAAGTTAAACGAGAATTAATTCGGGTCGTTAGATTGTCACTCTCCACTGATTGATAATCGATTTGCAAAACAAATACAGCAGCATTTCTCTTCGTGGTTAGAACAAACTTCCCCAGCATGGCTTATATTGCGCCAGTCTCCATCACTGGCTGATTCAATCCTTTCTGATATCCCGCAATAAATTGTCCAATCGGTGCACTGCCCCCTTCGGCAAAAGGTTGTAATTCTCATAAGAAAACTTTATCCGTTGCAGCAACATGGCTTCAAAACACAGGTAAGGTGGGGACATTCTTCACGGTCTAAATTAGCCAGCTAGACTGGTGCAATTTTAGCCTTGCATGGGAAGATGGTCGAATGAGACTCTATGGCTGCCAGTGAGTCAGTCTGTTACAGTCCATAATGGTTATGGCTTTTTGAGCCCTCATCATGCATGGAAACCCTTTCGTGTTTAAATAGCTTGCAAAACTATTCAATCATTCATGGATATGTGCTCTGAGAACAAACGCACTTTCACCATGATCATTATATAAAAACACAAACTCACCCCCTGCCAAAGATGTGGCTACCATGCCAAGAAATAAGAGAACAAGATATAACTTCATGGTTGGGTTCGAACCTAGAAAGAGAAAAACCTTTTTTCATAGTCATAAAAGAAATATGGACATATTCTTTTAACCTGTACCATGATATACATATGACATGAATCTATGTTTTTGTATTTTCAACTAATTTTTGCAACAGTGCGACAATTAGTAGTTAAAGTAATAACGTTGTCAAACAATTAGGAGTTGACATGATTTAAGAGTGGATATATGCGAAAATGGTGGCCATAGAACACGCTGTATAGACTCGGAACTTCAGTAAAGATACATTGTAAAAAAGTCTGAAATTACCTCGGTGACAAATCTGCATCCTGCTAAATCATCGTTTGTGGATGCGCTCTGCTCTTTCCTCATACCCTGATCTCATTCGGGCCAAATGCCTCAACATGTATATTTCGGAAGTTAAACTTACTAGAAATGTCGTGTGTCTTGCACTAAGATTCTGGTGTACATGTATAGTTTCAAGAACCGATAAATTCTCAGTGCTTATCAGTTCACAATAGTGACAATAAACAGGTAAAAATCGTTATTTCTGATCGAAAACCGGACAATTGCGCATGCCAATGACGAAACGGAATTTTGGAATGTTATTTACAGCAGACATGAAGACAAAAAGGGGTTGAAAGGGTTGGTTAGTCAAGTAAATGGGACGGTGAATCTTCACAAACAAGAAATATCGTAATTTTGACTGTTTAGATTTAAAAATGGAACAGTGTTGCTTTAAATCCGTGATAACTTCGATACCGGCAAAAATAATATTTGCAGACTATGCGAAAACATGTAAATTGCTGTGATAGATGCCACAGCAAAGAGTTAAGTGGTGTAGTAACATATATACTTTACTAAAGATTCCTCCATCCTTTATTGTCTGTTCAAATTTCAGATGAACACAAAAGCTTCACCCATTAACTGTAGGTGATTTTTCTTTTTTTTAAAACGGGAGTACTTGACCAACTCTATCCATTGGTAACATCCCTAAGTGATTCGGTTATCTCAACTTCCAGGGCGGCTTAACAAATAATACATCTGTATCTGAATTTTCGTAATCTGAAGTGGAATAATATGCCGCGATATATATCGATAAATACGTTAAGGATGTACAATACTGCCTATAAATAATAACACTCTAACATGAATCTATCAAATTAAGCAGGCTGCTCTTTCGTAATGGTTATTTATTTCATGCTAATAATTGTGCAATTGTAGCTTTGATTTGATAATCATTGTATATCATGACTATCATACAGAGCTGTTAAAGGCAAAATAAAAGAATTACTCACTTGATATCCTAGAGACGTCAGGAAAAGTTATGATAGTACCGAACATTGAAGCCTTTTTATAGGAATCTTTATCAAACGAAAATTGATGCAATTAGTGTATTATTTGTCAGGAATGTTTAACCTGTGTCATCACATAGATGATGATAGTAATAATCACATACTTAACGGACAAAGTCATGAACTCAAGCAATGGCAACTGAATTTACTTACAATAATATTTCGGCCTGTCCACATAATTGGCCGTAGATCAAGAGACAATGTTAATAATTGGATGGGTGATTTTGGTTTGAGCTGTTATCTATGCTGATCGCTCTACCGTGGTTGTATTTCCTACAAGTCATATTTGAAAACGGAAAGACAGTTTTATGTTGAATGTGCAGTTCTATTCCGGTACGTGATTCTGAAATTAAATTTGAGGGGATATGTCTGTGTATTCATAGAAGTTTGCCTATTTTCAAGATCCAGTTTTTGGCTCAACTTACAGGACTCAGATTTTCGAAGCTCTCTTAGTGTTTAGATATTCGTAGGACAATGTTAAATGATGGTACGGTTATTAAGACTATCTTAATGCTAAGAGAGCTACGAAAACCTGGAACTTTGATGTGTACAAATAAATACTATTATTAACTAATTGATACATGTTAATATCAACATCTTTTAAAACTTTAGAACCTGTTCCTCATCCTTTTTCTATGTGAACAAAATATGCTTTAAGTAAATCTAGTTGAAACTTTCAAGTAAAAGAATTATCACAGTTACTCTAAAGTGACAGACTGACACAGAAAACATTGGCATTCCATGCTATATTCCTTTGATCTACAAGGCTTACTGCTTTTGAAGAATAAGACGGGATAATATGCAAATTGTGAAACTTAATGATACATATCTTAATTTTATAAATCGCAAAAGTATACAGAGAAGCATAAGAGTTCGTCGCAATGCAAAGTAAATTAAATCGGCGAAGTGCTTAAATGCAGAATTCTGTAGTACTCTTCTTTCTTTCAATGAAATGGACAAAATAACAAACCCTAAATGACCACTTAGCAGTATGCTTGTTTCAGAATAAAAATTTAAGCAAGCACTTATTTGTACAAAATATAAATAAGTCAAAATTTTTAAAAGGGAGCTACAATGCCTAATTAATAAACCTACACGGACATTCATGAGATGAAACTAATTAGTTTAAGTTCAAAGAACAAAAAGGTTAGGTAAAGAAAAACATCGGCGCACACTGAAGTAGGGACGGCTGATGCTCATGTAATGTGCCCTGAAAACGTCGATGTGTTGGTAAGAGGTCAACTATTTTACACAAGGTCCCCAAGCTTACATATTTTATTCAGATCGAAAGGATTATGGACATGTTCTCAAACTTAGAAAACCATTTCCTCGATATGTACAAGGGTTATATTACAAAGGTTCCTTTATCTACGAAGAATACAATACGAGTACATTTTCGACGGTATTTTGACCCGAGCGATAGCGAGTTTGATCAAGTTAGTTGTTTAATTATCTAAGAAGTTACAAATTATATAAAATACAATTTTGAAATCAGACATGACGTACGTTCTTTATATCCCAACGGAAACTATTCAATTCTTATCTTCTCACGGAACCCGTTACAAGTGGACTATATCTCGGTTCTTTCAAAACCCTCTAGTCGTGAACTTTGGATGACAGAAACCGTATCTAGACCTGTACGATCAAATATCGTTTTACAGCTTCACTGGCTTCTATCTTGGAAGGAATACATACGTATCGCACAGGTGAAGGAACCTAGTGTTCTAATCGAATTTTTTAACAAACTTAATAGGAAGAAATCAGGATTCATATTTTACCTAGTAAATACTTTACATGTATCAGAGGTGAAACGGGAAGAAATTAATTGATAACCACAACGGAAAAGAATGATGTTTGCTGTGAATTCGAAACTAATTCTGATCCAAATTGTGAACTCACTTTAGTTTCATGTTACGGCAAGTTAATTCGGGATACGAGCGACGAAATGGTTATGTCTTTGGTTGTGCTCCTGTTACATGCGTGAATCAATATCATCAATTATGTCGAGTCAATATTTCTAATTGTAATGACAGAAGCATAAACAACGCCAGTACAATAAGCAAATGATGACAACCTGGAATGTGTGGGGAAACAGTAGCTGAACGTAGAATAATAAGGAGTAATTGCTTTACACGTGTCGGTAAAAGCCATAATTACTGAAATGATATCTAGTCTCAATTATATCGATCGAGGCTCATCACTCTGTCACACATCTACACAGTTTTATAAACGTGTTAAGACCTGAGTATCAAGTATTACTTTTTGTAACTAAGACAGATATTTTGAAAGTTTGAAAGATAAAGAAAAGGATAAAGGATAGTAAATGATAGTGAATTGAGAGTTTTGTCGGAGAATCTAAAACCAATCTCTCAGGTTAATTTTGTCGCCACTCTAAACCGTTAAACGTGAAATATTTTCAAGAGTCCACTGCTAAATGGAGGTCGGGTTTTGAACTTTTTTGATTTAAACATATTTATTTCCAAAGAATGGAACCAGATAGGCAAAAAAGCCGAGGCTTATGTGAATAATTACATGACATGAAGAATGTACAGTAAGAGTGATATATCTGAAAGAAAAGAACACAAATCAGTATTACACATATTGTTTCTTTGTATCATTATTTTGAGTCAAATCTGCTTGTTAAATTTATAAACGAGTGGACTGAAATTAAAAGTTCGTAGTTTACTTTAGAGGAAGAATTTTGGTTTCCAAACAACACTGATTTGAAATCAAATCCTTTGAACTTTTTTCATAACACAGATTCAGGTCTAGTATATGGCCTTGAATAATAATTAAAAGTGTATAAGAAGACACTCGAACACGCAGTCCTTTGCCATTTGCTGGGAGCGTTTATTCACTGCGATCCGGAGAACTAAATGGAGAACAAATAGTTTGTCCGTAAGACTCCTATGTAAAGCGTAATGGGCACAAAGACAACATGGGCAGGGTGATCTAAGCACGGGCAATGCAGGTTGCTGGCTATCAGTCATATCGTGGTACGTAGAAAGAATTGCTTAGCACGTGCATGGACGAATCCATTTCAAAGATGGTCGTAAGTTTGTGTCACATATCCAATGGGTGAGCGTAGAATTTTATTCAGCAAAATATAGAAAATAGATAAACGCAAAAGAATGATAAATTTAGATTAAAGATCCCTTTAAGAGGTATTTGGGTCTCATTCACGAATTCAATCCACCTGAAGCATTCTCAATTATATAACTTAGCACACTTGACCCTCTCTGTGGTTAAAACTAAGTTGTGTAAACATTAGTTCCATCTTGCCCCTGCATTGCCTCGAATAGACATAATAAATCGAAGGTACCCTCCAATAGTTTTCAACTAATGGCCAACCTCCAATAGTTTATTCAAGGGTTGCCAATGTTTTGTGGTAAATACATTGAATTAGTAAACTGTACACATTAATGTTTTACTTAAGAGCAAAAAAAAGAAGACTTTTGAATGAATTTAATGTGTTTTGATACTAAGTTAACATAAATATGGCAGTGAGTAGCGACCTCCAATAGTTGAAAGTGACTTAGTTTTAACGGCCTTGGACGAGTCCCCTATGCCAAACTAATGGAGACTTTGAGGACAATATCCTACACGTAACCCCCCATACATGTAACTCAGACGGCCCAAAAGCTTTTCTTGTACATTCCTGTCGATAAACCTTTAAACTAACACGAACCATCTGATGGTTCTCATTAGACAGTAATTCAACATCATATCACAATGTCACGTGATATTACATGATACCCGACATGCGCAGTGCTCATACTCACGTTGTTATTTGTAAATTTTGGAATAACTTTTTGTCGGGTTTTACAGTTTTCGTCACTCCTAGTTTGAAATTGACAGTGACTATTTTGGACCGACAAACCAATTTTGTAGCAACTCTTTTCATAATAATTATGATAAAATATTACCACATGAAAATTTCAATGTGATATTGACATAAACCAAATACTCTACCAATACACCACTGAGGATCATGGCAGTAGCGTGATATATATATATATATATATATATATATATATATGAGTTTTCCCAATGTATAAATTAAATTTTGATAACAGTAAACTTTTAGAAACAAAAGAAAGCAGATTTATCAAAATGTTTTCACCAAGGTTAAATTCTAGAACTTAAATGTTTTGCTGTACATGTATCCTATTGTAACCTATATTGTGACGTATTAATGTAATGACGTCATGTTGTACACGATGACGTTGCTCGGCAACGCATTATCCGTTGTATGTATGGCCTGAAGAGGCTCGTTGAGCTGAAAGCGCTAGCCATTAAAATGGATTGTTTTTACTTCTGACTTCTGTATGACACTGTTTCTGCTTGAGAGGAGACAGTAGCTTTGTAAATTACATCACTCGTTAAGCAGTTTCCTTTGAGTGGGCAATTATCTTTTTGTCTGCAGTTGCATGCCTTTTCTAACGGTTTTCTGGCTATGCTGCTCGTGACTTTCTTGTTGTGGGCTTTTATGGTATCCTTCATGTTTTTCATGCAACTGTAACTGATTTTTACAGTTGATCTGTTAAATATTTTGTTGAGGGCAGGTTTTTTTGGGAAATGCTTGGCTATTAGTTTGAGGAACTGTTTTCCAATGTTGGTTTTGACGTTTTACAAAGCTACTGTCTCCTCTCAAGCAGAAACAGTGTCATACATTGGTTTGGTTAGCGGCCCCTTCAAAAGCAGGTACAACAACCATACAAAATCTTTCAGGAACGAAAAATATGAGAAAGAAACTGAACTGTCAAAATACATTTGGAAATTAAATAGAAACAACACTAATTTCAAAATTGACTGGCAAACTGTGAAGAAATCTAACACAAATAGACGAGACTCTGGCTTATGCAACCTGTGTTTAGAGGAGAAGCTCGAAATTCTCAGCTGCAGCAGTGACAACCTAAACAAAAGAACTGAACTCCTCTCAAGCTGTAGACATGGGAAGAAGCCAAGCCGGGCTAGAATCAAATAAGCTGACAATCTTCGTGTTGTACATTATGCCTGAAGATCGCCACCACGGTGTGCGTGAAACTCAGAGTAGCATGAAATAAAACTGTGTATTTACATATATGTATCTTTGCTCTACTTCACTGTATTGAGCTCTCTGCATAGTGAAAGAATAACACATGTTTATATATATATATATATATATAAAAGAAAAATTCACAAACACTACTCTCAGGTATATATAGATAAAATAATGTTATTGTAGAATCAGGTACATATTCACATTCACATTTGCTAACAAGCTAACAAGCGCTTTCTGCCATGATGGCTTCTTCAGGTTAGACTTTGAATATATATATGTATATTCTTACGATTAGTCATAATCAAATTTGAAACGTGAATGTAATCTGCGTGTGGAAGTATGGTCTTGTTTCAGTTATTTTTCTGATCTCTTCTGATCTACTACTAATACTTCGGTATAAGATCTACCACATAATTATTTCAATTATATCATTATTTATAATAAATGCCAAATGTTTTCATCAGTATCTTAATCAGTGACGTTTATAGCATTGTTTAGTGCATTGATAGAGTGTTATAGTAGTCCAAAATGAAGAGAGATAACTATATACTTTTTTTTACCCAATTCAAGTCACTTTTTACACCATTTCAAATGTTGACTAATTAAAGAGCCACTCCGTGAGTTGTTGGAGTCTGAACTGAATCAATGGTGTCATTTGATCGTGAAGTATCGACTGTTATAAATGGAGACTGATCTTAAACAGCCAGAAGGGCAGTTAGGAGTTGATAGTGTTTGTTAGGTTACACAACTAGTATCCATGTATATTGGACATGATATATACACCTCTGTGCATTTATAAGGCTGTTTTTAGATTTTCATGGAAAACCAGAATATGTCATATATTTGTCTTTTGGGCATGAAAAGTTGTTTTGATTTTATATCACCACATATGACATTTAGGTTGTTATCATAGGTTAATAATATGTGACGAAAATAACGGAGTGCCCCTTTAACGCATCACGCTGATTTTATTGGATTAGTAGTTTTGAAAGGGTCACTGCTCCATATGACATAAAAAAGGACCATGATCGTCTCGATCCAGTGTTCCTTATCAACAAAAACTGAAAACATTTGACGCAGCGTAGGGTTGGCAGAGTTTAACTCAGAGCATCAGAATACCATTATGATATATTTTTCTTGAACGAAAATAAGGGGAAGAAACCTAAACTCCACTCTTTAAGTTTTAGCATGAATTCCGAAACACTTTGGTCCAAGTTACAAGACTAATCCTTTTTGAATTTCACATAAAACTTTCATTTCAAAACATATTTAATAAATAGCGTGACATATATCATAACGTTAATCATTGTTTTTTTGTCGTAATTTTGCAGGAAATGTCTGTTTTTATTTCATTAAAGTAATACGAAAACTTTAAGTTTGCACTCATTTCTCTATAAAGAATTGCCTTAGGCATCCATATATGTAACCCGTATATGAAGTTAGATGTAAACCCTTAACAAACTGATCTAAAAGTTTGGTCTGTGAATTGTTTTGTTAAGAAATGGTGACAAAAAGCTTCCAAAAATGATTATTTTATACAGAATATTATTTACAGTGAAACAAACCTTCGTTCAGCAGCTGTGTTACAGCCCTTCGTATCAACTCCTCAAAATGTAACCTTAGCCCTTCGTAGCCTTGCTAATGGCGCTAAGGTGACACTGTGTGGAGTTGCATACTACCAAATATTCGAAAATAATTATGACTGACATGTTTCAATATCCTATTCAGATATTCAAATTCTATTGTACAAGCTTGAAACGTACTCGGCCTTGGATTAATCAAATATAACAAAAGCTAACACCCATCCTGATCAGAACAGTTAATCAGCAGTAGTTTCCTGAAATAATCCACACTGTTCACATTTCATAGTTGGGCGGCATCATTTTTGTTAGGACTCATTCATTTCTGCAGAAGTCTGCATTATGTTTAATTTCACTAAGAGCATCAACACCCTCGGGTTTCTGTCAAGCTAATAGGACTGTCATTCTCCTCTATAATCTTAAAGGCTGGCAAAGTACGTCATTGCTGTTTCTAAGAAGCTTACTCAGCTGTCCCCTTTATGTTTTAATGACTGTCCATGGCAACCATTTATAAAAGAATCCTGTTCATTATCGATATCAAGAGTCTTAATATCTGATGCAAGTATACTTCGGAGAACCTCATTTGGGACGGTTTAAAAACTACATATCAACAATTAAGATATTTAAAAATTGAATTATAAAAGCAAATAATGATGCAAAAAAGTGACTATAATGAATATTTGTGTCAACTTAAAGCGTTTTTTTGAACTTGCACTAAAATCAAGAGAACCATCAAATAAGAATACCGTATGATTCCATTTGTACCAAAACTTTCGCAATGTAAGTGATATAAGTATAGAAATAGACAGAAATGTTTTGATAACTACTACGATATTTAATAACTTATTCAGCAAGCCCAAGATGGATGAGAGTTAAAATTACCTCTGTTTCAGAAATCAAAGAAAATATGTTCCTTTTCAGAGAAGGCTACTTAAGTGCAACTTAAATGTACTCCCTGATAAGCCGTCCCAAATTCAAAACAAAATGTACAACTTGCAACGGTCTAAGCTATGTATTGCTATCACAGTCTCCTATTTCATCTTCCTGGCTCGAAAGTTATGATCACTCTATTTTAACAGATAATGCAAAACAAAATTGGAACTCTGAGGTGGAACATTCAAAAAAAGGTTTATTATATTCTCTTTAAAACCACTATTTGGACTTGAAAATTACGTAATGCCTCTGCCCCAAAATAAATCCCATTACTCCTGTTTCGAACTTCATTCCACCATCTACCGATTGAAAAAGGAAGATGGAATAGGATACCTAAATCTGAAAGAAAATGTAAATTGTGTTGTATGGACGATGTTTGAGATGAGTTTCATAATATTTTCAATTGTTCATATTTTACCAAAAAAGAGCTTTGTATATACCGATACAATTTCTGAAAAGACCAAATATGGTTAAACTTCCGAAACTGTTCATGTACACAAAGATGTCGGTATTAAAAAACCTTAGTAACTTTTGTGGAATCATTATGCAAATTGTTAAATCTTCCGGCTTATCATCTATCCCCTTGTAAAATGTATACTACTGTCATTTTGTACCTTATATGCCGAAGTTCTTTTCTTTTAAAATTTGTCTCGGAGTTTCCGTTTAAGAGCTCAGTTCGCGCTTTGACACTTAAAACGTACGTGTTCCTACACCGTCAAATAATATGCTTAATTCATACATCAATAAGGCGACCAAGTCTGAAGGTTATAGAAATTCATTATTTCATTTAAATCCTTTTAATTTTGTAATAAATTCTACCCGGGCCAAGTGAATTGTAAATCAGTGTCTGAGTTGCATCGGGAAAAATCGCGGACACATGTCTTTGAGGCAGTCCTCGGCAAATGCCTCGAGAGATCCTCTTATTATATAATATTAATATATGATATGTCCCGTTACAATTTAGACACCATGGCAGTATCCACTACTTCTATACAACCCCAGTCAACCTAATCGCACCACGATTTACGAGGTGCCAACATTAAATTAGTTAACATTAAAACAGTATATGTATACATTTTGTATAATATTTGCAGTAACAAAACAATAGTTATAAAGAGTAAAATCCTTATCAAAACAGTTTGAGATTGAAAAGCTATAAATGGTAATTTGAACTAATTTCGTTTGGCTGCTCCTTCGTATAATAAAAACAACGATACCCTTTCGTTTATAGTGGTTTTATTTCATCATAATTTTTGGCAGGTTCTGGCGTTGCGAGAAACCGGATTTCCGAAAACAGTGGTAAAATTTAGGTGGACTCTACTGAAGTGTAACCTATTGCATTAAAGACATTGATTATCCATAAAACTTGGTTTTCCTTTTTGTCTCAATAATCAGGTTTGATTGCATAATACAATGAGAGTTTTCAATTCAAATTAGAACATTTGCAGGGTCCAATCGCCATATTGAAACTTTTCAAGTTGCCAATGATTAATAAGAGTAGAGACAGGACAATTTCTAAAATAAGTTTGTTGCACATGGAATTTCGATAATTTTGAAAAAGAATCCTTGTTTGGACCGATCTAAAAAGCTTAAAGCAAGGTTTGTAAACAATCGCATGGCAGCCTCTTACTTAAATAGCCTCCAATTACGTTACGACAATTCCTTAGGCATTAGTGCAATTTGATTCTGTGCAGGGATTGGTAAGAACATTCGCAAATACTTAGATGTCAGTCACCGTTGAAATCGGATGCTATTTCGTCTGAGCGCATGTCATTATTTCCTTTTCTGTTCTATTTTTGATCCTCATCATCGTGATCATAGACATGCCAATAATTACCAGTACATGGTAACATAAGGTAATTGGACGAATGTGAATGTATGTCATACCGGTCATCGTAATCCTGCCACACAATTTGGGATGCATGACGTAGGAAGAGGCGTATCTGGGAGGTTGGATTTACGAAGGAATATCAATTATGAAAAACCAATAAGATGAGACACCTTATATACGTCGTTCTGAGTCCTTAGGCGCAAGGACAGAAGAAACGAGCTTGATTGAAACTTGATGTAAATCAATAAAATTCTTATTTCTTCATCAATAGAAGAGCACACCTTTTTACGTATCTACTCTCTGCTTTGAATAATCAGTACCGAAAGTATTTTCGAACCATTTGAGAAGACAACGTTTTAAATTTTGTCTATGTTCTTGTGTGGAAGAATACTATGTGACGACATTTTTCTTAAACTGCCTGTGTGAAACAACAAGAAAAGGGTTAACTATTGTTCAAGCCCTCCTGTGTGAAACACCAGAACGAGAAAACTGTTTTTCAAACCTAACTGTGTGAAACAACAAAAAGTATAGACACTTTTTATATAACAAGCAGAGGCGTGATGTGAAACTACAATGATAGAAGACTCTATCTTTTTAGATCATTGTCTCGTGAAACAGGAGGAGAAAACATCTTCCAATTCACCTGTGTCCTTTAGTGAAACGTCTAAAAGAAAAGGTCTTGTTCTACAAACCTTGTGTGTTCTTGTTTGACATAACAACAGTACGGGAAGACGATTTTGTTTAACAAACCCTCACGTGTCCTGGCTTGACATAAAACAATATGGGAAGACGATTTTGTTGACACGTTTTGCATTTCTACAGCGTACGAAAAGTTTACAACTTGTGAATTACTAACGATACCAACTCTCTACAATGATTATTTGCAATGGTACCATCTTTCCAACGGCAGCGATAGGCTCTATTGTGGTCGACGCTCTTGGTATTCTGATGAGCATTCTACTTGTGATTCTTATAGTTTTAACCCCTGCTCTGAGGAACTACTCTGGCTGCATGCTGGCGGGTGAACAGCTTCTTTGCGTTTTGGACCAGATTTGTTCTATCTGCACAACCTTTTCGCTGACCACCTCAGAATCGGTTACACGTGTGGTCGGTTTCTCAATCTCTATGTCCATGAAGACGAGTTCCCTAATTATTCTCGTGATGATCAATGCAAATATCTTTCTCAATATCACGCGAGTTGTTGTTCATCAAAACCTACTATCATTTAGACGGGTGGTCATTGCAATGGGCGTTATTGTCAGCTTCAACCTTCTTTTGTCCATGTTTCCAATGTTATATGATGAATACTTCAAATTCGACTGCCACAAAGGTGGACTCCCATTTCCAAACACAAGTCTTGAAACTCTATGGCACCCAGTAATGCTCATATTGATATCGCTAGCATGTGGTAGCGGTAATACTGTATTTTTTGTGCTGGTGTACAAAAGAAAAGATAAACCCGGAACCAGCTCCAGCCTACAGAAGCAAATTATATTGGCACGTTTCATTTTCATATTGACTATCATGTATTCTTTAACTCTGTTAGGCTCGAATACGCTCTCGTACAGTAAAACTATAGCAGCTAAGAAAGGAGTAAGTATTGATGAAGGTTTGTTTATATTTGTTACTTTGAACAAGGTTTTTATGAACTTCAGGCTTTTCTTTTATCTCCCAATATACCGACCTTTGTTTGAGACCTTTAAATATCTTATCAGGAAACGAAGTGCTACTGTCGTCGCCATCAGTCATGTAACATTTGTCAACGATCGGACCAATGAGTCTACGGTGTGATAAATCATTTTCATTTTTATCTAAAGGTTCATAACTTACTATACACGTCATACAGACCGAAAGGTTTTTGTAAAATCAGTCCATAAGACTAAATCGCCCAGAGTAGATTGAAGTTCCACCATGACAGTTTGTGATGACAATGGTTGACATCGAACTTATAGAATGGGCAACAAATCAGTTTCATCAGTTAATCAGTTTAACAAAATCATAATTCATAATATTCATTCAACATATAAATATTCATAAAGTTAAGAAGTTTATACATCAGGTCAAACTAACAATAAGTGAAACTCGTTTTTGTGCAACAAAAAATTAGCAATGTGGTAAATTAAGTATTATAGGGAGATTTTTAATCATATCATGAAGAGTGTTATCAGTGCAATGAATTTATCGGATAACATTGGTATCCATATCTGATAACCATGCACATGCAAATCCTGAAACGGTTACCCATAAATTATAACGCTATCGCCAGTTTTCAGAGTGTTTTCTTTTCAAGTGAATATTCGTAAACACAATCCAGAAAGGTAGATCTACCATGCAGATCACTTCTCTTAATACGAAGGAATCCGATTTTTTAATAGGCTATTTTTTAAAAATGACATTAGATCTATATAATAAAGAGATTAACCCCGTGTGTCCCCTTATCATTGATATCATATATTAGAAATAAAAAATGCTGGCATAATACACATTCTCTAATCTGTGACATAAATGATACGGGAACACATTCGTTTAATAATATCTATATATTGCTTTAATACAAGTGAAAATACTCATAATGACGATATCAGTTAAAAACCTCACGTAGCCCAACAAGGATTGAGATTGTACTTATCGGCACTGGTGAGAATACATTGCGTTAAATTCCGGCATGATTTAGTGATTTTGATTGGCTGACACTTTCGTTTTAACTTGCTTAACATGATTCCCGGAAATTTTACAAACGCAGCTAATTATTTTGTACATAACTCAAAAGAATCAGGAGTGTCTACTACTAAGTTTATATGTTTTGATCTGTGAATACCATTGTAACCTGATCAAATGCTTACCGAGTTTTACAAAAGTATAAACCGACCCAAGAGGATCGTAGCCCTGAAGTATTTCATAGCTGTTGAGTAACTCTTTAATCAACTTCCGGTTGCGCATGGATAACTTCCGGTTGCAATGGCATTAAATTAGTCTGTAGGCCAGACCCTGAAATAAGGTCCATTTTGTAGAAGACTAAGCAAGTCTATAAAAGATTTTAAAGCTTGATCTTTCAGTCTCCTTTTCATTTCATTTAATATTTGTTATTTTTCTCGATTAACTGATGCATTTTTCATTTCAGAGTCTAATTGTTAGACTAGCATTAAATCTACGTTTACTATTCTTAAGAATTTAACCATAGCCATGGTTTTTTTTAACTGTATTGTGAAATATAATTGTATCTATGAAATTTTTTAATTGAGGAAGAGTAAAGTAATATTTTACCACTTGTGTTGTTATTTTCCTAAAACTCGCAGAGGAAATGAGAAAAATGTATGAATTTAGTCCGCAATGCGTCCGTTGGTACTTAAAGAGCCACTCCGTGATTTTCATAACATATTATTTACCTTTGATACGAACCTAAATGTCATATGTGGTGATAAAAAATCAAAACATCTTAACTTTTCATGTCCAAAAGACATTTATATGACAAATAATGGTTTTCCATGAAAATCTAAAAACAGCCTTATAATTGCACAGAGGTATATAGATCACGTCCAATATACATGGATACTAGTTGTATAACCTAACAAACACTATCAACTCCTAACTGCCCTCCTGGCTGTTTTAGATAAGTCTCCAAAATTACGTTTGACTATTTGAAGCGCGCCACTGTCAGGTTTTCGATCAAATTGTGACGTTCTACCTTCATATTATCACTATAAAGACCAATAAGCTTTAAAATTTGCTTTTTTGGTTACAGTCGGTGCTTCCCTATCAAATGACACAATTGATTACGTTTGGCATATATGACTGCAAAAACTCACGGAGAGGGGCACAGTTGTATATGTTCTGGGTCAAACTTTTTACATGTTGTTATTTGATCGAAAAAGTGGTTTCTTATGAAAATTAAAATCTTATTGATTATCGGTTCAGTATAGTAACAATAAACATGTTACAGTCGGGATTTGTGATCGAAAACCGGACAATGGTGAAAGCCAATGACGAAACGTAATTTTGGAATGTTATTTACAGCAGACATAAAGACAAAAAGGGGTTGAAAGAGTTAAGTTAGTCAAATCAAGTAAACATGGAAATGGGACGGTGAATTTTCGGACCTGCACTTTCGAAGCTCTCTTAGCATTAAGATATTTGTAAGCACCATACATTAACATTGGCTTGTGACTCTTTTAGCACTGAGAGACTAGCGAGCCCTCAATAAGCGCAGGGGAATAATAAGGTTAAAGAGCCACTTCGTGAGTTGTTGGAGTCATATATGCCAAACTTAACCAATGGTGACATTTGATAGCGAAGTATCGACTGTTACAAAAAAGACACATTTTAAAGCTTACTGGGTTTTTTTTACAGTGACAATATGAAGGTAGAACGTCGCAATTATGATCGAAAACCGGACAGTGCATGGTGCGCGTCAAATAGTCGAACGTAATTTTGGAGACTTATCTAAAACAACCGGGAGGGAAGTTAGGGGTTGATACTGTTTGTTAGGTTATGTAACTAGTATCCATGTATATTTGACGTGATCTATATACCTCTGTGCAATTATAAGGCTGTTTTTAGATTTTCATGGAAATCCAGTATTTGTCATATATATGTCTTTTAGACATGAAAAAGTAATGAAGTTTTGATTTTATATCACCTTCTATGACATTTAGGTTCGTATCAAAGGTAAACAATATGTTATGAAAATCACGGAGTGGCTCTTTAATTTGGACTGTATGGTATGTCACCTTCCAGCTGCCTTGCATTATGACGTAAAGAAGAATGAACACGTTCCCATTTTCTTATTTTACAATATTTTATGTCTAGAAATGTGGTACAATAAGGTTATATTAGAAATGGAAATAATTGAGGTGTGTTTAAACATCAAGGCACTATTTCCGAAAAATAAATATGTTTATGCGAACGGATAACACTACCCGACTTTCATAAATTTACCTTTCCAATTTTATTACTTGTTCTTCATTGAATTTTATGTCATTCAAGCCTTTCGGATTCGCCTGAAGAAGATCTTGACTTGTAAACACTGACCGATTTTCTTCACATTTGTTATGTCAATTAAGCGATATATTGTCTACTATTCAACACACTTAAAAAATCAGCATATATAACTAATGTTTCCTTTATATTATCATACAAATTAGTGATAATCAAATTATTGAATAATTAGTCCATTATGATAATATGATCATTGACATATAACAGATACGAAGCATTGTAAGTCGCCATTTGCAATCACCATGGTAAGTTGGTAACACAGATCTGCGAGCGTATCTATTATATATATTTAACTGAAGTAGTGAGCGATAGATGAATAGATGGATGTGGTTAATTATTGTTTATTAGCATAGAATGTAGCTAATAGCCATGTCAAATATAACCTCAATAGCGGTACACCAATTATCAACAACGGTAATAGGGTTGTTATTGATAACAGTTGATACATGTTCATGAATCTATTAAACACTACCAATCCATACTTACTTTTTTTCTGTCGGTAATAAGTTTCCATAAATACGTTTGGAGCAGTGGCTTAATTACGCCATTGTCCGGTTTTCGATCACAAATTACCTCAACAATATCAAAGCTGAATATATATGCATAAGATGGCGATTTTTAGAAACAACCACTATTTCTCGATAAAAAAAACATCATTGATGAAGCTTGACACATGGTTGAAACGGTTATTCGCTCTCAAATGACATATTTAAGTTAGTTACTCAACTGCTCGCCCTCTCGGAAATACGATTATCAGATTTCTTCGAAACTATACTTCAGCGCAACCTGTACATGTATAAACGACCATTGATACAGTTTGGGATATTTGACTCAAACAACTCACTTCTTCACAGGTCACTTCAAGGCGTCTAGTCGTGATTTGTCCATGCGAAAAGGCACATTTCCCATTTTAAAAACAAATTAGATAGGTTTGGATCTTTTGTGTTAAAAAGTGGAGGGCATACAAGGCAGCTTCACATTGTTCTTTTGAGAGATATCAAATTTAAGAACGATTTCACCTTAGTGTGAGGCCTATAGTCAATTGTAATTTTGGAAATTAATACATCATTTCACTGATAATCGTGTGAAATGGATGTACAAATTCGACTTACCAACATTAATATGAGTGTCACCTTTTGTATGATTATTAAAAAAAACCAAGAAAATATCATAATTTGAGCATTTTAAAGTTAAAGGTGAAAGTTTAAGAAGGATTTTGGAACTTAAGTCCGGACAAAGCGTATTTTGGCTCTTATTTCAGCGACATGAAAATTTACGTAAAATAAACCATGTCACCTAAACCCATTCTTATAACAAACGTTCAATACTAAGCAATCTATAACCACGTACGTTTTTTTTATTTCCTACGATGGTAATCATATCAGGATTCATATTTTTCATACGATGGCCAAGGGCAAAATATCACTATATCATTGTGACATCACGTCAAAAACAATGCCTTGACATCACAGTTCATCTATGACGTTGTGTTGTAAATGTGCCTTTGCCTTTGCTTGGATGTTGATTTTGATTAGTTTCTTTGATTTCTCGACTTCGGTAACAAACAGAATATGATCAAACAGAATGTCATATTCGTGCCCATGACATACAATGTTTAAGACACTCATGCCTTGATATCCGTATGTCCCTCGCTCTCGCTCCGGAAATACTATCATTAAGCAGTCAATACTATTATTAAGCAGTCGCGTCATAAACATAGTATCTCATGGACATTCATATAATATCGTCTATATAATAGCTACGTTATTTTCTTTGTCATCAATTATTTCCTTAGTAATAGCTACGATGGCATTTCAACAATCTTTCTTGCTGATAAGTATATTATCTTTTCTTGCCCATAAGGCCAGTTATATGGAACAATGATGAGACATGTAAACATATTCTTTGATATTGATATTCAGTTTACATATTTGTCAAAATGATATGTATATATAATGTCAACATTATAAAATTTTGTTGAAATATCCATTGTAGTGGTCTAGGCATGTCTGCACAAAACTATGTATTCTACAATCTAAATAGATTTACATTGACAGTTTTACAATATGTTTTATAAGTTGACAGTATGACAAAAAATTTCTAACTGTTGATCTAACTTTTTTAGATTTCGTATGTAAAACCTTTGCATTCTAAAGGAGTGAAGGGAACTATTTTGAAGGGTGCGACCACTTTTCCTTTATTACAGACTAAATCAATTTAACTCAAAGAACCATCTCTCACAGAACCACAGAATACCTGGCACCTCAGGTGAGGGAGGAGGGGGAGATATATGTGCCAAATGTACAAATTTGAATCCATATGGTAACATAACATGGTAACATGGTGTAATAATGAAGAAGTGTTTATTCAGTTTTCCGTAACTTTTTTATATGAATATAATCAACAATAAGAAAATTCAAATTAAATTCCTTTTAATTCAGAGATGTTACTAAATCAAACCTCTGTTTAATTGCAAATTAACCAATGTCGTGCAATTAATGCAGAATTTTTCACATTTGACAATGATGATATTCTCAAAAAATGTGACAGTTTTTTAGGTAAAATCCTTTCTTAATTAAATAAGTAAATTATTTGGTATCCTTTTGGTATTGCTGTGAAATTTGAAATGGCCCCAAAACAAGGATTTGTAGTTGCATATTTTGCAATAAGACTTTCATAAGAGTAGGCAAGGTAATTAGGGAACTGGTATTATAGCAGATAATTTTCTTATAATGTAACAAATTAAAGGCATTATTGAAAATAATAAAACAAACAAAATTTTGCCATTTATAATAAAAGTCATCTATCAAATCTTGTACTCATATACTGTTGAGCCATTTTATCAGTACTATGTTCAAATTCTATAAGTAAAGGGCTTTTACTTTCACTAAAATAGGCTGTCACAACTTCATAACAATAAGATATTCACTATATATTTTCTTGCATCACAACATATCTGTGCTTAAATTATCCAAATTTATCTCAAAGTGTGATACAATCCCTTTAAGGATTTTTAAATGGGTTTCTTATTTTAGTAACAAGAACATCAATGCCATTGATGATAAAAAGAAAATTTACAGATAACAAAAACCAATGTTATTGAAACAAGTTCTAGCCATTTGCTGACATTTCACATTACATTTTTCTACACAACTTGAGATGAGCTTTTTTCAAAACAATGGAGAAAAGCAAACGGTAAATCTTAAAAAATGCAATAGAGTTGGCGCATGAAAAATCGGACGAAGAAGATGGTTCGCTACATGACAACTAGTGAGCTTCCAAGACGCTCAGCATTGCAAGGGCTGTGCTAACGCATTTGTTAACGCTGTGCACAGTATTTTGGGGTTATATCTAAGCCACAAGCCAAAGAGACATCAGCTTCAAGGTGAATCCCTGAGATCTTCAAAGAGTGATCTAGCAGCTTATATCAATAAAATAAACCAATTTTAGATATTATTTTAATGAAATTGAACAAAAACATTACTAGATAAATCCCGTGGAGTAATGGACGGAGGGTAATGTGTAATCAATGAAAACTATATGAAAGATTGATTCATAAAAAGATGACTTATAATATATGTAATGCTTTACCAACTTTCACATCAATAGTGAAAAACACAGACGAATTTTGTTTATCAGTATTAAAACATACATTTCTTAAACAAATAACTAAATGGAAGCAATTAGTAAAATCATTTGCATCAACATTTTGATAAAAACATTATACAGTAATAATAACTGTAACAGTACAAATATGCCAATCCTCTAGAAGTCATAAGAAAATGGACAAAATACCTGAATCCTAGTAAGATCCAACTCATCACAACAACTATTTCAAAATCTGTTTGAATAGTGTAAAGTATGTAACATTGTTATATTTGGGATGACACTATCTGCAATAGTACAAATTCTTCTACTTATTTTTCAGGTTGAGTCGCTTGCAGTATTGAAACCCACATCCTCAGAGTCAAGCAACACTGCCTGCACTGACTGTACCAGCAGCTAACCAACTCAACCATCTTGCCTTGACAAAAATTAAGAACCAAAAAGTGGTAGCTTAGCTGTTGTTACATTCAATAACCCTCTTATAGCCAAAATATCTTGGGACTAACACAAAATCATTTAACTTATTTCAAAATATGTTCTTTTAAAGAGCCACTCCGTGTCATAGGTGGTGATATAAAATCAAAACATCTTAACTTTTCATGTCCAAAAGACATGTATATGACAATTACTGGTTTTCCATGAAAATCTAAAAACGGCCTCCTAAATGCACAGAGGTGTGGATACCACGTCAAATATAATGGATATTAATAACCTAATAAACACTATTTATGTCAAAATACGATATAGGCGCTAGTGCAGAAAAGATGGATAACCAGCGTGCATTTGTTCCTTAGATATCGTATCAAATAAGTTCTATACCCATCCCCTAAAACGACAAATCCTTATTTATAAATCTTGAAACGTCCATTTAGATAGCTGAATTTCAAGTTCATTTAATCATTATACAATAACATAAATAGTCAATGTTACTAATGATCTAATGATAATAAGAGGTTTTACCCCGAGCAAAATGTATTGCAATAACGCAAGGCATTTGGCGCAAAATTTGGCTTCACTCGCTCTTCTACATTGTTTCCAAACTATATACTTTATTTGCTCATTAATTCATAAACGTCTTACTGAAACACTTTGCAGGTTAAATTATCCTGACCGAACAAGGCCAGCAGGATATTGACATTATACTGCTAAAGGTTTTAAAACTATATAAAACTAAACATATATAAATGCAGACTTGATATATCAAAATGTACATCAGTTTGATCCTCAATAAGTCTAGTGGGGAAGTGTTGTTTGACAACATACAAATCCGGGTTTTAAAACAATTTTGACTTTTGAATTTGTTAAACGTCTAGATTTACAAATCGATTTCCAAACCAAACATGGAGTTAATGAATTATCAAACCTTCGCAGATGTTACCACATATCATCTTCAAATGAACAAAATTCCAAGTCTTTCGACTAAAATTTCGATTAAAATATTAATCATAGAAAATATAAATGGTTTAACTCATCTAGTATTTCCAGCTTATTGAAACTCAATTCAGCCTAAACGTTTTGGTGAAGGGAATAATGTTTTATTCAATAGTACTATTACCATTACAAGCCTTTTCATTTCTCGAAATAATATGACCTTCACAAAGTATGATTTGATGGTCAAACTAATGTGTTGTTTGGCCTTATATATAGTGTTTAACATTTGCTGAAGGCGGGAATATGCAATGTCATACCGGTATGTGAGATCTGTTTCTATTGAGAGGAATTAGAGGTCGTTTAAATGCACCAAGATGAATTGTCACATGTGGTATATTTTAAAATTAAACGGTCTAATCAAATTTTATCTAAATGTAACAATATCAATTGTCATTTGCGCATTTTATTTATTAGAGGAATTGCACTTTGATAATTTTATTACAGTTTTAGAAAATCCGGAAGAAATATGTAAGGCGAGAGGATTCACATACAACGCAGACACCAACTTCTGCTTCAAGTTCATAGACAGTTACAAAACTCAAGCGGAGGCTAAGAAATCTTGCGAGTTAGATTACGGCGCACGGATAGCAATCGTTAACACACAAGCGAAAATACATGCAGTGGGAGATTACATGAGTCGTGAGTTTGCCAATATACATACATTCATCCAAAACATGTGATCATGTTAGACATCTCTTGGGCGAAACCTTGAGAATCTCACCCAAGTGTCTTCTGATATCAATGTATCATCATGAGTTAATGAAAGTAAGAGATAAAATTTAATCAACTGTTAATCAACAGATGTTTTCATAAACAGAAAACATCTCTGACCATAAAGTTGCCATTAAACATCTGGAGGTCTAAGCATTGTGACGTCATCAGCATTATGATATCAAGGCATTGTTACGTGATTAACATGGTGACGTCATATAGCAATGTTCTTAGTGTTCTCATTGATGCCAAGGCATTGTGAAGTCATAAACTGAGGATGCAAAAGAAATATGACGATCTGATTGTTGTGATATCTCCAATTCAGATATCACTTGTGAATACTTGATCTTACACAAGCGATTTCTTTTTTGAGAGCATGTTGAATGATAATAAGCCAACAAGCACTATTTATAGTTTATATCTTATAATGCATTTTGTATCATCAGTTAAAACATATCAAAGCTTTGATTGCACTCAGAACTCAGCTAGCGAAACTTTTAAGTCTCAAAGTAATGAAAATGACGTAAGAACTGAATGATGTCAAAATGACGATGATGTCAAAGCGCCATGACTCCATAAAAGCACTGCCGAAGAAGTCTCATTGACTTTTTGTTTATCATTGTTCTTCCCTTTAATGGTAATTATTGAAAATTAGGTAAATGAAAATAAAATCTTACCTTCGTGTTTTCTGATGTCAAATAAATTCGTGTTGATATATTTGATCTCAGGAACCACTTTGTTTAGGTGAACGGTGTATGGAAATGTGGCTAAATTTAGGCACAATATTGATATGAATAATTGTACTTATCATTTTATAAGTTACAAGACATTAAGAGTCAAATGACCCCTTTTAAATTCAAAAGTCTTCATTCGGCTAACATAGAAAAAAAGATCGATTTCTCTGTATCATGTTCCTAATCCAATTTTACCTTTCGATCTTAGGTTGGGACACTCCAGATGCTTTCTTCACGTGGATAGATGGTGAACAGGAGTACGACACCTTTTTTCATGAATTTCATTATACAGGCTACTGGTACTACTGGTATTATTATTATTACTATTACTATTCATCCATGGAAGGGGTAGCCTGGAGCGACTCAAGCCTTGTTCCACTTAATCTCTTTCACTACCATCCGTATGACAACGGCGCAAAATGTACAGAAATTGACCCCTATTTTCCCTACAACTACAACTTTGCGGAGTGGGAATGTGACTATCAACAACCGTTTTTATGTGAGGTCCCAGTGAAAAGTAAGTATCGAAACTCAAAAATTTCATTTCATTCTTGTTTTAAAAAGGTATAAGATGACTTTTGCGTTTGTATGTGAATTAGGATGTTTAATCATATGAATAAGACAACTTCTCAAGCATACAAACTGTACAAACATATACAATTTCGAAATTACCATAAATAATGGCAATATCCTCTTCAAAAGATAACACACCTCATACATGGTTGATATCACGGTTTAAGCGGCATTGGTACGTTTTTATGATATATTATATTTCCTCAAAATTTCTCCAAAGAATATATGTTTGTATGGATTCGCATAGCTTAACAAAACGTTCGTTTGAGAACTGCTTCTTTTGATATAATAATTGGCTTGCAATTGTAAACATTTATTTTCATCTTCTTGAGACCAAGCATGAGATCGAAATATTTTACAACACACTTATATTTCCAAACAAATATTTTAAAAAAGAAAGTCTTTCAAGGTCGTAATTGAATTGAAATTAAATACTAAAATTGACACGGTCAACCCTAGAAATTGATGTCAAAGTCGTTCCCTACGTATGTCAAGGGAAAATCCTGAAAGGTCCCGTGACCATATGGTCTCGTAAGAGTCATACAGCCCTGCAAAAAGTAACAAAGAATTTCGCGGGATGTTCGCGAGCGCCAGCGAACACTCAATGTTAACAGAAGGATACACGCCGCCATCAATGTGTTACTGAACGCAAAACTGTTTACATCTTTCATTAACATTTGTTTTAAAAAATCAACCCCATTCATCAGGAACAGCTTTGAACAATTGATTTTAACATTCCCTTTAAGCGCATGCTTAAAGAGTCGAATTTGAAATTTGAAAAGAAACATTACCTTCTGACAAACTGAAAACATGTATGAGCAAAACCTCGTTAGTTAGACTTAAGGGTGTGATAAACGATGTATTTTGAGAGGTTCGCTGGTCGAATCGAAGTAGTAATATTGTGTATAATGTAAGTTAAGGGTAATTTTTTTACAGATTTTTGTTATGAAGATTCATCGGGATTATCGAAACATTAAACCATAAGTTACTAATGATTTCTCGCCCCAGTGTCATCAACTTAACAACGTACCATTTATATGATAGGCATGAAGGTCTTTCATTCACCAGCTAACTTTTACAGCCAATTAGGAAGCTTCTATCGGTCATCAAATCGGTTATTAGGTCAAGCTATTCTGGGTCATTTGCTATAAAGAGCCAATTCGTGAATTGTTGGAGTCATACATGGCCAACTTAATCAATGGTGTTAAGATTTTTTTATTTCATATCACCACATATGACATTTAGGTTGGTAACAAAGGTAAATGATATCTTATGAAAATCACGGAGTGGCTCTTTAATGCAACCCTTTCATACCAAAATTAGCCCAATTAGCACAATAACTTTATCGAAACAAATAATTTCTATTAATATTGCACTTGCATCCAATACTAGTATGGCCACCAATTCACGTACCAGTCTTCCCAAGGTCCTAGAATACCACTTTTTATACCTATTATAATAAACTTCAAGGTAGTAACTTGCAATGCTATTTCAAAATGTATCATAACCTTGATTACTGAAATTTATAGATTGCCCGGATCCGTTCAAATATGACGAGCAGTCCCACTTTTGCTACAAGTTTGTAAATGAAGTAGTGTTTTATGAAGAGGAGGCTTGGCATAAATGTAACGATATCGGAGCTCGTCTCGCAGTTACCAACACACAGAGAAAGATCGACGTAGTAAAGGTTGCCGCTGATGGAACTACGCGAAACCTTAATACTGGTAGGCCATCTTTCTTTGCCAATGGAAAACTGTGTTCCGCCACTAGAGGAAAGGTTACACCTCACCAGACTTATTCGTCATAGATTCCTACACTTACTTCTGTCGTAATACGAGCGTTTCTCGGTCTAGAAATGTTGGATGCAATATAAGTTGGTTTTACTATCAACAACGCCGTTTAAGTGGATATCGTTCAAAACGCCGAAGTTATATTCATACTTTCGGACAGCTAAGCGTAATTCGAATATTCTCTTTGCATTGTAAGTCTTCTATACAGAGGACATTCGCAGTTTTGCAATGCCTTTGTGACAACACATATGTTATCCACACATGCGGTGTTTTTATTGGAGGAAATATTGCAAGGTAGTTTAAGTTGCAATATTTTGCTGCTAGGGAAACCTGCCGGAATGTCAAGAAAGCTAGAATTAGAACAGAGGTTGTGGAAGAATTTATGACGGAGCTACCTCTGTGGGGGATAGAATGTTTAAATATCCCCAAACCTTTTGAGCTTAGATAAACTTTGTTTTAGTTAACTTTCATTTTTATTTTTTCTATTGTCCCTTCAATTAAACTATGATCGAAATGACTAAGTGACCGGTTCATGGAGCGGGAGCAGGTCATTGGTTACATGTGTAAATTGTAATGATAGGAATATTAAGCATATTTTTTTTAGAAATTTGAATACATTTTATAGGATGGATTTTGGAGTATATTTTCGTTTATAAGTGTTCACAGTGACATTATTTTATGTCATTAATTTCGTTATTCCTTTTATCACACTTTACAGATGGCAGTTACTTCCCGATTGTGGTCGCTGCTTGGTATGACTACTACGATTACTATGAAGGACAGGAGCTTAATAAGTGGTATGATGAAAGCTTTGTTAGAAAGGACCTATTCAAATCCGGCCAACCTAATTACATTTATGGTGACTGCGTCGCCATCGACGGCAACAAGCTTATGGATGTTTACTGCTATGACCTGTTCGAATACGTCTGCGAAATCCCACAATAATAACAGAAAACCGTAATGTCTCTTACCCAAGCATATTTCGAACAATCAGATTTCCGATTTAATCAAAAGAACGATGAGAGTGATTTTCCGTAAAAATTGAGGTCAATTCAAGATATTTTGTAAAACGAATCTACTAAGGAATGATAATGTTTTTGTGTTTTTTATCAATTTTGCTAAAAATAAGGCATGTTTCTGCCCTGTATTCAATGACATCTGTTGACCAACTGGTAGCCCCTGGATGTGAGGCCATTTCAACAATTCCTCGTTATCTATCACGGCCAAATCCCTCTTTCACCTCTCTCACTATCAAAAATGAAGTAAAGAGTAAACAGTAAAGAAAGAGTTTGTACTGGTTTGATGGTGGTATAAGCTTATTAAAGCAAATCGTCTTTCTACTTTTCGACTTTAGTTTTCCTTACCCTTTAATAAAAAAATTACCTCTGTTTTAAATATTGAGGAAGAATATTAGTTGTGTGATCCAACAACACTCTGCCTACCTAATGTATCTCAATTAAAATCTGCAAAGTTTTATCTTGTTTTGTTGCTTTTGTGTTCAAACAATGGCCTGCTTTGAAAACATAGGGCAAAGAGACAGAGGTTCGGACACCACTCGAAGTTGCCCGAACTTCGGACACTTTTGATAAGAAACTGACGCAATTAGTAGCCATTTCCACAATATGTTTGGTCATCATGTTTCTTTTATTGATTTCATTGAGTGAGAATCGTGAATGTTTTAAAAAGACAGCAAAAGAATAGACTCATCAATTAAACATATTTGATGTTTAAAGGTACATATGCATATGCATATTAAGGGATATCTTATAAGTGATTTTCGAGATGTTCAAGATTTACTTTTCATGATTTTGATGTTCATTCAAGACAATTCTCATTTTCTTCAAAGTATGGAAAGTATATGATACACTCTTATACATATTATGCAAACATTTCAAACACTTTCAAAAACAAATTTATCCTCAACTTACTGTAGATTAGTTTCAAAAATACATCTGACTTTCAAAATTGTGATTTGTTGTGCTACAAAATCCCTAAACACTAATTATACAACTATCTTATTTCAGCCTTTACAATCTTTCAATATATCGTGTAACTACTGTGTTGGAGATTTTAACGTAGAAAAGCATGCTCGGTATCATTGACACAAGTATTAATGCCCTTTCAAACCTTCACATGAACCATTTACTGCTTACAAGACATTGTTGTAAAAACCAAAGTTACGACTGAAAATTGGCTTAACCTCAGACGAATTTATGTACGCAAATTAACTGTTATTTTCAGTTATTATCAACAATTAATTCTTTTTATTAAGAAATGAATCAAATGAAATATTTTATGTGGTAAGATAGGTTTGATGATATTTTCTTCATATTATATTTACCATATTCAGTCTTTCAAATTATATGAATTGATACACTTCGGTCAGTTTACCCTATTTGTATCCATAGAGTTCATACAAAGGCCTATTATCTAAACTAAGCACCAAAAAAGTTGACATTTTGTTGTGTACATGCGTGACATTTAACTTGCCAAATGTTTTTATTGTTTGAAAAGAATTTTGAGAATTTAGTTTCCGGATCAAAACTCAGAAACCTTAATGTTTAGTTCACTCAAACTTGATATTTGAAACAAATATCACGCGTTGATTTGCATTTTTTGGGTTTTCGACTTCTTCATTCATTTATGTTTTGGCTGAAACAGAAACAGAACTTCCAATAGTGATTCCATATCACAAGATTAAAACTTTAAGACTTATGTTACTAATCCTCTTAAACCTTAATTCGTTAGAAACTATTTGCTTGACTTAAGAATGACTTAATTAGGGTTAACTAAATAATGCAGTTTCATAACTAGTTTTTATTATATTTCACACTCTTTGAGGGACACACTGCCGACTCATTCTGCTGTAGAATTAACGACAGTGGCCAAGTTACTGGTGTGTGCATGTATTGTCCCTTTTGCTGCATAAAAGTTTGCTGCAGCTTCCTTACACATCTATAAGTGGTTTTGGTTTATTTTATAGGGTCGGAGGGTACGAGAGTGTCTTCTAATACATCATTTACTAAAACACATAAAAAGAGTGTTGATATATTTGATATCAGAAGACATGAGGGTGAGGGTTTTTGAGGCATATCAGTGACGTAACATTTTAGTTTTAGAGTTTAAGCATTGCAGTTGCATACAATTGATGAGAGGCATTTGATTCAATTGAGAAGAAGCATTTGATTAAATTGATAAGAGGCATTTGATTCAATTGAGAAGAAGCATTTGATTCAATTGATAAGAGGCATTTGATTCAATTGAGAAGAAGCATTTGATTCGATTGATAAGAAGCATTTGATTCAATTGAGAAGAAGCATTTGATTCAATTGCTGAGAGGCATTTGATTCAATTGATAAGGGGCATTTGATTCATTTGCGAACAGGCATTTGATTCATTTGCGAACAGGCATTTGATTCATTTGAAAAAAATATTTTTTTCAATTGAGAAGAGGTACTTAATTCAGTTGATGATAGGCAATTGTTTCAATTGTTTAGAGACATTTTGCACCGAGTTTCCCTTATTCATATTACTGACATACACTGTCGGAATGTCTGAACTGCACAGAAGGAATGTAAAGTGTGATCATTTTCGTCTTATATCTGGGACATCATATACAACAACATAATATAGGATATTATTGATGGAAATGATGCTTTAAAAAGTCCAGACAGCAACGATCATATGAGGAAGTTATAGTAAATTACGATTCTAATTGCCTAATCGATAAGAAATGTCATCATTATTGGTGTAGAAAATGAACCTTTATTGTCGTGTATGGTGTAAATTTGTATGGTAGGATACTGCATAAAGTATTGTTATTTCAAATATTTCTTTTCTATGAAACTTTTAAAACAGAAACGTAAGTTATATTTTATCTGTTTCTTTACTGTTGTTACTGGTACTGTTGTCAAATGTGTTAAATTTATTGTGTTATGTCTTGATTATCTGAATAAGTAATCTCTTATAGTGTTATTAAAGTGCGCAGTGTCCTGGGAGAATTTTCCATCTCCATCCGAATACGAACTTGTTCTAACGGAGGTTTTTTTTCACCAAGGTATGATACACGCATACTGATGTGGTTCATCACATGATCAAGAGTAATCTTCACAAAATCGGGTGGAAATAGATTTTACCCTGCTGCATATCTTAAGTTTGTTCACTTGCAACTGATTCGTAGTGCAAATATCCCTTGTAATAACTTCACCACAACTGACAATGGATCATCCATTGTCCCTGTGTGAAATAGTCATTCTTGAACTCATTTTTTAATCTTCTGTTCTCGTGCATAAGTTCGAATTTTGGCATAGAATAGACAGAATGGGTCATAATTTATTTAAATGTCAATGAAATATCATATCGACACTCCGAGAATAAAACCAGCATAATTACATTGGCTCTGTGTTGAGGTACAAACATGTTTAAAGCAGTTGATACCTTGTAAGGAAATTTGTGGAGAAAAATAAGAATTAGTGTTCACGAAATGTTCACCCCTGGTCACTTCAATGACCTGCCAAAACTTTTAGGGTTGATTGTGGGGTATGATAACAATTTGCCTTGAAGAAATATGGATCTACAGCTGCATGCCAAAAGTTTGTTCACATACCTGTATATACTAGTGCAAATATCATGTAATTTGAGATGCCTTTGAGGTATCGTAGCGTTGCGAAAAACAAACGTACAATATTGAATTTTCAACGCACATATGCACTTTAAGGCAAATGTTTATCGTACCCCACAATTACCCGTAACAGTTTTGGCAGGTCATTGAAGTGACCAGGGGTCAAAATTCCGAAAACACTAATTTTTATTTTTCTCCATAAAATCCTTTACAAGTTATCATCTTCTTTAAAATACGTCACGTTTGTCCCTTATCACAAAGTCAATGTGAATATGTTGGTTTTAATCTCAGAGAGTCGAGAAGGAACATTTTATTTGACATTTATCTTAAATCGAAAATGTGACCCCCTTTGTCTTTATCAATATTCCAAATTCGAATTTGTGCACCGGAGACCAGACGATCCCAAAAAATTAAGAAGTGAATAATGATTCACGACTTCGATTTCGCAGCCTATGCTATATTTTGCCTGACCCTCGTATCAGTTCAATGTACAGTATTATAACCTTTCTCGACAGGTAACGCTGCGTTTAACTGATTCACTAAATGCCAAAGTTTGATTCAATAACTTCGTTCGATCTTTTCCATTGTCCCAATCGTGAGTGACGTTCCAATGCAACTGAGATCAGTGGGGACATATGGAGTTTAACGCCTCTTTCAAGAGTTTTCGCTTTTATCGCGGCTGGCTAGTAGGGAGAAAGCCCGTAACACCACGTGTAACTGCAGACAAAGTTGCCGAGCCCTGGCGGGATTCGAACCACGGACCTCTTGATCCGAAACCGAACGCGCTAACAACTGTGCTATCCCGCCCCAATTTGAGATTAGGTTCCAAGTTGTTGTAAAGGAGAACAAAAGACTGGTTGAAATGCAAATTTTAATCTGGAACAGAAACATTTTACTATTCAAAACGTAACCAACGAACTTAAAATTCTGTTGGAATGACCCTATCATATACAATGCAGATAACAGTTTCCCCCGAGGCCTTGAATGCGCGTTATATTTACAATCCAACTTCCATCAAAACGGTTCATGGTTTATTGAATTAGGCTTTCTGTACGTTTTGAGGGAAGTCTCCCATCATGTTACCAGGGGGATCGTACTGTGCTACCACGAACACAAAGTTGGACTGTTTGTTGACTGCATAGCCCATCCCAAGGTTCTTCGATCCCTTCCATACGACCTGAGTGAAGTGGCCTGCAAACAAAGATTCAGTGTAATTAAAGAATAGTTCTGGGTTAACAACTTCTTAATTGAAAAAATAGCACTGTTATCAAGCAGTTGCGGATCAAACGATTTTGAAGAAAGGGGAAAGAAGAGGGGACTACGACCACAATGCTTTGCGCATGATATAATAAAGTCGATCTATATTCATACACAGGAAACACCTTTATTAATTAGTTCGATTTATTAGTTTATTTTGGGTAAAAGTATTTGGCGAAAAATCATTTATAGATCTTTCAATGAGATAGATTTTTGGCAACATTCTGTAATTCATAGCAACATTGATCTGTGGCTCTTCAACTTCTAAAAAAAATTCTACAACTGCATATCACAGCTGGTTCCGTACAGGCGAACTGTCTCTCTCCGTGCTTCACAACCCTTTTGCACTAAAGTTTTTCTGTCGTTCATAAAATAACTGTTACGAGAAGACAAATAATACGTAGCGGTTTGCAATTTTAAGTATTTCGATCTTCTTATAACAAGCCGTTTCAACGAATTATGTTCAAACTCCCTATCTCGGGCTGATTGCTTTTAATATTCCGCGATACCAAATACCAATTTACGTCCTATCATTTCAAACCGTGTTAATGACTTAAGGTTCCTAACTGGAACCAAAGGGCGTATAAATGTTCCCGATTAAGCGTCTCGAACGTGCTTTGGGAAGAGTATCAAGACATAAATCCCCGGGGGACCGATGCTCTTTAAAAGAACCTTACCCGTAGCGCCAGAGAAGCCGGGTTGGTTGAAATTGTAGTCCTTAATCTCGTCATACCAGGCTTGCACCGCTGCCTTCGCTGCAAGGGACAAAACAGATTGTAATATCAAGATAACATATGATGTCAGTGATACAACATTGAGGGTAATGATTCCACAAATCAATTTAGGAATACTTATAGGATAACAGTCAACCCTTGTCTATAAAACAATTATGGCACATAACCAAGGAAATACAATTCAACCTTGTATTTTTTGTAACGTTTTCTTTGTAAAGTAATTCTTGTGAAGGTTTTAGATTAAAAAAACAGTCAAAGCTAGAGCGATATTTGAGATTATGAATTTAAAAACAAATGTTCAACTATCGTAATCACACAAGCTACACAAACTCAAACCTATACTTTGGCAATCTGCTATAGCAGCGTAAACCAATCCGCTCTCGCTCCTTCCTAATACCCTGATCTATTTAGGGCCAAATACCTCGCATGGCTGGATCGGCTTTATATTCTGGGCTCAGTTCAACTGTCATCATTTCAGCCAATGAAATGTCGTTATGCAAGGGGCCGCTTCAAGTCTTAAAGGCAGTTTCCATCCGGGTTGTGATACGAGGGGGTTTGGCTTGAAAGAGGTCAGGGTATTAGGAAGGAGCGAGAGTTGGTTCATCACAGTTATATAGCAGGGTGATACTGGGGGCATCAAAAAGATACACACCGTCCTCTTCCTTGCCAGAGGTACGTGAAGTGAAGTAAAGGTTCTCCCCCGGACCGCTATGTTTCATCGTGTTGATCTGAGCCAGATGATCTGCCCACTTCTGAGCCTTAACGTTCATCTTGCCCGTCAGCTTTAGGGGAGGGGCGTGGTGCTTTGCCCTCAACTCGTTGTGCAACTTAAGGGCTGCCTTCTTGTAATCTACAAAGTTAGAATTCAAATGACATAAGAAAACTAACTTGATAAAAGGCTAAAAAAAAAATGGCACAATTTTGTAACATTTTATTTTTTATATTTGCACTAGATTAAGGCCTATTTTCAGAGGGTCAATCATCCCGATCATACTTAGTAGTACATGAAATGGTCAAGCAAAAAAAAAACACTGGTCATTCTAGTGTGAACACCTTTTAGCCTTTTGCGTAATGGAAATGGTTTAGCATTGCTTAATTGAACATGGTGCGCTGGTTTTAAAACTGCTCACATGTATCCTATTTCAAAAACAATTGTCTTGCAATTGACATTACTAACAGCTATTCTCGTTTTCGTGAGATCACTTTAGTCACTTAAAAACGTGCTAGTGCCCCGTTAAACAGACACATTTTACCTGCCATTTCTTTCCAAACAGTTTGTGCAGAGTTAAGCTTTTTCAAGACAAAATCTTATACTTGACACAATGCTGTTTAGCCTTTGGTGGTTGTTTCTTTTAAATAGTAGAGAGTTGTCACTAGAAAATGAATATTTTTATGGATACGACTATATTCATCCGTTAAAAGCAATAACATTTTATTTATTCATCTCTTTCCAAACAATTTGTGCCAAGGTACCTATAGATAAAAACATCCAATTGCAAACTTTAGCTTTAGTTTAGCAATATTCAATATATCATCGAAGTTAAACGAGAATTAATTCGGGTCGTTAGATTGTCCCTCTCCACTGATTGATAATCGATTTGCAAAACAAATACAGCAGCATTTCTCTTCGTGGATAGAACAAACTTCCCCAGCATGGCTTATATTGCGCCAGTCTCCATCACTGGCTGATTCAATCCTTTCTGATATCCCGCAATAAATTGTCCAATCGGTGCACTGCCCCCTTCGGCAAAAGGTTGTAATTCTCATAAGAAAACTTTATCCGTTGCAGCAACATGGCTTCAAAACACAGGTAAGGTGGGGACATTCTTCAAGGTCTAAATTAGCCAGCTAGACTGGTGCAATTTTAGCCTTGCATGGGAAGATGGTCGAATGAGACTCTATGGCTGCCAGTGAGTCAGTCTGTTACAGTCCATAATGGTTATGGCTTTTTGAGCCCTCATCATGCATGGAAACCCTTTCGTGTTTAAATAGCTTGCAAAACTATTCAGTCATTCATGGATATGTGCTCTGAGAACAAACGCACTTTCACCATGATCATTATATAAAAACACAAACTCACCCCCTGCCAAAGATGTGGCTACCATGCCAAGAAATAAGAGAACAAGATAAAACTTCATGGTTGGGTTCGAACCTAGAAAGAGAAAAACCTTTTTTCATAGTCATAAAAGAAATATGGACATATTCTTTTAACCTGTACCATGATATACATATGACATGAATCTATGTTTTTGTATTTTCAACTAATTTTTGCAACAGTGCGACAATTAGTAGTTAAAGTAATAACGTTGTCAAACAATTAGGAGTTGACATGATTTAAGAGTGGATATATGCGTAAATGGTGGCCATAGAACACGCTGTATAGACTCGGAACTTCAGTAAAGATACATTGTAAAAAAGTCTGAAATTACCTCGGTGACAAATCTGCATCCTGCTAAATCATCGTTTGTGGATGCGCTCTGCTCTTTCCTCATACCCTGATCTCATTCGGGCCAAATGCCTCAACATGTATATTTCGGAAGTTAAACTTACTAGAAATGTCGTGTGTCTTGCACTAAGATTCTGGTGTACATGTATAGTTTCAAGAACCGATAAATTCTCAGTGCTTATCAGTTCACAATAGTGACAATAAACAGGTAAAAATCGTTATTTCTGATCGAAAACCGGACAATTGCGCATGCCAATGACGAAACGGAATTTTGGAATGTTATTTACAGCAGACATGAAGACAAAAAGGGGTTGAAAGGGTTGGTTAGTCAAGTAAATGGGACGGTGAATCTTCACAAACAAGAAATATCGTAATTTTGACTGTTTAGATTTAAAAATGGAACAGTGTTGCTTTAAATCCGTGATAACTTCGATACCGGCAAAAATAATATTTGCAGACTATGCGAAAACATGTAAATTGCTGTGATAGATGCAACAGCAAAGAGTTGAGTGGTGTAGTAACATATATACTTTACTAAAGATTCCTCCATCCTTTATTGTCTGTTCAAATTTCAGATGAACACAAAAGCTTCACCCATTAACTGTAGGTGATTTTTCTTTTTTTTAAAACGGGAGTACTTGACCAACTCTATCCATTGGTAACATCCCTAAGTGATTCGGTTATCTCAACTTCCAGGGCGGCTTAACAAATAATACATCTGTATCTGAATTTTCGTAATCTGAAGTGGAATAATATGCCGCGATATATATCGATAAATACGTTAAGGATGTACAATACTGCCTATAAATAATAACACTCTAACATGAATCTATCAAATTAAGCAGGCTGCTCTTTCGTAATGGTTATTTATTTCATGCTAATAATTGTGCAATTGTAGCTTTGATTTGATAATCATTGTATATCATGACTATCATACAGAGCTGTTAAAGGCAAAATAAAAGAATTACTCACTTGATATCCTAGAGACGTCAGGAAAAGTTATGATAGTACCGAACATTGAAGCCTTTTTATAGGAATCTTTATCAAACGAAAATTGATGCAATTAGTGTATTATTTGTCAGGAATGTTTAACCTGTGTCATCACATAGATGATGATAGTAATAATCACATACTTAACGGACAAAGTCATGAACTCAAGCAATGGCAACTGAATTTACTTACAATAATATTTCGGCCTGTCCACATAATTGGCCTTAGATCAAGAGACAATGTTAATAATTGGATGGGTGATTTTGATTTGAGCTGTTATCTATGCTGATCGCTCTACCGTGGTTGTATTTCCTACAAGTCATATTTGAAAACCGAAAGACAGTTTTATGTTGAATGTGCAGTTCTATTCCGGTACGTGATTCTGAAATTAAATTTGAGGGGATATGTCTGTGTATTCATAGAAGTTTGCCTATTTTCAAGATCCAGTTTTTGGCTCAACTTACAGGACTCAGATTTTCGAAGCTCTCTTAGTGTTTAGATATTCGTAGGACAATGTTAAATGATGGTACGGTTATTAAGACTATCTTAATGCTAAGAGAGCTACGAAAACCTGGAACTTTGATGTGTACAAATAAATACTATTATTAACTAATTGATACATGTTAATATCAACATCTTTTAAAACTTTAGAACCTGTTCCTCATCCTTTTTCTATGTGAACAAAATATGCTTTAAGTAAATCTAGTTGAAACTTTCAAGTAAAAGAATTATCACAGTTACTCTAAAGTGACAGACTGACACAGAAAACATTGGCATTCCATGCTATATTCCTTTGATCTACAAGGCTTACTGCTTTTGAAGAATAAGACGGGATAATATGCAAATTGTGAAACTTAATGATACATATCTTCATTTTATAAATCGCAAAAGTATACAGAGAAGCATAAGAGTTCGTCGCAATGCAAAGTAAATTAAATCGGCGAAGTGCTTAAATGCAGAATTCTGTAGTACTCTTCTTTCTTTCAATGAAATGGACAAAATAACAAACCCTAAATGACCACTTAGCAGTATGCTTGTTTCAGAATAAAAATTTAAGCAAGCACTTATTTGTACAAAATATAAATAAGTCAAAATTTTTAAAAGGGAGCTACAATGCCTAATTAATAAACCTACACGGACATTCATGAGATGAAACTAATTAGTTTAAGTTCAAAGAACAAAAAGGTTAGGTAAAGAAAAACATCGGCGCACACTGAAGTAGGGACGGCTGATGCTCATGTAATGTGCCCTGAAAACGTCGATGTGTTGGTAAGAGGTCAACTATTTTACACAAGGTCCCCAAGCTTACATATTTTATTCAGATCGAAAGGATTATGGACATGTTCTCAAACTTAGAAAACCATTTCCTCGATATGTACAAGGGTTATATTACAAAGGTTCCTTTATCTACGAAGAATACAATACGAGTACATTTTCGACGGTATTTTGACCCGAGCGATAGCGAGTTTGATCAAGTTAGTTGTTTAATTATCTAAGAAGTTACAAATTATATAAAATACAATTTTGAAATCAGACATGACGTACGTTCTTTATATCCCAACGGAAACTATTCAATTCTTATCTTCTCACGGAACCCGTTACAAGTGGACTATATCTCGGTTCTTTCAAAACCCTCTAGTCGTGAACTTTGGATGACAGAAACCGTATCTAGACCTGTACGATCAAATATCGTTTTACAGCTTCACTGGCTTCTATCTTGGAAGGAATACATACGTATCGCACAGGTGAAGGAACCTAGTGTTCTAATCGAATTTTTTAACAAACTTAATAGGAAGAAATCAGGATTCATATTTTACCTAGTAAATACTTTACATGTATCAGAGGTGAAACGGGAAGAAATTAATTGATAACCACAACGGAAAAGAATGATGTTTGCTGTGAATTCGAAACTAATTCTGATCCAAATTGGGAACTCACTTTAGTTTCATGTTACGGCAAGTTAATTCGGGATACGAGCGACGAAATGGTTATGTCTTCGGTTGTGCTCCTGTTACATGCGTGAATCAATATCATCAATTATGTCGAGTCAATATTTCTAATTGTAATGACAGAAGCATAAACAACGCCAGTACAATAAGCAAATGATGACAACCTGGAATGTGTGGGGAAACAGTAGCTGAACGTAGAATAATAAGGAGTAATTGCTTTACACGTGTCGGTAAAAGCCATAATTACTGAAATGATATCTAGTCTCAATTATATCGATCGAGGCTCATCACTCTGTCACACATCTACACAGTTTTATAAACGTGTTAAGACCTGAGTATCAAGTATTACTTTTTGTAACTAAGACAGATATTTTGAAAGTTTGAAAGATAAAGAAAAGGATAAAGGATAGTAAATGATAGTGAATCGAGAGTTTTGTCGGAGAATCTAAAACCAATCTCTCAGGTTAATTTTGTCGCCACTCTAAACCGTTAAACGTGAAATATTTTCGAGAGTCCACTGCTAAATGGAGGTCGGGTTTTGAATATTTTTGATTTAACATATTTATTTCCAAAGAATGGAACCGGATAGGCAAACAAGCCGAGGCTTATGTGAATTCCGCTCCGGGATACAACAGAATAATTACATGACATGATGAATGTACAGTAAGAGTGATATATCTGAAAGAAAAGAACATAAATCATTATTACACATATTGTTTCATTGTATCATTATTTTGAGTCGAATCTGCCTGTTAAATTTATAAACGAGTGGACTGAAATTAAAAGTTCGTAGTTTACTTTAGAGGAAGAATTTTGGTTTCCAAACAACACTGATTTTAAAACAAATCCTTTGAACTTTTTCATAACACAGATTCAAGTCTAGTAAATGGCCTTAAAAAATAATAAATGTGTATAAGAAGACGCTCGAACACGCAGTCCTTTATCATTTGCTGGGAGCGTTTATCCACTGCGATCCGGAGAACTAAATGGAGAACAAATAGTTTGTCCGTAAGAATCCTGTGTAAAGCGTAGTGGGAACAAAGACAACATGGGCAGGGTGATCTAAGCACGGGCAATGCAGGTTGCTGGCTATCAGTCATATCGTGGTACCTAGAAAGAATAGCTTCGCACGTGCATGGACGAATCCATTTTAAAGATGGGCGTAAGTTTGTGTCACATATCCAATGAGTGAGCATAGAATTTTATTCAGCAAAATATAGAAAATAGATATAAACGCAAAAGAATGATAAATTCTTGTTTCATGAAGTGATTCATTGATTTAGATTAACGAGCCCTTTAAGAGGTATTTGGGTCTCATTCACGAATTCAATCCACCTAAAGCATTCTCAATTATATAACTTAGCACACTTGACCCTCTCTGTGGTTAAAACTAAGTTGTGTAAACATTAGTTCCATCTTGCCCCTGCATTGCCTCGAATAGACATAATAAATCGAAGATACCCTCCAATAGTTTTCAACTAATGGCCAACCTCCAATAGTTTATTCAAGGGTTGCCAATGTTTTGTGGTAAATACATTGAATTAGTAAACTGTACACATTAATGTTTTACTTAAGAGCAAAAAAAAGAAGACTTTTGAATGAATTTAATGTGTTTTGATACTAAGTTAACATAAATATGGCAGTGAGTAGTTGAAAGTGACTTAGTTTTAACGGCCTTGGACGAGTCCCCTATGCCAAACTAATGGAGACTTTGAGGACAATATCCTACACGTAACCCCCCATACATGTAACTCAGACGGCCCAAAAGCTTTCCTTGTACATTCCTGTCGATAAACCTTTAAACTAACACGAACCATCTGATGGTTCTCATTAGACAGTAATTCAACATCATATCACAATGTCACGTGATATTACATGATACCCGACATGCGCAGTGCTCATACTCACGTTGTTATTTGTAAATTTTGGAATAACTTTTTGTCGGGTTTTACAGTTTTCGTCACTCCTAGTTTGAAATTGACAGTGACTATTTTGGACCGACAAACCAATTTTGTAGCAACTCTTTTCATAATAATTATGATAAAATATTACCACATGAAAATTTCAATGTGATATTGACATAAACCAAATACTCTACCAATACACCACTGAGGATCATGGCAGTAGCGTGATATATATATATATATATATATATATATATATATATATATATATATATATATATATATATATATATGTATATTCTTACGATTAGTCATAATCAAATTTGAAACGTGAATGTAATCTGCGTGTGGAAGTATGGTCTTGTTTCAGTTATTTTTCTGATCTCTTCTGATCTACTACTAACACTTCGGTATAAGATCTACCACATAATTATTTCAATTATATCATTATTTATAATAAATGCCAAATGTTATCATCAGTATCTTAATCAGTGACGTTTATAGCATTGTTTAGTGCATTGATAGAGTGTTATAGTAGTCCAAAATGAAGAGAGATAACTATATACTTTTTTTTACCCAATTAAAGTCACTTTTTACACCATTTAAAATGTTGACTAATTAAAGAGCCACTCCGTGAGTTGTTGGAGTCTGAACTGAATCAGTGGTGTCATTTGATCGTGAAGTATCGACTGTTATAAATGGAGACTGATCTTAAACAGCCAGAAGGGCAGTTAGGAGTTGATAGTGTTTGTTAGGTTACAAAACTAGTATCCATGTACATTGGACATGATATCTACACCTCTGTGCATTTATAAGGCTGTTTTTAGATTTTCATGGAAAACCAGTATTTGTCATATATTTGTCTTTTGGGCATGAAAAGTTGTTTTGATTTTATATCACCACATATGACACTTAGGTTCGGATCAAAAGTAAATAATATGTTACGAAAATAACGGAGTGCCCCTTTAACGCATCACGCTGATTTTATTGGATTAGTAGTTTTGAAAGGGTCACTGCTCCATATGACATAAAAAAGGACCATGATCGTCTCGATCCAGTGTTTCTTAATCAACAAAAACTGAAAACATTTGACGCAGCGTAGGGTTGGCAGAGTTTAGCTCAGAGCATCAGAATACCATTATGATATATTTTTCTTGAACGAAAATAAGGGGAAGAAACCTAAGCTCCACTCTTTAAGTTTTAGCATGAATTCTGAAACACTTTGGTCCAAATTACAAGACTAATCCTTTTTGAATTTCACACAAAACTTTCATTTCAAAACATATTTAATAAATAACGTGACATATATCATAAAGTTAATCATTGTTTTTTTGTCGTAATTTTGCAGGAAATGTCAGTTTTTATTTCATTAAAGTAATACGAAAAATTTAAGTTTGCACTCATTTCTCTATAAAGAATTGCCTTAGGCATCCATATATGTAACCCGTATATGAAGTTAGATGTAAACCCTTAACAAACTGATCTAAAAGTTTGGTCTGTGAATTGTTTTGTTAAGAAATGGTGACAAAAAGCTTCCAAAAATGATTATTTTATACAGAATATTATGAACAGTGAAACAAACCTTCGTTCAGCAGCTGTGTTACAGCCCTTCGTATCAACTCCTCAAAATGTAACCTTAGCCCTTCGTAGCCTTGCTAATGGCGCTAAGGTGACACTGTGTGGAGTTGCATACTACCAAATATTCGAAAATCATTATGACTGACATGTTTCAATATCCTATTCAGATATTCAAATTCTATTGTACAAGCTTGAAACGTACTCGGCCTTGGATTAATCAAATATAACAAAAGCTAACACCCATCCTGATCAGAACAGTTAATCAGCAGTAGTTTCCTGAAATAATCCACACTGTTCACATTTCATAGTTGGGCGGCATCATTTTTGTTAGGACTCATTCATTTCTGCAGAAGTCTGCATTATGTTTAATTTCACTAAGAGCATCAACACCCTCGGGTTTCTGTCAAGCTAATAGGACTGTCATTCTCCTCTATAATCTTAAATGCTGGCAAAGTACGTCATTGCTGTTTCTAAGAAGCTTACTCAGCTGTCCCCTTTATGTTTTAATGACTGTCCATGGCAACCATTTATAAAAGAATCCTGTTCATTATCGATATCAAGAGTCTTAATATCTGATGCAAGTATACTTCGGAGAACCTCATTTGGGACGGTTTAAAAACTACATATCAACAATTAAGATATTTAAAAATTGAATTATAAAAGCAAATAATGATGCAAAAAAGTGACTATAATGAATATTTGTGTCAACTTAAAGCGTTTTTTTGAACTTGCACTAAAATCAAGAGAACCATCAAATAAGAATACCGTATGATTCCATTTGTACCAAAACTTTCGCAATGTAAGTGATATAAGTATAGAAATAGACAGAAATGTTTTGATAACTACTACGATATTTAATAACTTATTCAGCAAGCCCAAGATGGATGAGAGTTAAAATTACCTCTGTTTCAGAAATCAAAGAAAATATGTTCCTTTTCAGAGAAGGCTACTTAAGTGCAACTTAAATGTACTCCCTGATAAGCCGTCTCAAATTCAAAACAAAATGTACAACTTGCAACGGTCTAAGCTATGTATTGCTATCACAGTCTCCTATTTCATCTTCCTGGCTCGAAAGTTATGCTCACTCTATTTTAACAGATAATGCAAAACAAAATTGGAACTCTGAGGTGGAAAATTCAAAAAAAGGTTTATTATATTCTCTTTAAAACCACTATTTGGACTTGAAAATTACGTAATGCCTCTGCCCCAAAATAAAGCTATCCCATTACTCCTGTTTCGAACTTCATTCCACCATCTACCGATTGAAAAAGGAAGATGGAATAGGATACCTAAATCTGAAAGAAAATGTAAATTGTGTTGTATGGACGATGTTTGAGATGAGTTTCATAATATTTTCAATTGTTCATATTTCACCAAAAAAGAGCTTTGTATATACCGATACAATTTCTGAAAAGACCAAATATGGTTAAACTTCCGAAACTGTTCATGTACACAAAGATGTCGGTATTAAAAAACCTTAGTAACTTTTGTGGAATCATTATGCAAATTGTTAAATCTTCCGGCTTATCATCTATCCCCTTGTAAAATGTATACTACTGTCATTTTGTACCTTATATGCCGAAGTTCTTTTCTTTTAAAATTTGTCTCGGAGTTTCCGTTTAAGAGCTCAGTTCGCGCTTTGACACTTAAAACGTACGTGTTCCTACACCGTCAAATAATATGCTTAATTCATACATCAATAAGGCGACCAAGTCTGAAGGTTATAGAAATTCATTATTTCATTTAAATCCTTTTAATTTTGTAATAAATTCTACCCGGGCCAAGTGAATTGTAAATCAGTGTCTGAGTTGCATCGGGAAAAATCGCGGACACATGTCTTTGAGGCAGTCCTCGGCAAATGCCTCGAGAGATCCTCTTTGGCGGGCCTCATCGAAGAAATATTAATGATATGTCCCGTTACAATTTAGACACCATAGCAGTATCCACTACTTCTATACAACCCCAGTCAACCTAATCGCACCACGATTTACGAGGTACCAACATTAAATTAGTTAACATTAAAACAGTATATGTATACATTTTGTATAATATTTGCAGTAACAAAAAAAGTTATCAATAGTTATAAAGAGTAAAATCCTTATCAAAACAGTTTGAGATTGAAAAGCTATAAATGGCAATTTGAACTAATTTCGTTTGGCTGCTCCTTCGTATAATAAAAACAACGATACCCTTTCGTTTATAGTGGTTTTATTTCATCATAATTTTTGGCAGGTTCTGGCGTTGCGAGAAACCGGATTTCCGAAAACAATGGTAAAATTTAGGTGGACTCTACTGAAGTGTAACCTTTTGCATTAAAGACGTTGATTATCCATAAAACTTGGTTTTCCTTTTTGTCTCAATAATCAGGTTTGATTGCATAATACGATGAGAGTTTTCAATTCAAATTAGAACATTTGCAGGGTCCAATCGCCATATCGAAACGTTTCAAGTTGCCAATGATTAATAAGAGTAGAGACAGGACAATTTCTAAAATAAGTTTGTTGCACATGGAATTTCGATAATTTTGAAAAAGAATCCTTGTTTGGACCGATCTAAAAAGCTTAAAGCAAGGTTTGTAAACAATCGCATGGCAGCCTCTTACTTAAATAGCCTCTAATTACGTTACGACAATTCCTTAGGCATTAGTGCAATTTAATTCTGTGCAGGGATTGGTAAGAACATTCGCAAATACTTAGATGTCAGTCACCGTTGAAATCGGATGCTATTTCGTCTGAGCGCATGTCATTATTTCCTTTTCTGTTCTATTTTTGATCCTCATCATCGTGATCATAGACATGCCAATAATTACCAGTACATGGTAACATAAGGTAATTGGACGAATGTGAATGTATGTCATACCGGTCATCGTAATCCTGCCACACAATTTGGGATGCATGACGTAGGAAGAGGCGTATCTGGGAGGTTGGATTTACGAAGGAATATCTATTATGAAAAACCAATAAGATGAGACACCTTATATACGTCGTTCTGAGTCCTTAGGCGCAAGGACAGAAGAAACGAGCTTGATTGAAACTTGATGTAAATCAATAAAATTCTTATTTCTTCATCAATAGAAGAGCACACCTTTTTACGTATCTACTCTCTGCTTTGAATAATCAGTACCGAAAGTATTTTCGAACCATTTGAGAAGACAACGTTTTCAATTTTGTCTATGTTCTTGTGTGGAAGAATACTATGTGACGACATTTTTCTTAAACTGCCTGTGTGAAACAACAAGAAAAGGGTTAACTATTGTTCAAGCCCTCCTGTGTGAAACACCAGAACGAGAAAACTGTTTTTCAAACCTAACTGTGTGAAACAACAAAAAGAATAGACACTTTTTACATAACATGCTGAGGCGTGATGTGAAACTACAATGATAGAAGACTCTATCTTTTTAGATCATTGTCTCGTGAAACAGGAGGAGAAAACATCTTCCAATTCACCTGTGTCCTTTAGTGAAACGTCTAAAAGAAAAGGTCTTGTTCCACAAACCTTGTGTGTTCTTGTTTGACATAACAACAGTACGGGAAGACGATTTTGTTTAACAAACCCTCACGTGTCCTGGCTTGACATAAAACAATACGGGAAGACGATTTTGTTGACACGTTTTGCATTTCTACAGCGTACGAAAAGTTTACAACTTGTGAATCACTTACGATACCAACTCTGTACAATGATTATTTGCAATGGTACCATCTTTCCAACGGCAGCGATAGGCTCTATTGTGGTCGACGCTCTTGGTATTCTGATGAGCATTCTACTTGTGATTCTTATAGTTTTAACCCCTGCTCTGAGGAACTACTCTGGCTGCATGCTGGCGGGTGAACAGCTTCTTTGCGTTTTGGACCAGATTTGTTCTATCTGCACAACCTTTTCGCTGACCACCTCAGAATCGGTTACACGTGTGGTCGGTTTCTCAATCTCTATGTCCATGAAGACGAGTTCCCTAATTATTCTCGTGATGATCAATGCAAATATCTTTCTCAATATCACGCGAGTTGTTGTTCATCAAAACCTACTATCATTTAGACGGGTGGTCATTGCAATGGGCGTTATTGTCAGCTTCAACCTTCTTTTGTCCATGTTTCCAATGTTATATGATGAATACTTCAAATTCGACTGCCACAAAGGTGGACTCCCATTTCCAAACACAAGTCTTGAAACTCTATGGCACCCAGTAATGCTCATATTGATATCGCTAGCATGTGGTAGCGGTAATACTGTATTTTTTGTGCTGGTGTACAAAAGAAAAGATAAACCCGGAACCAGCTCCAGCCTGCAGAAGCAAATTATATTGGCACGTTTCATTTTCATATTGACTATCATGTATTCTTTAACTCTGTTAGGCTCGAATACGCTCTCGTACAGTAAAACTATAGCAGCTAAGAAAGGAGTAAGTATTGATGAAGGTTTGTTTATATTTGTTACTTTGAACAAGGTTTTTATGAACTTCAGGCTTTTCTTTTATCTCCCAATATACCGACCTTTGTTTGAGACCTTTAAATATCTTATCAGGAAACGAAGTGCTACTGTCGTCGCCATCAGTCATGTAACAATTGTCAACGATCGGACCAATGAGTCTACGGTGTGATAAATCATTTTCATTTTTATCTAAAGGTTCATAACTATACACGTCATACAGACCGAAAGGTTTTTGTAAAATCAGTCCATAAGACTAAATCGCCCAGAGTAGATTGAAGTTCCACCATGACAGTTTGTGATGACAATGGTTGAACTCGAACTTATAGAATGGGCAACAAATCAGTTTCATCAGTTAATCAGTTTAACAAAATCATAATTCATAATATTCATTCAACATATAAATATTCATAAAGTTAAGAAGTTTATACATCAGGTCAAACTAACAATAAGTGAAACTCGTTTTTGTGCAACAAAAAATTAGCAATGTGGTAAATTAAGTATTATAGGGAGATTTTTAATCATATCATGAAGAGTGTTATCAGTGCAATGAATTTATCGGATAACATTGGTATCCATATCTGATAACCATGCACATGCAAATCCTGAAACAGTTACCCATAAATTATAACGCTATCGCCAGTTTTCAGAGTGTTTTCTTTTCAAGTGAATATTCGTAAAAACAATCCAGAAAGGTAGATCTACCATGCAGATCACTTCTCTTAATACGAAGGAATCCGATTTTTTAATAGGCTATTTTTAAAAAATGACATTAGATCTATATAATAAAGAGATTAACCCCGTGTGTCCCCTTATCATTGATATCATATATTAGGAATAAAAAATGCTGGCATAATACACATTCTCTAATCTGTGACATAAATGATACGGGAACACATTCGTTTAATAATATCTATATATTGCTTTAATACAAGTGAAAATACTCATAATGACGATATCAGTTAAAAACCTCACGTAGCCCAACAAGGATTGAGATTGTACTTATCGGCACTGGTGAGAATACATTGCGTTAAATTCCGGCATGATTTAGTGATTTTGATTGGCTGACACTTTCGTTTTAACTTGCTTAACATGATTCCCGGAAATTTTACAAACGCAGCTAATTATTTTGTACATAACTCAAAAGAATCAGGAGTGTCTACTACTAAGTTTATATGTTTTGATCTGTGAATACCATTGTAACCTGATCAAATGCTTACCGAGTTTTACAAAAGTATAAACCGACCCAAGAGGATCGTAGCCCTGAAGTATTGCATAGCTGTTGAGTAACTATTTAATCAACTTCCGGTTGCGCATGGATAACTTCCGGTTGCAATGGCATTAAATTAGTCTGTAGGCCAGACCCTGAAATAAGGTCCATTTTGTAGAAGACTAAGCAAGTCTATAAAAGATTTTAAAGCTTGATCTTTCAGTCTCCTTTTCATTTCATTTAATATTTGTTATTTTTCTCGATTAACTGATGCATTTTTCATTTCAGAGTCTAATTGTTAGACTAGCATTAAATCTACGTTTACTATTCTTAAGAATTTAACCATAGCCATGGGTTTTTTTAACTGTATTGTGAAATATAATTGTATCTATGAAATTTTTTAATTGAGGAAGAGTAAAGTAATATTTTACCACTTGTGTTGTTATTTTCCTAAAACTCGCAGAGGAAATGAGAAAAATGTATGAATTTAGTCCGCAATGGGTCCGTTGGTACTTAAAGAGCCACTCCGTGATTTTCATAACATATTATTTACCTTTGATACGAACCTAAATGTCATATGTGGTGATAAAAAATCAAAACATCTTAACTTTTCATGTCCAAAAGACATTTATATGACAAATAATGGTTTTCCATGAAAATCTAAAAACAGCCTTATAATTGCACAGAGGTATATAGATCACGTCCAATATACATGGATACTAGTTGTATAACCTAACAAACACTATCAACTCCTAACTGCCCTCCTGGCTGTTTTAGATAAGTCTCCAAAATTACGTTTGACTATTTGAAGCGCGCCACTGTCAGGTTTTCGATCAAATTGTGACGTTCTACCTTCATATTATCACTATAAAGACCAATAAGCTTTAAAATTTGCTTTTTTGGTTACAGTCGGTGCTTCCCTATCAAATGACACAATTGATTACGTTTGGCATATATGACTGCAAAAACTCACGGAGAGGGGCACAGTTGTATATGTTCTGGGTCAAACTTTTTACATGTTGTTATTTGATCGAAAAGAAGTGGTTTCTTATGAAAATTAAAATCTTATTGATTATCGGTTCAGTATAGTAACAATAAACATGTTACAGTCGGGATTTGTGATCGAAAACCGGACAATGGTGAAAGCCAATGACGAAACGTAATTTTGGAATGTTATTTACAGCAGACATAAAGACAAAAAGGGGTTGAAAGAGTTAAGTATCCATGTATATTTGACGTGATCTATATACCTCTGTGCAATTATAAGGCTGTTTTTAGATTTTCATGGAAAACCAGTATTTGTCATATATATGTCTTTTAGACATGAAAAAGTAATGAAGTTTTGATTTTATATCACCTTCTATGACATTTAGGTTCGTATCAAAGGTAAACAATATGTTATGAAAATCACGGAGTGGCTCTTTAATTTGGACTGTATGGTATGTCACCTTCCAGCTGCCTTGCATTATGACGTAAAGAAGAATGAACACGTTCCCATTTTCTTATTTTACAATATTTTATGTCTAGAAATGTGGTACAACAAGGTTATATTAGAAATGGAAATAATTGAGGTGTGTTTAAACATCAAGGCACTATTTCCGAAAAATAAATATGTTTATGCGAACGGATAACACTACCCGACTTTCATAAATTTACCTTTCCAATTTTATTACTTGTTCTTCATTGAATTTTATGTCATTCAAGCCTTTCGGATTCGCCTGAAGAAGATCTTGACTTGTAAACACTGACCGATTTTCTTCACATTTGTTATGTCAATTAAGCGATATATTGTCTACTATTCAACACACTTAAAAAATCAGCATATATAACTAATGTTTCCTTTATATTATCATACAAATTAGTGATAATCAAATTATTGAATAATTAGTCCATTATGATAATATGATCATTGACATATAACAGATACGAAGCATTGTAAGTCGCCATTTGCAATCACCATGGTAACACAGATCTGCGAGCGTATCTATTATATATATTTAACTGAAGTAGTGAGCGATAGATGAATAGATGGATGTGGTTAATTATTGTTTATTAGCATAGAATGTAGCTAATAGCCATGTCAAATATAACCTCAATAGCGGTACACCAATTATCAACAACGGTAATAGGGTTGTTATTGATAACAGTTGATACATGTTCATGAATCTATTAAACACTACCAATCCATGCTTACTTTTTTTCTGTCGGTAATAAGTTTCCATAAATACGTTTGGAGCAGTGGCTTAATTACGCCATTGTCCGGTTTTCGATCACAAATTACCTCAACAATATCAAAGCTGAATATATATGCATAAGATGGCGATTTTTAGAAACCACTATTTCTCGATAAAAAAACATCATTGATGAAGCTTGACACATGGTTGAAACGGTTATTCGCTCTCAAATGACATATTTAAGTTAGTTACTCAACTGCTCGCCCTCTCGGAAATACGATTATCAGATTTCTTCGAAACTATACCTCAGCACAGCCTGTACATAAACGACCATTGATACAGTTTGGGATATTTGACTCAAACAACTCACTTCTTCACAGGTCACTTCAAGGCGTCTAGTCGTGATTTGTCCATGCGAAAAGGCACATTTCCCATTTTAAAAACAAATTAGATAGGTTTGGATCTTTAGAGTTAAAAAGTGGAGGGCATACAAGGCAGCTTCACATTGTTCTTTTGAGAGATATCAAATTTAAGAACGATTTCACCTTAGTGTGAGGCCTATAGTCAATTGTAATTTTGGAAATTAATACATCATTTCACTGATAATCGTGTGAAATGGATGTACAAATTCGACTTACCAACATTATGAGTGTCACCCTTTGCATGATTATAAAAAAAACAAGAAAATATCATAATTTGAGCATTTTAAAGTTAAAGGTGAAAGTTTAAGAAGGATATTTGAACTTAAGTCCGTACAAATGGTATTTTGGCTCTTATTTCAGCAACATGAAAATTTACGTAAAATAAACCATGTCACCTAAACCCATTCTTATAACAAACGTTCAATACTAAGCAATCTATAACCACGTGTACACGTGTTTTTATTACCCATATGGTTATTCATAAACGGTGACATATTTTCGATATGAGCACATGTGCACATATCACTTTTGCCTGGCAGCGATTGTCTAAGCGCAAATTACCGTATTTCGTCGTCTGTGACGTCTTAAATCTTTGTTCGTGACGTCACTGTAGCGGACCGTCGGAAGGGAAGGAAGCCGTATTCTGAATATTTCCATGCGTTTGAAATGGATTAGAATCGGTAATAAAGAAATTATTATCCTCGGAAGTGTGTCATATGCCTTTGCTTGGATATTGATTTTGATTAGTTTCTTTGATTTCTCGACTTCGGTAATAAACAGAATATCATATTCGTGCCCATGACATACTATGTTTAAGACACTCATGCCTTAATATCAGTATGTCCCTCGCTCTCGCTCCGGAAATACTATTATTAAGCAGTCGTGTCATAAACATAGTATGTCATGGACATTCATATAATATCCTCTATATAATAGCTACGTTATTTTCTTTGTCATCAATTATTTCCTTAGTAATAGCTACGATGGCATTTCAACAATCTTTCTTGCTGATAAGTACATTATCTTTTCTTGCCTATAAGGCCAGTTATATGGAACAATGTTCTTTGATATTGATATTCAGTTTACATATTTGTGAAAATATGGTATATATAATGTCAACATTATAACATTTTGTTGAAATATCCATTGCAGTTGTCAATTTCTAACTGTTGATCTAACTTTTTTAGATTTCATATGTAAAACCTTTGCATTCTAAAGGAGTGAAGGGAACTATTTTTAAGGGTGCAACCACTTTTCCTTTATTACAGACTAAAACAATTTAACTCAAAGAACCATCTCTCACACAGAATACCTGGCACCTCAGGTGAGGGGAGGAGGGGGAGATATATGTGCCAAATGTACAAATTTGAATCCATATGGTAACATAACATGGCAACATGGTGTAATAATGAAGAAGTGTTTATTCAGTTTTCCGTAACTTTTTTATATGAATATAATCAACAATAAGAAAATTCAAATTAAATTCCTTTTAATTCAGAGATGTTACTAAATCAAAATGTTCAATAACAAACCTCTGTTTAATTGCAAATTAACCAATGTCGTGCAATTAATGCAGAATTTTTCACATTTGACAATGATGATATTCTCAAAAAATGTGACAGTTTTTTTGGTAAAATCCTTTCTTAATTAAATAAGTAAATTATTTGGTATCCTTTTGGTATTGCTGCGAAATTTGAAATGGCCCCAAAACAAGGATTTGTAGTTGCATATTTTGCAATAAGACTTTCATAAGAGTAGGCAAGGTAATTAGGGAACTGGTATTATAGCAGATAATTCTCTTCTATTGTAACAAATTAAAGGCATTGAAAATAATAAAACAAACAAAATTTTGCCATTTATAAAAATAGAGCCATGGGCTCTGTAGCTCATCAGACTTTTGATAGAAATAGGTGTTTGGGTTTAGACCATGGGGTCATGGGCAGTGTAGGAAAGATAGCCTGTCCCAACGTCCGAGTTATTCACAATCAAATTAAAAATGCCCATTGCCCATTTGGGGTCAAGGGGTCACCAAACCTACAATTCAGAATCCCCATTGTCCAAGGAGTCTACACACAACTATTAAGCTATCAAGACCTTTTGAAACTGGAGAAGAAGATGAAAGTAGGATTTTAAGGTTTTGACCCCTGTGACCCCATTTGGGGTCAAGTGGTCACCAAACCTACAATTTAGGATAACCAGTGTCCAAGGAGTCTACACACAATTTTACAGCTCTCTAGACCTTTTGAAACTAGGGAAAAAGATGAAATTAGGTTTTTTAGGTTTTGACCCCTGTGACCCCATTTGGGGTCATGGGGTCACCAAACCTACAATTTAGAATCCCCATTGTCCAAGGAGTCTACACACAACTATTAAGCTATCAAGACCTTTTGGAACTGGAGAAGAAGATGAAAGTAGGATTTTAAGGTTTTGACCCTGTGACCCCATTTGGGGTCAAGTGGTCACCAAACCTACAATTTAGGATCCCCAGTGTCCAAGGAGTCTTCACACAATTTTTCAGCTCTCTAGACCTTTTGGAACTAGGGAAAAAGATGAAATTAGGTTTTTTAGGTTTTGACCCCTGTGACCCCATTTGGGGTCAAGTGGTCACCAAACCTACAATTTAGGATCCCCAGTGTCCAAGGAGTCTACACACAATTTTTCAGCTCTCTAGACCTTTTGGAACTAGGGAAAAAGATGAAATTAGTTTTTTTAGGTTTTGACCCCTGTGACCCCATTTGGGGTCATGGAGTCACCAAACCTACAATTTAGAATCCCCATTGTCCAAGGAGTCTACACACAACTATTAAGCTATCAAGACCTTTTGGAACTGGAGAAGAAGATGAAAGTAGGATTTTAAGGTTTTGACCCCTGTGACCCCATTTGGGGTCATGGGGTCACCAAACCTACAATTTAGGATCCCCAGTGTCCAAGGAGTCTACACACAATTTTTCAGCTCTCTAGACCTTTTGGAACGAGGGAAAAAGATGAAATTAGTTTTTTTAGGTTTTGACCCCTGTGACCCCATTTGGGGTCATGGAGTCACCAAACCTACAATTTAGAATCCCCATTGTCCAAGGAGTCTACACACAACTATTAAGCTATCAAGACCTTTTGGAACTGGAGAAGAAGATGAAAGTAGGATTTTAAGGTTTTGACCCCTGTGACCCCATTTGGGGTCATGGGGTCACCAAACCTACAATTTAGAATCTCCAGTGCCCAAGGAGTCTACATACAACTATTCAGCTCTCTGGACCTTTTGGTACTGGAGAAGAAGATGAAAATAGGTTTTTCATGTTTTGACCCCTGTGACCCCATTTGGGGTCATGGAGTCACCAAACCTACAATTTAGAATCCCCGTTGCCCAAGGAGTCTACACACAACTTTTCAGCTCTCTAGACCTTTTGGAACTGGAGAAGAAGATGAAAATAGGTTTTTCAGGTTTTGACCCCTGTGACCCCATTTGGGGTCATGGGGTCACCAAACCTACAATTTAGAATCTCCAGTGCCCAAGGAGTCTACATACAACTATTCAGCTCTCTGGACCTTTTGGAACTGGAGAAGAAGATGAAAATAGGTTTTTCATGTTTTGACCCCTCTGACCTCATTTGGGGTCATGGGGTCACAAAATCTACAATTTAGAATCCCCATTGGCCAAGAAGTCTACACACAACTTTTCAGCTCTCTGGACCTTTTGGAACTGGAGAAGAAGATTAAAATAGATTTTTAAGGTTTTGACCCTTGTGACCCCATTTGGGGTCATGGGGTCACGAAATCTACAATTTAGAATCCCCATTTGCCAAGGAGTATGCACATAAAATTTCAGCTCTCTAGAGTCATTGGTTCTGGAGAAGAAGTCGAAAAAGTGAAAAGTTTACGGACGGATGGACGGACAGATGGACGGACGCCGGACGCCATGCCATGAGCCCATCGGGTCTTTCAGACCTGATGAGCTAATAAAAGTCATCTTTCAAATCTTGTACTCATATACTGTTGAGCCATTTTATCAGTACTATGTTCAAATTCTATAAGTAAAGGGCTTTTACTTTCACTAAAATAGGCTGTCACAACTTCATAACAATAAGATATTCACTATATATTTTCTTGCATCACAACATATCTGTGCTTAAATTATCCAAATTTATCTCAAAGTGTGATACAATCCCTTTAAGGATTTTTAAATGGGATTCTTATTTTAGTAACAAGAACATCAATGCCATTGATGATAAAAAGAAAATTTACAGATAACAAAAACCAATGTTATTGAAACAAGTTCTAGCCATTTGCTGACATTTCACATTACATTTTTCTACACAACTTGAGATGAGCTTTTTTTCATATCAATGGAGGAAAGCAAACAGTAAATCTTAAAAAATGCAATAGAGTTGACGCATGAAAAATCGGACGAAGAGGATGGTTCGCTACACGACAACTAGTGCGCTTCCAAAGGTTGTGCTAACGGATGAGTTAACGCTGTGCACAGTATTTTGGGGTTATATCTAAGCCACAAGCCAAAGAGACATCAGCTTCAAGGTGAATCCCTGAGATCTTCAAAGAGTGATCTAGCAGGTTATATCAATAAAATAAACCAATTTTAGATATTATTTTAATGAAATTGAACAAAAACATTACTAGATAAATCCCGTGGAGTAATGGACGGAGGGTAATGTGTAATCAATGAAAACTATATGAAAGATTGATTCATAAAAAGATGACTTATAATATATGTAATGCTTTACCAACTTTCACATCAATAGTGAAAAACACAGACAAATTTTGTTTATCAGTATTAAAACATACATTTCTTAAACAAATAACTAAATGGAAGCAATTAGTAAAATCATTTGCATCAACATTTTGATAAAAACATTATACAGTAATAATAACTGTAACAGTACAAATATGCCAATCCTCTAGAAGTCATAAGAAAATGGACAAAATACCTGAATCCTAGTAAGATCCAACTCATCACAACAACTATTTCAAAATCTGTTTGAATAGTGTAAAGTATGTAACATTGTTATATTTGGGATGACACTATCTGCAATAGTACAAATTCTTCTACTTATTTTTCAGGTTGAGTCGCTTGCAGTATTGAAACCCACATCCTTAGAGTCAAGCAACACTGCCTGCACTGACTGTACCAGCAGCTAACCAACTCAACCATCTTGCCTTGACAAAAATTAAGAACCAAAAACTGGTAGCTTAGCTGTTGTTACATTCAATAACCCTCTTATAGCCAAAATATCTTGGGACTAACACAAAATCATTTAACTTATTTCAAAATATGTTCTTTTAAAGAGCCACTCCGTGTCATAGGTGGTGATATAAAATGAAAACATCTTAACTTTTCATGTCCAAAAGACATGTATATGACAATTACTGGTTTTCCATGAAAATCTAAAAACGGCCTCCTAAATGCACAGAGGTGTGGATACCACGTCAAATATAATGGATATTAATAACCTAATAAACACTATCAACTACTAACTGCCCTCCTGGCTGTTTTAGGTAAGTCTCCAAAATTACGTTTGACTATTTGATGCGCGTCACTGTCAGGTTTTCGATCATAATTGCAACATTCTATCTTCATAGTGTCACTGTAAAAACCAACAAACCAACATCTTTTTGGTAACAGTCGATACTTTGCAATCAAATGACACCATTGATTAAGTTTGGCATATATGACTCCAACAACTTACGGAGTGGCTCTTTAAGAAGTGACTTTTGTCCTTGATAGGACTATTATGATAGCATTAGTCTTTTGCAACCTACAATCGAGATAGTGGTTTACTATTATTACCTTACTATCAAAACTATTGATTATTCACCTTACTTTTAATGCACTGATTGTTCTCTATCTCTAAAGTACTATTGCAAAGGTGTGCTCCACTCCTTAAATCTGCTTTACTGGTATTAAACATGATTCACTGTTCTTTTCCTGTTGTAAAACTACTCCACTGTTCTATTTTTTCACAGTCCTCTACAGTGAGGAAAATACTCACTAATAGTTTATAAATAACATTATTAACAAAGTATGCATTCTGAATATGAGGCTTTTCTTTTGATGGATAGAAAACTCTACAATATTGTCACAACGTCAGTCAAGGCACATGTTTTCCGAGCAATAACACAAAGGGATGTATGGATATATTGCATACAGTACAAGTCTTAGCTGCCCGCCAGTTGCTGGTTAAGTTTAGATGAGTCTTGTTAGAGAAGACATCAGTCCGTCTGTACTGCGATTTCCAATAAAGTCTCTACACAAAGCGGGGCTTGTGATATTTCAAGGAGGGCTTGATGATTTTTTAAACCACAAGCCCTGCTATTCAGTGAGGTCTAAGCCTTATTTCAAACACTGTGAACTCTTCTGTAGGTTCATGATGGATCCAGTCTGAAGGCACACAACTTGTCAGATTATTGCTAAGTTTCAGATTCAATATTGTATCCTTCAATCATGAGGTCTCTTTCTCTGATTTTGCAGATCTTTTCTTGATGGCTTCCTTACTCTGTGATCCTCTCTCAACCAAGTTTGTCTCCAAAAATCCCTGAAAAATAGATTATCTAGATTCAAAACATACAAATTCAAATTCTAAGATTTGTCAATTATCATCAATTTGAAATTCTTAAGCAGTTTGTAAAGTTTTGTTGTTAATACAAGCAAAATCGTATATATAACAAATCAATAATTTCTCATGATGATATTGTTATTTATTTTGATTCTTTCCACTGGTGACTGAAGAAATTTCAAAAATGGCCGCCAGTGGATTTTGCTTGATACTTTAATTAATAAATAAATATTTCCTGTATGACTACAGATGATCTGTTTGAGTAATGAGATGTTTTCAGCCCCTTAAAATATAAAACATTCTGCACAATCTAATGTTTAATGGGAAAAGAGTGAAGAAAAAAATCTTCAAAAAGACATGCTACAGCTCCATTAAGCCTACCTTAACAGCTGCCCCGACTCCATTGAGATCCAGCAAGAATGTGTCATGTCCATACATTGAGTTGAGTTCGTAGAATGTGACCGAGTCGTTACCTGTGTGTCAAACAAAGAAGGTAAAGCAGTCTTCCTTAATGAACAACTACTCAGTGCTAGATACAATGCAAATATTTATCTGGTATGATATGGACTCAAAAATGTTTGAGGATCAATCGAACATCACTAAAATCCATTGTTGTAAAATTCAATCCTCATGTTTTGAAAATAAAAAGAAAAACTAAATATGCTCATCATCCTTGATGTGTGACCTGCAGTGGGGATCCAGAATGTTTTAAAAGGGGGGGGGGGGGGGCACCTGCTGAAGGGTTTAGAGGGGGGGGGGGGGTTGTGGATTTCGAAAGAATGGAGATAAGGTCTTTCTAACACCCTGAACCTCTAACCAAGGCTACGCAGAAAGATACAATTTGGAGTGTAATTTTAGTTTTTGGTAAAATTAATTTTGGTGGGTGGAAGTGCCGCCCTATGCTGTGAGTTATCTCCCTTCTCTAGTATGGCCGCTGCCATGCACAACGTGCTCTTCCATGCTCCTTCGCTTTCGCTGCATTGCAAACTGCTTATTGCATCCGGCTCAGCGTGCATTCAAGTAAAATTATAATTGTAACCACTAAAGCATGGCCACGCCAATCCCAGAAAGAAAATCGCAGCGTACAAATGCCGGTAGCAAACTCGATGAACTTCTAGAAATGGAGCGGGAAACTACCGAGTCACCTTTAAGTCTTCCCAACAGCAATGGTAAACAAACGAAGCCCTCAAAACGATCTTTGGAAACAGAGGTACATCGTCTCGAAGAAGAAATTCGGACACTTAAGCTAGAAAACAAACTAAAAGCCTTACAAAAGGAGAAAGCTTCTCTACTCGTGCCATCTTTATCACGTACCGAAGCCGCATCACAAGTACGATCTCCTGCTAGACCACCTACCACAAGTCAAGATACCACCAGCACGGCTAATCAAAGTGACTCTGTGGCATCCCTTCAGGCAACACTCTCCAATACAGGTATAAAATCTATCTGTGCATCTACTTCAAAGGGAAAACCTTTACTTATAGTTGATTACGTCTGGGATGTTAAGGTAGCAGAAAAGGAAGAAAAGGGTCAAAGCCAAAATAGTCAGAAACATGGGATAGTGGTTACTTTTGAACAATGGGGCTATGCCAACCTGAAAATCATGTCCAAACTCATGGAGGAAGGTCAACTTCAAGTTCAGGATGTTGAAGGTTATTTGAAATACTCTAGAGACATTTGTAGACTGTCCTCTAAATATACTTGGAAAAGTGTGTACTGTTATGATAGAGAATACAGGGAACGAAAAATTGAGGATGGCTTTGCTTGGGGTACTTACAGACCAGATCTTCATGATTTTTGTCTTGAGACCAAACAGCCAGATTACAATTGCAGAGGTAATATGGGAAATGCCAATAAAGGAAGGGCAAGAGGCCCCTTTCTGCCAAACGGGAGAGAAATTTGCAGAAGATTCAATTCGGAGGACTGTATTGGATTTGATTGTAAACTTGCACACAACTGTGCACTATGTTACTCACAGCAACATTCAGCTAAAACTCATGGTACATCAGTTCCTAGGTGGCGGGGTCCCCCGACATCAGGGTTCCAACAACCTTTTCAACAACCTCCTCAATCAAAAAACTAACAACCACCCCTCCTGAACCTGTGACCCGTATTGACAATTTTGAAAAACAGTGCAAAAGTGTTAGTCATGTGGCTCACCCTTGTGCAAATAACTTTAACTTGATGTATGAAGAGTGGGAAGCCCTCCTACCCCCAGATGATAAAGATGAGACTTTTATTTTGAATGGAGTTTATGAGGGTTTCAAGATTATTGATGATGATAAACTTTGTGATATTAAACCATGTTGTGAAGAGAACTATCAATCAGCTTTAAACAGTAGAAAAGGAGTAGACATTCAAATTAATGAAGAGATAATTCATGGGAATTATGTTGTATGTGCGGAGGTGCCGACTATATGCAGTGCAATTGGTGCCATTCAGAAAAGTAATGGAAAGATACGCTTGATTCATGATGCAAGCAGACCTGTAGGATGTGGTTTGAACTCTTATGTCTCAAATTGTTCCTGTGAGTACATGGACTTGAGAGAGGCAACAAAATTTCTCTCAAATAACTGTTATCTTGCTAAAGTAGACTTAAGCAGTGCCTACAGATCCGTCCCTATTCACCCTTCTAACTATAAGGCAACAGGTTTACAGTGGCAGTTTGAGGGTGACAATTGTCCAACTTACATGTATGATACAAAATTGCCATTTGGGGCAGCAAAAAGTCCAAAAGTGTTTCAAACTTTGTCGTCAAGTGTATGCCGTATAATGAAATATCATTTTGACATTGTGGTTGTTGCATATCTTGATGATTTTCTAATAATATCCCCTATCAAAGATGAATGTGCACATGGCTTACATCTCCTCTTTACTGTTCTGAGAAGACTAGGTTTTCGAATCAACTGGTCTAAGCTAGATGGTCCTTCACAACGGCTTACTTTCCTGGGAATCTTAATTGACACCCAAGCTATGACCTTAGGACTCACAGAAACAAAATTAGCTGAACTTGTACACACTCTCAAATCTTTCACTCTGCGTAAGCGAGCTAGTAAACGTCAGCTACAATCACTGGGAGGATTACTTAATTGGGCAGCTCAGGTCATTCATGGTGGGAGAACATTTCTCCGCAGGGTGATCGAACTCCAGTCTGTTCTTCAGTTACCAACCCATAAAGTAAAACTGACAAGCGAGTTTCATGCTGACATTAACTGGTGGCAAAATTTTATCTCTGTGTTTAATGGTACTAAGTATATACTGGACAATAAGCCTGTAACCACTGTTCATGCAGATGCATGTACAGTTGGAGGTGGTGGTGTGTATGAAGGGGATTATTTTTATGTGAACTGGTCTCTAGAAATGCCCTGTGTGATGGATTGGCATATTAACTATAAAGAGGTCATGGCCATTATATGGGCATGCTTTAGGTGGGCTCCCTTGTGGCGAGATAAACATGTAATACTCTTCACTGACAATATGACAGCCAAAGCAACTCTATCTAAGTCAACATCAAGATTTAAGCCAGTAATGCCATTTCTCAGAGCCCTGTGTTTTATATCTGCACTCTATAACTTCAAATTGAGTGTCAAGCATATTGCCGGTAAGGTAAATACTCAAGCTGATATATGTTCTCGTCTCCATGAGAAAGGTCGTCTATCTGAACTGTATGACGCTCTCCCGAATCTACATCACCAAGAGTTCTCTGTTGGAGAATTAACCAGCCATATGTCTACAGTCTTCGTTTCTTCCAGGTGGCCGAAGATGGAACAACCACCTGACAACACGTGTTCAACAGTACGTCAGCAAGGCCTGGGCAGCATCAACAAAACTAACGTACCAGACCCACCTTAGGAGCTACCTCGACTTCTGTGAGCTTATGTTGTGGAAACCTGTGCCTTTAACGCCAGACCAAGTGATGTGTTATATGGTTTATCTGGCTGATGTTAAAAAACTTAAGTACTACAGTATTAAAAGCTATGTGAATATTGTGTCAATACTGCAGCAGATTTGTGTGACCCTACCAAGGGTAATTGGAAAATGTCACAGTTGTGGTGTGGCATGAAGAGAGAGTTAGGTGCAGCTCAATCATGTGTCAAACCTATCACCCCTGAGTTGTTGCTGTGTATCAAAGAAAATTTGTGTTTTACAAATATCTGTGATGTGATGTTCTGGTCAGCCTGTCTCTTAGCATTTTTTGGTCTTCTTCGGCCAGGCAATTTCCTTCTTAAAGGATCATTTAATCCGGATAAACATATTCGGAGATTGGATGTAATTCCAATCCAAGATGTGTATGTTGTGGAGCTAAGATGGACAAAAACAATACAATTCCGCCAACGCTTGCTCTACACTGTTCTACCGCAACTAGCCTCCCATCCCTTGTGTCCACTTACAGCACTGGAACAACTGTTAGATAGGACAACTGGAAACAGTGGGTTACAACCATTGTTTCATGAGAAAAACTTTGGAAGTCTTACATATGCCTATTTTAAGGATAGGTTAAAACAAATAATATCGGTCATAGGACTTGACCCCGCAGACTTTGCAGGCCACTCGTTTAGGCAGGGTGGTGCTTGTTGGGCGCAACACTGTGGTTGCACACATGAGGAGATAAAAACTTTGGGAGACTGGGCTTCATCAGCTTTCACAAGATACTGTGATGACAATCTCTCTCAGCGCATGTCTGTCATCAGACGATTTGGGGAGCTCCTCCCTCTTACCATGTGACTCTCCTTCCTGTATTCAATCTTTTTAATTTATCAATCTTCCCACTTGGTACTGGTTGGGCTTGGGATTACCTTTAATTTATAAATTCCATTTCATGTAATACCATAATCCTGGTAATTCTTAATTCAACTTGTTTGTGTAATTAAAGTTTTTTGTGTAATTAAACTTGCCCAACCTGTACCAGTGGTTGTTTCATTCTTTAACAGTTATTCTTCCTTGATGTTGTAACCAACCAAAGTGTAATTTTAGTTTTTGGTAAAATTTATTTTGGTGGGTGGAAGTGCCGCCCTATGCTGTGAGTTATCTCCCTTCTCTAGTATGGCTGCTGCCATGCACAACGTGCTCTTCCATGCTCCTTCGCTTTCGCTGCATTGCAAACTGCTGATTGCATCCGTCTCAGCGTGCATTCAAGTAAAATTACCACTCCCTCCCAACCAGTAGCATTATTGGTGGAGGTTAGTGTACTTTCCTTCAATAATAATTCAAAGGTATTTGCAAAGGGGATTACCTTTAATTTATAAATTCCATTTCATGTAATACCATAATCCTGGTAATTCTTAATTCAACTTGTTTGTGTAATTAAAGTTTTTTGTGTAATTAAACTTGCCCAACCTGTACCAGTGGTTGTTTCATTCTTTAACAGTTATTCTTCCTTGATGTTGTAACCAACCAAAGAACTTCTTATGGCATAAGATGTAACTAACCTGCTTCCTGTAGTTTCTTGGCGAGATTCCTCTGTTGCCAGATGGGGAAAAGAATGTCTGTCTGAACCCCGATAACCATTGTTGGGCATGTCACCCGTGAGAGACTTTCCTCCAGTGAACCGTATCCCTCCGCCACATCAAATAGATCCATTGCCTGGTGGGCAAAAAGCAAGGATATGGCCTAACTTTCATACAAAGTTTCACTCAGCAATGATTATGAAGATGAAAATTTATGGTTAAATATTAACATATATGAGTGAAGCATTCATAAAATCGTTTCATACTCTCCATATAAGATTACTGTTAAGCTTACATAAACTAGCAAGACAAATCATTTCTTATTAGGATAAATAGATTATTTAGTTTAATAATTTTTCTTTATAACTTAAACACTTTTGCTTGGATAGGAAAATAAGATTCCATGAGGAAAAGCTTTTCATCTTATCTGTCAAAAGGTTAACCAAATTATTGTAAAATGAAGAACAATAGACCTTACAAGAAACAGATTTTTTACATCAAAAGCAAAATCCATTTCCAGCAAATTCCTTTCTGACTTGGAACGTGCAAAAGTTTTATTATTCCTTGAATACCCAGCAAGAGTAGCTGATGACCCCTCGTAGTCACCTTAGAGATATAGAGCAGTGAGTTTGGGTCGAACTTGACACTAAAGGACTCTCCCTGATGCTCCAGATAGTTCTCTATGAGGAAGGTTGGACACAGAGACAGTGGGTCATCGGGGTTGATGCGTCCTCGGCCAAATCTCTCATCCCACTCTGGTCCGCTTCGGTATGTCAGGGTCGCTATCTCTCTAGAAACAGAAAACAATGTGATGGGTCAAGGAAAGCCTCAAGGAAAATTTGAAGGAAAGCCTCTACATAAAAATTTAAGGAAAGCCTGATGCTAAAACTTCAAGGAATGCCTCAAGGAAAATTGAAGGGAAAGCCTCAAGGAAATTTGCAGGAAAGCATCTAGGTAAATTTGAAGGTAAGACTCTAGGTTAATTTGAAGGAAAAGCTCTAGATAAATTTGAAGGAAAGCCTCAAAGAAAATTTGAAGGAAAGCCTCAATGAAAATTTGAAGGTAAGCCTCTAGGTAAAAAATTGAAGGAAAGCCTCTAGATAAATTTGAAGGAAAGCCTCAAGAAAAATTTGAAGGTAAGCCTCTTGGAAAATTTGAAGGAAAACCTCTGGTATGGTTTCATTATCTAATGCAATTTCCTGTTTAAATGATGCATATTTCTTTTCTCACTCATTGCTTCAGAATAATAACTATATTATGTGTCCACATGACCTATTTATGAAAAATGTTTGAAACATCTACTAGAACTTATCTTGGATAAGAGTTTAACAATATACTCAAAAAAATGTTTTATTTCAATTTACTCAAAGTACTCAATTTTCCTGTTTTCTGCTGCAAAAATCAATACAAACCTAGCCAGTTTCATGCCCATCTTGGGGAACCTTTTGCCATAGTAATGACCTTTGTTCCAGTAAGGGTCACTCATGATGCACTTTCTCTGTAGGTAACGGAGAGCAATGGCTGACGGATGGGTCTGGGCGCACGAAGATATCGAGATTAATCTTGAAATAAAAGAGAAGAACTGATTTCAACACAAGATACAACAACAACTGGAACAGATGAAATCAAGGCTTTATAGGGCACATAGAAGTTGACATGTAGACTTCTTAAAAACAATCATCTGTGAACATTTACAGTATTTCAGATAAATATAAACAGACAATTCAATCTAATGTAGGAGGAAGCAAATGATCTGAAATCATGTCTTTTGTTGCTTTCCTCCAATGAAAAATACTAATTTTCAAAAAATTAATATAAACAACTTTAAAATGATGCATAATTTTGCACCAACAATTAATTCTTGAAAAGTAGAAATCTTGAGAAATGATTGGAACATCAATAACAATTTAAGAGTAATTTTTTAAAGATCATCTCACCTTTGAACTCTGTCAGGACTAAGAACAACAGCCTGTAGAGAAGACATCCCTCCCAGCGAGGACCCAACAGCTGCATACAGCTGCACAGGAAATTGGATTTACAAATAAATCTTTAGATTCGATATGAAATAACATTATTAACCCAGGAAATACAAATAAAATCTAAAATTAAATATTTCTAGTTATTCAACAAATGCAATTCCACCAAAGATGCATTGAGGACAAGTAATGATTAAATAAATAAATTGACAGAAAATCCACAAAGTTTAATCATGGGCCTACACAATTAGGTATAGTCATACTGTTTTAAGGCTTTCCAATTTCATATTTCAATGAATGGCTTTACTTCTATTTTTTTTAAGGTAATCTACACCATTGTTCGTCAAATCTAAAGCAATTGAAATTGTATCTCCATGTACCTTTAACTTTATTGCGTTAGATTCATATATTAATAACATTCATGTATTTTAAAAAAAATCCCTTTGATTCTAATTTCCACAAAAATACCATTAGAAATTGAAAAATCTTTTTTACGGGAATCCAAATTCATGAACTGCTAGATAAATGTTTAACAATCAATTATCAACTTAGCAAAAGGGTTATCCCTATAGATTTTGTAGGAATGATTGCTTGAGTTTGGTCCTATGTTTGAAAGTTGTTAAACAGTTCTCTCTATATACTCAAGGGGTATTCTAAAAGTTTTTGACCCGAACATTAAGACTGAAAAGGGTTTTACAATGCAATTCTATGACGAAACAGGTTTCCACTGTATGCTACCAAATGGTGATTCCAGGTTTCATCCTGAGCAACAACGTGGGCCAAAAATGATTCTAGGTTTGCGCAGTTACAATTCATCAAGAATTTACTGTTTATGACATGTTTTCGAGTATCTACCAGAGCTTTGCTCATTTTTATGCTTTAATTCAGCCCCCCATAGTTATCACATATACATGATGGAAAAGATAATAATTGTGACGAATTTACATGAATGACAGTTTTTCTCTATTCAGTTCTGTCAATATTGGTAGAAAATATGGGGATACCATAAAGTAAAAATCATTAGGCAACAGAAGTGTCTGCATCTCTTAATTTCCTCTGCAATTTACACTCCATATGAAAGTTCTTCATGAATGTACAATATGGTTGTGCCCCGGACATTAGTGCACATTCAGGCCAAAAACTTTTGGGACACCCCTCATTAGAATAGAGTAATACAATTATGAGCTACTTACCTTATTGATTCCTAGATTATCAAGTAACATCATCTGAGATCTGACCATATCCTCAACACTGACTATAGGGAATGTTGTGCCGTATGGCTGAAATATAACATGCTTCATATATTTCATCTGAAACTTGACCATATCCTATCTGTAAGGGTGTTTTGTTGTTTAACTAAATCAAAAAGATTCTTCTTATAGAAAAATTAAATTTTGAATTAATTTGATAAAGATAAAAGAAGAATTTTTGCATAAGAATTTAACTTTTTTTAAAATAAATAAAGAGTGCATTTTACAATAATAAGTTGTTTAACAGAATAACCTCAATCTTATGTCTGTATGTCACTTCCAAATGCTCTACAAAGACACCAATATTTCGAAAACACAACAAATGCACAGATACTGCATATCTCTCGATATTACTCACTATCCTCACTCAAGTAAACTACCTCGTAAGTTATTTAACAAATATTTACGTATTCAGGTAGTAAAGTGGATTTTTGAAGACTGGAAGTATTTAATGTAACGTAACTTTAAATCCGCATGAACTACGATATAGGAAATATTAAAATTTTGCTTATAAACAGAAAAGCGGAATCGGTAGCCGCTTTGGTAAATCTAATAACAATGCTAATGCTGTGTTATTAAATCGGTTTATTTACAACATTGCTATCATAAAACAGATTTCATTCTTTATTCACAGTTCAGAGTTTAGGTAAATTCAATAGCTGCACATAATACTAGTTCGGCCGCGTTCAACTGTCCATAATTTATCCGTTTGGTGCACAGCTAACCATAGATTTTTTATATGTCCAAGCCGACAGCGGCTGTCTAAACTTTTTCATTGTTGATTGCAGGTCAACTGTAAAGAATTTAAAGTATTTCTTTGCATCGATAGGAAGCTTAAGTGAATGCATAAGTCCTCTTAAACCCTAAAATAGCCAATTTAAACTGTAAAAGCGTGCAATAGTGCCTTTAAAGTTTAAACTGATAAAGAAATTATTCATTTTCATTCACTATGAAATACTGCTTTTGTAGTAGTTTTATAAACCACTATTTTTGAACAGTTGTGGGAACATTTTGATAACTGGGTAGAAATAACATCTATATTCAAAGGCTAAAGTTCAAGAGTTTGATGTCATTAAAACATGATAAAATAAATTCATTAAATCACAGCAACTTTTTACTTTAGCAACAGACTCTACCTTGCAGACTCAGAAGATGATAGTATGATAGAGACCAGTCTTTGTTGTAGAAAGATTTAAGTCTGAATAATATCGACCGTGTTCTGAGGAGTACAAATTGGGCGGAAAAAAGCACTTCCTAAATCCATACTTGTTCTCCAAGAGATTTCCTCTTCACACTACTCTTATGTAATCTCAGCTAACCAATAACAAAGGCTTCAGCCAAACCCTTCGGTGTCAGTTGCCAGGGGCAGGTGACTCTTGTGAAACTTTGGTAAACTTAATCGCCGTCATCCTATTAATCGAGATGCTTTGATTGGTCTGCTAATGACTAGGTTTTGTTTGTGCTGAACTGGTGTCAGAATGTGTGAGCAATCTTTCAATCTTTTTTTATCTCATGAGGAAAAAAAGTTTAATATTCTCATGTAATGACGATTCTTGACAAAAATGAAATTTCTATCATAAGAGCTGAGATTACCATGGTATCAATTACAAAACAAAACTATTCAGTGTAAATAAATAAAGTTACCTTTCCAGTGAGAGGGTTTTCAGACGATGGTCCTCTGAAAACAAACACAACATTTATTATCAACAAAAACATATCCCTTGAAATAGATTATTTCCAATCTAATTGACAATTGAACAAGAAGTTTTTTTTAATAAGTTTTTTTCAAATAAATTTAGAAAAGTAACTTCCATACAATGTGTGAAAAAAGAAAAGTTTTTATTCCCTGAGATACTAATGGTTAGGGATCATAAAATTTTCAGCTTACCGTATTCGACTTAATAACCGCCCACTCCCCTATAAGCGCCCACCCACCACGTTTTTGAGTGAACAATATGCGTCCTGATTTAGCGCCCACCTATCAACATTGCTTACCTTGCATGCTGATTCATTGAGGAAGGTTTTTCAGTCTTGCAATAAGTCTTTCACAGGGTACAGGGTATTTCAAGACCCCCAGCCACAATCAAAATGATAAAACTTATAAAACCATATTTCAAAGACATGTGTATCGTAAGAAAACACTTTCAAGACTAAACTTGAGGACAATTTTTATCGTTTAATTAGCGCCCCCTTTTACCAATTTTTCAAGCGCCCCGGGTGCTTATCACGTCGAATACGGTATTTCAAATTTTTTTCCTGAAAATTAAAACAAATTATATTTTTGGCTTCCTACCTTTCCAGCTTATTTCATACTTGGAATAGATATGAATATGTAGTAGTCTTTATTTTGGAATAGCCAGAAGCAAATAAAATTACTAAACAAGACATACAAATAAGCATTGCGAAAGATGAAAGGGAATTAAGATCTGCTAAAGAACATCAACTTTAAGTTGAAAGAACTCTCATTTAATACATCCAATAGTCAGAAGACACTAATATGGTCACATGATGATACTTACGATGATCCATAGCATCCCCCCAGATTGTTGGTGCAAATGACGAAGAATTTTCTTGTATCGATGGCACACCCTGGTCCTACAAACTTCTCCCACCATCCTGGCCGCGCATTGTCCTGTCACATACAAAAATGTATATCATCAACCATTGTTTATGCTCCTATGACCCCTTAGCACCACAGGCCCTCGGATGTTTTTTAATCAAATTTTTTAGAACACCCCCTGAATCGAATTGTACGTCTGTTAATAGTATATGGAAAGACCAGACTCTCACTTCGCCCCCACCCGCTTTCTTGACCAAATGCATATTTATTGTAGCATTTGTTCAAGAAAGCGGGTGGGGGCAAATCGAGAGTCTGGCCTTTCCATATACTATTAACAGAGGTACAATTCAAATTCAGGGGGTGTTCTCAAAAACAAATTTTGTATTAATTTTTTTTAAAACATTTTTTTTAATGATCCGAGGGCCTGTGCTTGGCACCTATCAATTACTGATATTTACAAACTTCCTCCAGTGACAAAGCAAACTTATACAGGGGTGGGGTTTATTTCATTTATCATCCAAAACTCTGTTCCACAGGAGATATCGCTTGTGGAAGATGAAGCGATATCTCCTCGGAGATATCTTTTTGGCAGTAGATTTTGAACAATGCCCCTCTGACGTCAAATATATGACATCACAGTTGTTTTACATCATCAAATAATGACATCACAATGCTCTGACGTCATAAACACTACGATGTCACAATGCTATGACATCACCGCACTTGGAGTCTTAGGGCAGCAGTAATGTTCATTTGTCAATCAAATGTAATGAAAAATGATTTGGGATGATAAACACTTCTTGTGTCGGTTGTCTATAAAATTTATAGAGATGTGGAGGACAAGTGGGGACTAAGACATAATCGCATGGACCAATCTGTACGTAGATCTGTCAGCACAAAAGGGCTTAGAAGGAGCAAAAAAAGTATATGCAATAAATTAATTAAACGACCTTAAACACATTCTTTTATTTTCACTTTGCACACTTTCACTTTTACAATTTTTGGTAAAGTTACTTTTTTGGGGTTGTGTTTTTGCATAATTTTACACAGAAATTGTTAATTTCAAAATGTCTGATCAAAAACGTATCATTCATTGTTTTTATATTGCAATATACTGGTATACCAATAACACCACTCAAATATTACTCCATAGGATTATTACTTTTACAGTTCAGTGCTGTTCTATCTAACACTTTATATAACATTAGTTTGACACCCACCTTATGACTTTTAGCATGTGAGCTTGCCGAGAGTCCTGCGGAGATGAGAACTGCGTTGTCCCGTGTCTCATTGAGTTCCCCCCATGTCTCGTAAGCAATGTTCATCTGGGGCAGGACCCCTCCATACTTGAGCTGGAAAGGGGCCTCATGGGTGTAAACCTTGAATCCCGTTGTGATCTTATCATATTCTGGTTCAGGGCCAGTGGCTTTGCTGTAATGAAAGTGTAATCAATCATAAAATGGATGAAATTAAGTTTTACAAGTAGATTTTGTAAATGTATTCCTAACTTATCATTTTAAAGAGAAATCATGACATAGGCTCTGTAGCTCATCAGGCAGTACAATATAAGAAATAAAGCTAAATAAATATCAAAAGACATTAGCAGTTATCAGAGGATTAACAGATCTTCAGCAGTTTCAACCTTGCCAAAGAATTCAACATAAAGAAATCAATCTTTTATTTCTATTTATCCTGGGAAGATAAACAAATACTTCTGTGACCATAAATTTGGCCAACAAAAATCCCAAAATCTACGATTTATTTTTAATACTCATTTCCCATGGTAACTGTCCACAGGAGCCGTATACAGTTAGAAAAGATGATGGACAGACAAACTGCCATCATGCCATGCTATGCTAGAAGCCTAAAGGTCCTTTCAGGCCTGGCCCAAGTTAATTGCTGAAACTTAAGTGACACAGAGTATGTTTCATGATTTTTAATTTGGCTTTAGTAAGAGCCAAAATACCTTCTGAGCTAAGTTAAGTCAAAATCTCCCCCTTAACTGGCAGCTTCATTTCTAAAATGCCAAAATATATGATATTTTCTTGTTTTCATTGATAACCGGAAAACGGTTCTATAATTGTTCAGAATTTGAAATTATGTGATCACCTAAAGTTTACATTAGTTAAATGACCTACTTAACATTATCAACCAATGTGTGTCTTTGTATCTGCTGTAAATAATCTTCTGAATTTACGTTTGAGTCATTGACATGTGCCACTGTCGGGTTTTCGATCACAAATCAGTACATGAACCAATTTATTGTTTTTATATCGGGTAGATAAGCACTAGAATTCTAACTTTACACACACACAAATTTCTAATTGACTCTCAAAATCTTAATCAATGTAAGCCATGAAACTAATCAAAGATAACTTTGTCTAATTTGAAGCAATATTTTTTTTATTAAAGTGATACAGAGCAATTGTTGCATGAATTTTGTATGTGGCTTGGATTGTGTCAAAATATCACATGACCGAGTGAAGTTCAATTTGCATGTCTAAAGTTAATGTTTATTTCCTAAATGCCAAAATAATGACATTTTCTTGTTGTAAATTAAAAACCTTCATATAAATTGTAAGAAGTTGAAAACAAGTGTCCCATTTACATATAAATTAGGTAAATGACCTACTGAGCAATTCCAACATATACAGGGCTGCAGATAATTATTTGGCCTCAGGGGTATTTCACTCTTCAAAATAAAAATTAAAGAGTAAAATAACCACATGAAAAAAAACAAGGAGTATATGATGGTTTATCGTTTTCATATCGTAATTCCAAGTTAGCATCTTTGTCGATGTTAGTCATTGAATATATTTTCCACACCGTTTAAACTGGAAATAAATGAGTGATTTCTCTTTGACGAAATATAAAACCAGTAATCTTTGTTTTCATACAGGTTGGCCTCAAGTTGACAAGATGTCAGCCACTTCTTCTAGACAAATAACACCATTTATGACGTGTGACATATCTGACCCTAACAACATACTATGTGCCCCTTTTAAAAAAGAGGCCATAAAAAATGGCTTAGATAAATAAAAACATATAATTAAAAAAATATTATTCTCTTCTTGCTATTCATTTGTATTAAATCAATGATATTTTGAAAAGAGCATACAAGTATGAGCTATGATTATCAAATTTACTAAAGTCACGATGACAGACAATTTTGATAAGAGTTTTGAATAAATCTAATAATGTTTTTGAAATCTCTTATCAGTAAACTGATAAAGTCATTGTACGTCACCATACTACATTTAAGCTGTAAACATGTTTACCTCACGATGACAGACAATTTTGATAAAGGCCTTTCAAAACCTCTTATTCAGATTGGACACCTCTTTTATATGTAACATCATTATGCAAATCTTACTGACTTATCATATCGAGTCACTAGCTTACGGGTTTAGTACTTGACAGAGCAGGGAGAAATAATGCTTGAAAACTACTGCCATTTACACATGAATCTGAGGTTGCAGACTTTAAATATTAATATAATATATATATATAGACATTATATACAAGGAGTTTTCAATAACCATTAACCAATTAAAAATCTGCTCTCTTAACACTCTCAGAACTTAAATAATCTTCTGATAATTTGAGCAATTGGAGAAGGAAGTATAGGTTATAGATTTGTCTTGACCTAGAAAGAGATCTTTGACCGGTCAACACTTGACCTGATTTTAAGTGTGTAGTGGTCAAGAGAAAAAAAACCCAACTAAATTGTTTTTCAGGTCAAACTGTACCAAAGCATAGAAAAAAATACTACATTGTATGGGTTAAAGCAAGAAAATAAACCTAACGGTATATGTTTAACTTAGCAAGGAAAAATACGATATTAAATGAGGGAATATACTGAAATACATATTTGAACCCTATAAATCATAAGTTTTAAAGCATGAAGATACATCTCATGGCATGTCTATGAGTTTAAAATTATGCCGTTTATACCCCATGGTATGATTCTAAGCAATGATTCATACCCAATGGTATTGTCACGCTAAGGTTTAAAGCATGGAAATATACACTGTACAAACGGTACTGGAATGCAGCCCACTCCGATAATTCAAAAGATAACAAAATAGAAAATTAAATAACAACCATTTAATTTTCCCCCAATTTCAATATTTACAATATTTACAATAACATTCAATTTCCTACATATGTTGTGGTAGGAATGTTTACATTACCATTCACCAACTGTGAATTAAAGTCTTTCATTGACAAAAAAACAAATTTGTTTAAATAATGATTTATCAAAAAATTATCTCACACATGTTGCCTCAACGGCTAACAAGGTGACTCTCGTCTGGTCTCAAAGTCAGACACATCGCACGTGCACGGTGATGCATGAGCTGAAATGAACATGGTTACATGCTGCGTTTTTGTCGCATGCTTCAGTCCGGGAACAGCTCTTCAGCTCAGGTACTGTATTCTCTTCATGTGAAATAGATTTAGTACAGGTTCTACAGAAAGAACATTAATTATTGTTCACATTCTTTATATAAGTTTAGCAAAAGAGAACAGAAAGAAAGAAAATCAATGGTACTCTATGAAGGATGAAATTATACCATGTGGCATGAGTTTTACAGCACATTTATATACCCAATGGTATGAGATATAAATTAACTTAACATTAATCATGAAAGAATACATTTTTTTAACCATATTTACAAATTATCAAATTTTACATTTTTTTAGATGGTCGGACAAGGCATCTTATTGATATGAAAACTTAATAGAATAGATACTTGATAAGTAAAGGCACTACAAAGACTTATTATTTTCAATAACAAAATTTTGTATTGATCATTAGTCTAGTAAGTGATAAAATCTCTTTTCATTTTCTTATGTCAGGTAGAAAAACCACATAAGAACAAAATGATAATATCAATATAACAATGTGAAACTGACAATTATTTCTAGTAAAGTCTCATCATATTGTAACACTATATTTATTTGAAATGTGAAACAATATTTTTAACAAACATTCATATGAGGTTTAGGTAAGTTGAAATATTTGTGCAAATGTGTATTTTTGTTTGATCACCTGCCTTAATTGTTACCATGGTTACATTGTTTCCAATTTGTTTTCATATTCCTACACATCATCAAAATATACACGTATGTTGCTTGAATAATCACATAAAAAAACTGAACATTGTGTCACTTCAAAATACTTTCTAAATATTAGTAATATAATGTGTTAATACATTTCAAATTTGATACAATGTAAACAGAAGTGAATAAACGTTCTCTGAGGCCCCACAATGGTTCGCAAAATTATCCAAGTACTTTGCTAGGGCTCCCTTAAAATCTTTGATCTGCCCTTGTTTTCGTTTCCATATTAAAGAAAACAAACAGCAAATATATCACTATACGTTATTAACAACATTATTATTCAAAGTGATTAATGCTGTTTGAACAGGAAACAAACTTTAGCATCACATTTAAGGTAATATTATTTGTGAAATTCATAATTGATAATTTTACAAAAACGAAAGTAGGATGTTACATTAATATGACGCAATATTGACAAGTACTTACTTGCGCGTCAAACAAGGAAAGTCTGAGTTGAGTCCTTTAAACACTTGAGTCTTGGCAGTTTCTTCATCTCCGAATTCCGGGTATACGGGTACCTCGACTTGGGGAAGAGACCGTTGAGAATATCTACCCTCCTGGTGTAATGGGCGTGTGCCATGATGAGACTGGGCCAAGGGGGATGTGTCACTTGATATAGCGAATTTCTTCGTGACTACTGCACTGTTGTGAAAGGCGCGTCTTTTTAACATGTAACACCCGCAATATTGCACATCCTTAGCGTTCTTACTAATAAATCGCACAAGCGAGGCCGCTCCGCTGCTGAAATAAAGAAACATATTGCTCCGTGACTCCTATGTTGAAATGTCTACATACGCTATCTTTGCAAGTAAAGAGATCTTTCTACAGAGAACGCATATGAAACTGTGCAGGACTTCCGATGAGTTTGATTACAAGCGAGGGATTTATTTGGCGCAGGTTATTTTGCTTTGTCATTTGCGATCCACTGAGTGAGCACGTGCTTTTCACATGTCAACAATAGCTTTCATGTAACCGGACAGAGAGAGAGCCAATCAGGGAGCTTCTATTTATAGTCATCAAATCAGTTATTAGGTCAAGCCATTCTGGGTCATTTGCTTTAAAGAGCCACTCCGTGAGTTGTTGGAGTCACATATGCCAAACTTAATCAATGGTGTCATTTGATCGCGAAGTAGACTGTTACAAAAAAAACCCCACATTTTAAAGCTTATCGTTTTTTCACATTGACTATATGAAGGTAGAACGTCGCAATTATGATGGAAAACCGGACAGTGGCGCGCGTCAAATAGTCAAACGTAATTTTAATTTGGAGACCTATAATTCTTCAAGCAACGGCCCAGACCTAACACTATGAATATGTACATGTCGAAGCAACCTTCAGTTGGTGCAAATTATTATTTAAACCTATCAAGTCACATTTCATCGTCAGCTTTGAAATCCGGAGATATTTCATCTACAAGCTATTTTTATATCAACTAATTGTTTCATTTTTTCTTTATGATCTTAATAAGGCAAAAGTTATCAAACTATCTACGAATCAAACCACTCTACCTCTGGGAACAATATTATTGAAATGAGCTCGAAACTTGAACGAGGGACAAGGTTGATCTGATTTCAATGAGATTACCTCAAGGAACATACAAATGGAAAACCTTGGACGACAAGGGCCTAGATTTATTAAAGAGCCACTCCGTGATTTTCATCACATATTATTAACCTATGATAACAACCTAAATGTCGTATGTGGTGATATAAAATCAAAACATCTTAACTTTTCATGTCCAAAATACATATATATGACAAATACTGGTTTTCTATGAAAATCTAAAAACAACCTTATAAATGCACAGAGGTGTAGATATCACGTCCGATATACATGGATACCAGTTATATAACCTTCCAAACACTATCAACTCCTAACTGCCCTCCTGGCTGTTTTAGATAAGTCTCCAAAATTATGTTTGACTATTTGGCGCGCGCCACTGTCCGGTTTTCGATCATAATTGCGACGTTCTACCTTCATATTGTCACTGTGAAAAACCAACAAGCTTTAAAAATGTGTCTTTTTGGTAACAGTCGATACTTCGCGATCAAATGACACCATTGATTCAGTTTGGCATAAATAACTCCAACAACTCACGGAGTGGCTCTTTAAGCTTTTTTAGTACTAAGATAGCCGTAATTACATTAACATTGGCTTGCGACTATCTTAAATTAGCACTATGATAACATGGGCGTAGTTACAACTACGCAATTAATGAACTCAATTGAGTACATTTTTTCTCTCCAAATTTCATACAGGAAAAGACGTAATTTAAAAATGAAAGAAAATAAAGAAATCCTACTTAAATCTTTACTATACGTTTGATTGAAAATAGAAGCTGAACATGGATAAAAAATCGACATTATTGTAATTATTACAATAGGGCAACACTCAAGTGGTTAGCAAAAATCAACGCTGTAAAATCACAAAATGCTTCTTCACGGTAAGCATATGTTTTCTAAAAGTTAAGTTTCTTTGCCCGAGGAAAGACGATAAAGAAATGCAAAATACATGTACACACAGTCTTAACAGCTTACTTAAACGGTTGGCATATTGGATTTCGCCCTTTTGCAATTGTTCCTAACAACATATATATAAGTCGTCATAAAAAGACGTTGTCTATGTGGATTGAATCACATATGTCAAACTTTTAGTAATGGGCAATTTAAAAGTGAATTACGCGATTTTTAAAAAAGGACATATGCGTGCTCCAAATGCTAAAAAGTCAAACGTAATTTTGGAAACTTATCTGGAACAGACAGAAGATAACAATTAAGTCCAAGTGTGTAGTCTAGATAGACAACATCTTAAATTGCCATCATATGTATAAATTAGAAAAGTTATTAAAGAAGAAGTACTTTGGCTCTTGACTGAAATTACGTATTCTTGTTTTCAAAAAAATACTTCTATGAAACACACGCTTTAAAATTATATGATAAAATAAATCAAATCAAATCATGTTTACATGTCGTTTGTTAGTCTGTTGAAAAACATCCAGCGTTCCTTTTGCCAATTAGTGTTTTTCGCAACTGTCACACTATAATACCGTTTTTAAACGCACTAGTGCACGCCAATATTTCGTAAACACAACGAATGCACAGATACTGCATATCTCTCGATAATACTGATTATCCTCACTCAAGTAATCTACCTCGTAAGTTATTTAACAAATAGTTATGTATTCAGGTAGTAATGTGGGCTTTTTAAGGCCGGAAGTATTTAATGTTATGTTACACTAAATCTGCAGCGGCGGTCTTCACGTTTTCATTGTTGATTGCAGGTAAATTGTAAATAATGTTTAGTATTTCATTGCTTCGATAGAAAGTTTAAGTGAATGCACAAGTCCTCGTAAACCTTAAAGATCGACTGAAATGACCCATGGCAACTTTCGTGATTCATAAAATACGTATTCTAATTTGCCAGTAACTTGAGTTTAAATTTTCGAAATCGGCCTATAAACAACTTTAATACGGCTATTTCCAGTCAACAGCTAATTAGCACCAGTGAACAGAACTGAAAAGGCCCGTGGTCAAGCCTCGTGTCCTGCCGCGTGACGTGCTAGTTGGCAGAAGTATAACCTCCTTAATGAAAAAACAACAGGAAATCTCACATTCTAAACAACTGTTTAAACATATCTAAAGTCATCCAAGCAACTCAAACCTCCGATGAATTGATGTTAAATACTAGTATATTTTTAATTATTTGTATTGTTCCAAGCGAAAGACAGTGTTTTAATTTGATGCTATGCGCACTATCCCATAGCATGTGTACATGAATTACGACGTCTGCCAAATGTTGTCACAACAATCAGACTGATTCAAATAGTCTTATTTTTTATGACAGACAGGTGGCCGTTATATAATCCTATCGCATTTAATTTCAGTTCTTGATTTAATTGTCTCTAATTATACCTTTTGAATTTTAACGCCTTGGATCCACCAAGCGGAATATATGTCCTGTCATAATTGCGTAATCTTGGCATTCGACTGCTACTTAGTTTATTGTCACGGCGTCCAGTCATTTTGAACCAATGAACTTGTAGAATATATATTCAACCAATAAATTAAGAGAAGGAGATTTGGCTCATGTACTTCTAAGGACGATGACACACATTTTAACAAGTACATCGTGAATAACGGGTACCAACATTCTTTAGGATTACATAGGATGTTTCTAACGCTTGCGCAAGGTATGTTTTCATGTCATTTATTGTTAAATTCGAAGACAGAGATATTGCAACACGGTGTGAGATGTTATACTAGCTAACAATATAATATACGTTAGTTAAATACAAACGAATCATCCACTAAGTACTAAGTTGTCATAAAGTGAAGTGAAACAAAATTATTTTTTCTACAGTAAACATTAAACAGGTTTTTACATTCTCTCCCGTTTATTACAAAAACCTTCATTTTTTTCGAGACAATTTAGAACTTCATATCGATAATAAATGTTGTAACACTACGTGATATCCCATAGGGGAGCAGGACAAATGCCACCCGGACAAATGCCACCCGGACAATTGCCACCAGGACAAATGCCACCTAGGACAAATGCCACCTAGGACAAATGCCACCTAGTTTTTTTTAATATTACAAGACAAAAAATAAAGTTATGTTTTTAATATTACATGAAGCAATATATACCTTTAACTACAATATTAAAAAATATTAAAAATATTGAAAAATCACAACAATATTCCACTATTATTATCATATTCCGAGGTGAAACTAAAATGATGAAACAATAGTTTCTTCATATAAACACTATGTTTAAGGAGACGTTGTCATGTCATGCCTATCAGTGTTTTCTTAATAAAAATTTAAGATTACCTCTGGAGTAGAAGTGAGCTTTGGCCTCATAGGTTAAGCCAATCTGGATGTTGTATTAAAGAGGATTAAAGAGGATTACACTATCCAAGCAAATGTACTCTATGTTTGTGATTGAAATAGTTCGCGATGGTCATCCCTGACAAGTTCAAGACGACAGGAGGCGGAGGGCAGTTCTTGCAGTACGACGAAGGAGTGGAGAACCCCAACCGGATTCTCATCTTCTCAACAACAAGAAACCTTGACCTGCTCGCCCGTTCTCCCCACTGGTTCGCTGACGGCACCTTCAAGACAGTCCCTCAGCTGTACTATCAGCTGTTCACCATCCACTGTTGGACGAACGATGCCGTGATCCCCTGCGTCTACGCCTTGATGCCCAACAAGCAGGAAGCGACCTACAGGGAAGTGTTTGCCAAGGTGAAGGAGCTGAGAGACAGCACCCCAGAGACTGTGATGCTGGACTACGAGAGAGCCATCTGGAATGCTGCTGTTGCTGTGTACCCTGGAGTAGAAGTGAAGGGTTGCTTCTACCACCTCAGCCAGAACATTTACCGCCGCATCCAGAATTCCGGGCTACAGGGTGAATATTCAGCATCGCCCGAGCCACAGATGCAGGCAAGGATGATACCAGCTCTGGCATTCATCCCCGAGGACCAGGTGATCGATGCCTTCGAGACGCTGGCCGAAACTCTACCTGATTCCCTGCAGACAGTCGTTGACTACTTTGAGGACAATTACATTGGGCGGTTGCATCACCGAGGACGACGACCCCCGATGTTTGCCATCTCGAGCTGGAACCAGCATCAGAGGGCACTGACAGACCTGCCTAGGACAAACAACAATGTTGAGGGATGGCACCGGAGACTTCTGACCAGCATGACTGGTTGTCATCCCAGCATCTGGCGCTTCCTTGAGGTTCTGAGGAAGGAACAAGCCCTGAACGACCAGGTCATCACGCAGATGTTGGCCGGCCAGAACGTTGCCCGACACAGGAAACAGTACAGGGATTGCCAGCAGCGTCTGCAGACCATCGCGGCAGACTTCAGGAACAGACAACAAATTGACTACCTGAGGAGTGTTGCACACAACATCCGACTTTGAACTGACAGTGAACTGACATACACATGTGTATGCGTGAAATGCAATGATTTGCCTAGTGGTAATGTCAAATGTAGTGCTGAATACATTATAGTGCTGAAAACAAGAACATGATCACTTGTTTTTACAGAATATACATATATCATGAGTCAAATATCGTTTTTTGTTGCTTTTTAAAATATTGGGTGGCATTTGTCCTAGGTGGCTTTTGTCTGGGTGGCATTTGTCCTAGGTGGCATTTGTCCTGGTGGCAATTGTCCGGGTGGGTTATGTCCGGGTGGCATTTGTCCGGGTGGCATTTGTCCTAGACCCATCCCATAGTAATGGATCTCTCACCGACCAAGTTCTTAACCTTTTTTATATAAACCCACCCACGAAAACCGCGTCCAAGGATTGTCACAGTCCAATCAAAATGGATTTGACGACTAAGAGGTAAAGTTGATATCGTGAAGCAGTTACATATCGTATTTTGGAATTCTTTCGGTCATGCTATTGCCTCTATTTTGCTGTTGAATTAGCTTAAAAATACAGAGAAAATCAAAGGGCTGGACTTTCAGCTGACAACTAGCACGTCACACACTGGGTGTGGCTTCGAGTCATGCTTCGGTGATTTTGTCTAAGCGTTCGCCAGGCTCATTAGGCGGTTATCCAAAACAGGGGTATAAAAGGTCTCCTAGTAGTCGAATTAAAGCGTATATTTTCTCATTTTTTGGCTCTATTGATTCTTATAAGTGAAGCGACTACAGATAATAATTTGTAATAATCACAATTATGCGTTACGTCTCCTCTTTAAAATAGCCAATTTGAACCGTAAAAGCGTGTACTAGTGCCTTTAAGGTACTAATTTTCAAAAGCTTGGTGGACTGAATGCAATGTGAATGCAAAGAACCCTGAGGTTCCTCTGGCGCTGCGCAACCTCGATTGGGTACATTTTTCAAAACCTTAGCTACGCCCCTGTAAAGTTTTAAAAAAAACTGGGCCTTGAAATGTAAACCATTTATCACTTATCTATTATTTTGACAAATAGCTCAAACTGCCCATGATCGATATTCTATTGATCGATTTGTCCGACATGATAGTAGTGCTTCTTTTTTACATTTTGTTAATCATGGAAGAGTACGGAGAGGTAGCTCCGTCATAAACTCCTATACAACCTCTGTCTTAATACGAATTAGGTTTCTTGATCTAGAAATGTAGAATATTATTTGTGCAATCAGCGACGCCGTTTCAAAAATTATCATTCAAATCGCCTAAGTTATTCCCGTAAGCTTTCCAAAAGCTAAACTTTATTCGAATATGCACCTTGCACTTTGAGTCGTAATTACAGAACACAAACGTCTCATTTTGCGACTGTATCATTGCACAGGCCTGTGTGACAACTAATATGTTATTCGTGCATTCGTTGTTTTCATTGGCTGAAATATTGCTAGGTAGTTTAGGTGGCAATAGTTTGTCGGTAGGGGAAATTGCCGGAAGCCCGAGAAACCTTCGTATTAATACAGAGGTTCTATAGGAATTTATGACGGAGCTACCTCTGTTTGGAGAGAATGGGAAGACTACCGCATAAGCGTAAGTGAAGTGCAAATCCAACTAAGAATAAAAAAAGTAGGACGAATTATTTTTTATTGGGACCGTTTGTATGTAATATCAGTGTATGTATATAACGACTGTGAATAAGAAATTGGCTTACCTCTCCTGAAAACCACTCGTGAAAATATTTCAGAAACATATGTACGTCGATATCTATAAGTTTAAATGCTTTTTACAGTCTTCGAACGTTTGAAAAATAATATAATGTCTCTAAATATTTTTTTTCGAGCGAAACTTACCATTTGTTGGGCTTTTGGTTACATTAAAAAATCCATTTAATCTGTCAAAACAACGCCAATGAATGTTTTTCCCATTTTATTGGTCTTTTTAAAGTTATGTTTTATGACTGCGAGCGCAAAAACTTGTTTCAAGCATATACCCATGTAGTAGAGTAGAGGGACAAGTTTGGAGCTGATTTCAATGAGTTTGGTCGCTGTACAAACGATATCTTACGAAATAAGTTACTATAACGAAGTGTCATCTCACTCAATCTCATGGAAATAAAATCTAATATTGCTGCTCTACGTAGTGGAGCATTTAGATTATAATTTAATGAGATTGCATCTCACTTCGCTAAACATCAAGGGGTAGACTTACATATAGTCTCTGAATATAGTTTCCTCGGAAATATAAATATAAAAACATATACAATTTAACGATTTAAAATATTTGATGCAAAAATTTAGCCGATTTTAACAGATATGGAGCTAAAATCTGGAGTTTGAATTATTACAACGAAATTGAAAGAGTCCATCTGAGAGCATGTAAAAAGTTTTTAGGTGTTTAATTTAATACGACGAATACAATGGTGTATGGAGAATATGGTAGATACCCGTTGCAGCTATTTACAAATATCAAAGCAATAAAGTATATTGGTTAAAGTTACTGAAAATACCTTCATATCGTCTGCCTAAAAAGTGTTACAACATGATGATCATTCACCGTGGATCATCCATGAAAGGTCATACCAATTCGGTCACTTCAGTTACAAATTTCAGTTACACAGTTAAAAATGGGTTTGGTTTCGTATTGCTAGACCAACATGTAGACTCGAATGATAAATTTATCTTTAAATTAACAAGAAGACTAAAAGATAATTATTTACAAGAATGGCTTGAAAAGATATCACTTTCCGGTAAATGCCGGTTTAAGCAAATGTTTAAATGTAACTTGGAGTCAGAAATCTATCTCTCATGTGTAAATGTAAAACAGTTTCGTATAGCTTTAAGTAGACTTAGGTGTTCTTCACATGACTTATTCATCGAGAGTGGAAGATTCAAATCAATCCAAAATGAAAATATAATTTGCAAACTTTGTAATCTTATCGAAATAGAAGATGAATAACATTTTGTTTAATTTGCCCTGTCTACAGTTTTCTAAGAAAGTTATACGTAAAAAGATATTTCCTTGTCCATCCAAACCTTATCAAGTTCGTTGAATTGTTGAATAACACAAATCATACAGTGCTGCAAAATCTGTCCATGTTTGTTTACTATGCAATGTTATTTAGATCAGAATTTGTCAAGAAACATGACATAAATCACACTTAGTTGTTGCCAAGTTAATATTTAGTACCCAAGCGTATATATACACATTAACATATGCAAGTATTTTACTACAGGCCTGTGACCTTTCAGTACCGGAAATGAATTGATTGAATAAAAAGGTTCCACTATAAATGTATTTGTAAATATTACGTATGAAATGATAAACAAAAGGATTCCTGTAAAATTATTAATTTTTCCTATGGCTGAGCTGACTAGACTTGCCAACATTCTCTAGACTTAAGAAGGCTCCTTAATATTTTGCAATAGGGTCTGGATAACAGACTAATCAAGGGGTTCAACTTATTGTCATGATGAAATGTTAACACACACATACTACCAGTACAGCCAGTGGCGGATTCAAGGGGGGGGTGGGGTGGGGGGTGGGGGGGTGGGGGGGGGGGGGGGGGGTGGGGGTGGTGTTCAGGGGCTCCGGACCACCCCCCCCCCCCCCCCCACACCCCTTTTGAAAATCAATGATAGATTCGAGTCAATAAAAATCATTTATAACGTAACAAATAGCCCCCCCCCCCCCCCATCCCCCCTTGTCGAATTCTGAACCCCAAACATAGTAAATCTTACATAACGTAACACTACTCAGCCACACCCCCCTCCTTTAAAAAAAACTGGATCTGCCCCTTTGTACAGCGGTTGATAAATTTATCTTACGTAATTATCCGATGTTAACATTTAGCATATATAGAGCGGAATTATCTAGTCTCTATAGATTTAGTAGGACGTTATGGATAATAACGCGGAGGGACGGTTTATCTGGTTATTTATTTAGGGGGTGAAATATGAGGGGGCATTCTTACTCATAATTGTTGGTATAATACGAAATAATTCCTAATCTTGTTACATCATGTTACTGCAACTTACCGATGTTACTATTCTGATTACTTCAGACCTGAAAATGTTACCCAATATGGCGCATATTCGTTCAATAAGATAAACTATCTGGAGTAAGACATTCATCAGCGTTTCGAGAGTGACAAGGCAAGATATTTCAATCTAGCTTAGTATGATTTGGCTAAATTTGTTGATATTCTATTTCCAAAAGTATATTCTATCTTTAATTATTGTTTCATAAAACGCAATCTAAATAAATCTATATTGACAATTCTGTTCCTTTAGCATAAAACAGATGATCTAAAGGTACTTAGATTGTACAATACAGCAACAGAGTGGACGAAAAAAATTACCGCAAAAACAACGGCGACTGTAAATATCTAGGCTATATAACGATACACATTTAGTATATACTGTTTATTTATTTGTTCAATACAAAGGAAACAGACACTACAGAAATGACTTGATTTCCATAGCACGGAAACTAACATCTGGAACAGGAATATTTGTCACAATTTTTTTTATCTATTGAGATATTAAGAAATTTGATAAATCTCTATTCATCATCAAATTGTGATAGATATATGAGAGATAACACTGAGACGCGCAATACAGACCAAAAAAGTCCCGTTTTGCTAATACAGATTTGGGGGAAAAAATCTTTCCTTTTATCTAACGATTACATGAATTATCAAACTCTTTTCCCAAAATATATTGCAAAATAACTTTACAGTCTATGAAATATCCCGTTAATCATTTAAAGTCCCATGTTATGAAAGTTATTTTTATAAACGACAACAGCAATTAAAATTCTTTTTAGCGGCTCTCAATACACTGTAAAGAGTCACCTCCCATGTAAGATATCCAACATGGCCGCGCTCATGGACATTTTCGATCGAGCATGATTGCACAACTTCATGATATCAGTTTTATATTGTTCACGACAACCACATTTTCATACACACTTTGCAGCGTCAACAGAGTGTAAATAAAAACTTCCGAGATGCCGACAGACATGAATCTTATCCTTGATAACTTGTATCTTGGCAGTATCGAAGCGGCGCTTCACACTGACAACTTGAAACAAGCGGGCATAACTCACATTTTGACGATCGATGATCGACCTCTGTCACAAGAAACAACGAGTCAGTTCACGAGTAAATACATCCATGGGCTGGACCTGCACGACACAGATCTTCTTACCTACCTAGACGAGTGTGTCAAGTTCATTAACGAGGGAAGAATGAAGGGTGGAGTTTTAGTTCACTGGTGAGAAAATATTGTTAGTTTTCTTAAGATTCTGTTTAGAGAGAATGACAGCAGTTTCATTTTAGAGAATTTAAAAAAATCTAATGATTGACATTTTAATTTATCTGAACAGTTACAGCATCTTTAAAATGTCAGTTTATGTTAATTACTTCATCATCTTTATCATGTTTATGTCAGTCTTTAGTTTTCATTAAAAATGATTTTTTTGGTAGGGAGTAAATGAACATATTGGGCATATTTGAGCGGGATAGAATTTGACTATTTTTCCATATTTTCAAAGTTGATATCTGACCGCCAGCCAACTGTTGTTTTTCTAGTCAGTGTCAGTAGTTGTCTTAGGTTTTTGTTAAAATGTATTTTATTTGTAAAGATTGAAATATATGTGAGACTATCTCTAAATGGTTATAATCTGAGTTTATATTTTATCTCCTTTGTAAATCACAAACCCCTTAAGAAATAATGGAAAAAAGAAAAGAAAGTGGAGCAGTTTTCTAGAAGGAGCACCTGGTAAATGCACTACTGAAAACCAAATTATCATTTTGAATTTTTCACAATGACTGGAGTGTAATATAATTTTAGAAAATCTTTTTGTTTCAGTTTTGCTGGTATGTCCCGTAGTGCAACAGTTGTCATTGCCTACATGATGTCAAAATGTAACACAGAGTTGAAGGAAGCTTATGCATATGTGAAAAAGATGAGATCCCTCATCAGGTAAAAATATATTATGAAATCATAAGAAATTCTAAAAATATTAATGAAATTGTGTTTACATTAGCTAGTTCACAGGAAGGGGGGTTGGTAACTTCTATACTAGTGGTTACTTTTGGTTGCTACAATTGCGTCGCTTCATAACACATTTTGCCTTAAAGAGCCACTCCGTGAGTTGTTGGAGTCATATATGCCAAACTTAATCAATGGTGTCATTTGATCGCGAAGTATCAACTGTTACCAAAAAGAAACATTTTAAAGCTTATTGTTTTTTTACAGTGGCGCGAGTCAAATAGTCAAACGTAATTTTGAAGACTTATCTAAAACAGCCAGGAGGGCAGTTAGGAGTTGATAGTGTTTGTTAGGTTATATAACTAGTATCCATGTATATTGGACGTGATATCTACACCTCTGTGCATTTAAGGCTGTTTTTAGATTTAATTTGAAAACCAGTATTTGTCATGTCTTTTGGACATGAAAAGTTAAGATATTTTGATATTATATCACCACAAATGACATTTAGGTTGGTATCAAAGGTAAATAATATGTTATGAAAATCAAGGAGTGGCTCTTTAATGCAATTAACCTTTTGTAATTGCAAAGAGTTAAATTAGCATTATGCACTTAGATATTGGGAAAGACACCTTTGACAATGTGCTATATTTAGGGCTTTTAGTCATTTTCAGAATTTTAGATAGGCCATCCCCTTTTGTAGCAATGGTAAAACTTCTACTTTTTTTAATGGCCATTTTTTCAACTGATATGCAAAATGGCCCTGGTCCCAAACATGTCATTTTATTCTTACCCTTAACCTTCATGCTATTTGATGAAGAATACGTCTTATAGATGGCAACATTCTAGAGTAATAAGTTCTCCAAGTGTTTTAATAAATTTATTTACATTAATGTTTCTCTTCCAGACCAAACACTGGCTTCATGGAGCAGCTCCAACTTTATGAGGATATGGGAGCTTGTATAGACAAGAAGCACAATGGATACAGAATATATAAGCTTAACCAGCTTGCTCTCAGAGTACAAGCAGGTTTGTTATAACCACCTCCTTCCTCAAGGGCTTCATGTTTTGATTCTCATTTATTGGGGACAATTCTCTTTTCAAAAATTTTTCTTTATTATAATTTTTATCCAAATCATCTCCCCTTACACCTTATCATGGACAAATAACCAATAAAAGGCTTTGCATTAAGTATAGATACTTGTCTTGGTAACTGGTGCTTGAAACATTCTACTTATCCCATGCTAAGAAAATGAACTTTAAGAGTGCAGAGGACATGAGAAAAAAGTAAATAAAAAGCAGATGAAAAGAGAAGAGTGAAGGAGAAACCGCAGCCATTTTACCGATCTCGACTACTTTGGAGTTTAGGTAGAGATTTATTAAAAAGATATATTAAAAATTCATTCCTTATGTTTAGCTCATCACACCTAAAAGGTCAGGAAGGCTTACGGCCTGGCCTGTTGTCTGGTGTCCATCGTCCGTCGCATTTTGTCACTTAAATTTTAACAATCAAAGTTTTCTCCTTCAAAACTTTTCCATTTCTAAAGCTGTTATGTTATGTGGATGTACATTGCTGATCTTGAGTTGTTCATTTGAGACTGATATGATAAGGCTTAATAAATTTTCTTCTAATTTTTTGTAGAGATTTTTTGTCTTATTCAATGACATTGTAAAATTTTGGTGATGTATTTCATTTGGATAACTAACAGGTGTTTATCATAGTCTACAACATTTACAATACACAGGCTGTTAAGCCACAGAATCTATGGCTCTATGTTTTTTTTTTTTTTTTTTACTAGGTGTGTATACGGGTAATTTGCTGTCGGACATGTTTGTATCAGAGTCTGAAGCAGCAAGTCCATCCGATATCGTCTATAAGTGCAAGAAATGCAGGTAAGTCTGTTTCATGAATTTTATATGTGGATTCAATAGAGCCAAAACATCCTTCAACCTAAGTTATGTTCAAATCGCCTTCAAAAACTGCATTTTTTCTCTTAAATGCCAAATTATGACATACTCTTGTTTTCGATTTTAAATTACAAAGGGCAATGTAAATGATAAGAAGTCAAAATTCAGTGTACCTTTTACATTTATTTTAGTTAAATGACCTACTAAGGAATACCTACCTATATTTTTTGTTGTGCCTGCTATAAAAAAGTTTGAAAAATAACGTGTGAGTTATATACGCGCACCATTGTCTGGTTTTCGATCATAAATCTCAACTTTTTTCCCTGTTTATTGTTACTATACTTATTGATCACCTTTGAGATGTAAAATTTGAGAAACAATCACTGCTTGTTGATGAAATAACACCATTTTAAGAAGTTTGACATATTTGACCCAAACAACATACTCTGTGTCCCTTTAATGCTGAGGCAGCAGAATGTTACACAAGAATTTTACAAGGCTTATGACATCAATTACTATCTTTTAAACCCTTGGCTAGTATGAGCTTGACAATAATGTCTTAGCCATTACTTGCTTTTTCATTTTGTCAACAAATTGTCATTATTGTGACATTCTTTGAGCTTTGATTTTCTTTGATTCACGTGAAAGAAGCTTTGTCATTTTTTGCAATTATGATATGTTTATGCATGGTGACATCCCACAAGCCATCTGACAGGATATAAGAATTTTTAGATGATATTTTCATCTGGTAACAACATGACATTTGTTCCCTAGGACATCACTGTTCCGAAGCTCAGTTTTGCTGAGTCATGTGGTGGGGGAGGGGGAGGCAGCCTTTGACTGGCGGGGGAAGCAACCGACCAATCAGAAAGCAGATAGATGTGAGAGTAAATCCCAAGAGACATGTGACAAGTCTCTATTCATTGAACCAGTCAAGTGGATGTCAAGCATACTGGGGGAGATGGAGGGCAAGGTAGGAGTTACCTCCCTTTGTAGCACATATAGGTTATGACTTGTATCTTGTCTATTTCATTGATTTACCCTGGTAGATTGGTTTATTTCTATGAGTGACACATCAATAAATTAAAATGTTATATATATGTAATTATTTTACCATTAGATCAGTTAAACGGAGTTTTGCAGATGATTTATTTTTCATTCTTGTAATTACGTTGAACCATTGTCCTGTGTAGGAACGCTAGTAAAAGCTGTTTCAGCAGACATCAAGAGAGAGGGAAGAGCATTTCTTTGTCTGATCGCTGTTTTTTGCATCATGTAATTTATAATTTATAAACTCTTATAATTCAACCTTTAAGAAGTGACTCTAGTTCTCTTTGAAATGAGGGGGCGGGATAGCTAAGAAGTGACTCTAGTTCTCTTTGAAATGAGGGGGCGGGATAGCGCAGTGGTTAGCGCGTTTGACTTCGGATCAAGAGGTCTGTGGTTCGAATCCCGCCAGGGGCACGGCAACCTTGTCTGCAGTAGAGAACTGTTCTACACGCAGTCAGGTTTGGGTGCAATGCTACACTGAATTTCAGCGCAGTACCACCCATGGTTCGCTAGTTCCAGCCGATGCTTGCAGGTTTCAGTGCAATGCATAGCCACGATGGTGTTGCAGGCTTTCTCACTGCCATAATACTAGCAGCTGTGATATAAGTGAAATAATCTTGAAAGCGGCGTTTAACCTCATCTCAACTCAACTCAACTCTCTTTGAAATGAAAAGATTTTGTCTTTACTACTGTGGTAGCAGCTTTATTCATTATGGCAATCTTTATAAAAAGAAGTGGAATCTTTGATACTGTAAGTCTCAGTATTTGTAATAATTAAAAACAATTGTTTTTGAAATTTAATCACATGAAATATATAAAATGATTGGTGAATGAAATAATAAAATCGATATTTTTTTTAATCATCTGAGGCATCATTTCTACCAATTCTAGACATTGATAGAGGTGTCATATGTCTCAAACCTAAAGCAACCTTAAGTCTAACCTGTAGGCAAATTTCCTCAGGACTATTTAAAGTTATTTCACAATGGATATGAAATTTTATTTTTTCAATAAATCTTTCAGTTGAGGCTTTATTTCATATTTGTCTAACATAAATGTAGATTTTGAAATTCAGTAAATTCTATTTCTCTCTATCTCCAGCTCTCCTGTCCCAAATGTGCTGCAAAATTAGGGTCATTTATTTGGTATGGTGAGTATCTCATTCAGTGTTGCATAAAATTTTTTGTATGCTTGTTAATTTTCATTTCCTTACTCAAAATGCTTGTATCGCTAAATATAGTAAGCCAATGAAATGACTCGCATTCAGCACCACCCGGATGAGAATTCAAACAAATGTAAATGTAGGCTATAAATAGCTATAAGTAACCAGCCCTAAGGGATACAAGCATTTTAGGTGGAAGGATATCAGGGTATATGATGGAGCTAGGCGGAGACAAAGGCGCTGATGTAGCAGGATGGTGAGGAGGCAGAAATACACACTTGTTATCTCTCAGAAAAGGGTTATACAATGTAAAATGTTGTACAAAGTTATACCTCAACTGAAAAAAAACACCGCAAAACCAATCAAGTTGAAAAAGATATCAGTTCTAGGGAATTGCAAGAACAATAAACCCAGGGATAAAAGCTTTCATGAGCGATTTTAGTCAGCTCTGTTAACCTTTGAATACAAATAATTGCAGTGTAAAAGCACTGTAGGAGGAATCCCATGAAAGGACAGCTTATGTTATATACCTCAAAACAATTGTTTTAGTCAGTTCAAATATTATAACCAAAGCATAAAGTTCACAAATCAATTTCCCTTATTGAAATGATTAATCAAAATGTTTGCTCCCTTGAATTTGTTCTCTTTATACAAGATACTTTAAAAAAAAAAAAAAACCCCATTTTATTTAAAAAAACCCATTTTATTTTAAAAAAATTATTTTATTTAAAAAAAAACCCATTTTATTTTTAAAAAACCCATTTTATTTTTTAAAAAAACATTTTATATTTTTTTTGAAAAACATTTTATTTATTTTAAAAAAACATTTTATTTTTTAAAAAAGACCATTTTATTTTTCAAAAATTCCAGTTGAGTAAATACATTTTTTCCCTGTAATGAAAATATTTTTTTTATTAACCCTTTTATGAACACTCAATCTGCAAAAAAATAAAATAAATCACTAGCATCCGAAGAAAAATTCAACGGTATCTTGATGTTTGGCAGAAGCAATGCAATCACTTATCGATATATTTCTTGTTTACATGTAATTCAGATGTTTTATTCATTTCATTTGTAATTCCCTCTTGTATATTTCAGGCGAGAGATGCCCTTGTGGAGCATGGGTTGCCCCGGCCTTCCACATTCAGACCTCCAAGGTGGATGAAGTAAAGCCCAGAGCTCCAGTCCAGATAGTACAACCTCGCCCATTGGTTGCTTCTAAACTCCCTCTAATGAAAGAGGCTGGCCCATTGGATAAACTCCAGTCAGTTGAAGAACTCCCAACATAACTTGTTTGATAGGCCCTGAGCTCTGGTCAAAATAGTACACCCTTGTCCATTGGCTGCTTGTAAATTCTTTCATGAAAGAGGCTTGCCCATTGGATAACCTCCAGTCAGTTGAAGAACTCCCAAAATAGCTTGTTTGATTATTTGATATTGTGAAGCACTTAAAGCCATTGTCTGATAGCAGTCATTGAGTGAAGCATGGAATTCAGTGAGGAGCCAATGAGTGATGTTGTTACATGAAGAATTCTGTAATGAGCCAATGAAAGATGTTGTTACTTAGTCAAATGGTGAAAACCCAATGAGTGATGTCATATAGTGAATTCAGTGAGCCCCCACTCAGTGATGTTGTTGTACAGGTGAACTACCAATGAGTGCTGTTGTTTCATAATGACATTGGTAAAGAACCAATGAGTGATGTTGTTACAAAATGAACATATTAGTCATTACCCAATTACTTCATTGGTATGACATTTGTTTGACTTTGTTTTTGATAAAGTGTGATAAATTAATAGGGCTGACATTTTTTGTTCAAATGGATTTACCCCATTTCTTTCAAAACCTGTTATTGATTTTTGTTGTTGTTGCAGTACTTGAACATTTTTTTGGGGTGAATATCTAAATACTTAAATCTTGAATATCTTGTAAGATAGGCAAAATCAAGTTGCAAATTAAGAATACTCATCTCAGTTCATATGTTTTGAATCCATGTACAATTCAAAAAGATTATATGATGTAATTCATGTTTAAATAAAAATACTGCAAATCTTTCATCACTTGTATAAATCTTATGATTTCATTTTTCTTTAATTCTTAAAAATATTACACGCTTGCTTGCCTTCAAGATGGAATTCCAACAATATCCCTATTAACTCTTGTATGACATGCCTCTCCATTCTTATTGCAATAGACACATGAAATTTCAGCTGACATGATTTGAGGTCACACTTACAGACACATTGCATTGAAATCCGACTCCATTAGGCAGGGAATCATAGAGAATCTCACAGATTATGACCGGTCTAAATCTATCCAAACATCCTTATCCACGATGGAAATACTAAAAACTCCTAGATCTTGGTTATCATTGCCAAAACCTATTTCAATATTGAACTTATTTCTTATGACCCCAATAATTATGAGGGGGCGGCATAGCGCTGTGGTTCGGCTTCGGAGCAGGAGGTCCGTGGTTCGAATCCCGCCAGGGGCTCAGCAACTTTGTCTGTAGTAGAGAACTGTTCTACACGCAGTCAGGTTTGGGTGAAATGCTACACTGAAATTGAGCGCAGTACCATTCACTGCAATAATACTAATAGCCACAACATAAGTGAAATAATCTTGAAAGCGGCGTTAAACACCAACTCACCTCACCTAACCAATATTTATGGTCTTACATATTCATTTAAGAATTATGGCGCTGTCAACCAGCTTCAAATCTTTAAGATTTAACTTGCCAAAATGAACAGTGATTAAAAACAGATTTAAGTCTATCAAGCTGATATACTAGTACATTGAAATCGATGCTCATGCTGTCGTCAGAAAGAGATGGCAGTTACATATTTTGTTTGTTTATTGAGAAAGGCAACAAACTATGAAACAGGTAATCGATTTGAAATTCCTATTTCTTTATTTGAAACAAAACATTTCAAATGGATAGACCTGATATCTCATTTAAATATTCATTTGATTTGAACTTATTTTTTAACCCAATAATTATTAGTATTTATTACTTTCACAACCTTTGATAATCTTAATGAATATTAAGAAACTTGCACAAAATGGAAAAGGTGTATTTTTTGTAACCATGACCATAAACAACTCATTATTGTTCAATTGCTCTATCTGAATGAACTTTGTCACTCACTTTGGGCAAGGGTCATTCTTATCAGTTTCATTGAAACCAGAGCCCTATCACTTGTATCGTCCTGTGATCTGACTGCTGCTTTTCATTAGTATCAGATGACCTTGTCCGTGACCTCTCATCTTCCACATATGAAAGAAATCAGAGGCTGTTCAAAATAACAGTACCAGATGAATACTTTAATATGGTAACAACTGGTCTGAAAGGTCAGATCATATTGCAATATGAACTAAATTATATTCATCGAAAGTTAAGATGTGCTGTGAGGTCATTGAATAATGGCTTGTACGAAGTTATAATTATCAAAAATGTCAAATATCAGTTTGTGTGTTTGCAATAAAAATGAACGGTATCAAAGCTACATTCGAACTTTGTAAACCAAGCAAGCATTCGACCAAAAAGCATGTCGGTAAATTTCGACATCGACTTCTGCCAATGGAACAGTTCTTTAACACGAAAACATTTCGACTATTAAATTCTTTTCTACCGGGTAATTACTGAAGAGTTCATTTTCATGTCTCAGAGGTCGTCTACTACAAAAACTTTGAAAAGAATGCATCGAATATCAATACTTTTGTCATAAGTCATTGAAAAAGCAGGTGCGCATACGTTGCAGTGCCAGATGAATAGTTTAATATGATAACAACTGACCGTTGAAAATTAGCCTATGAAATTAGAGCACATAATCAAACACGAGTAAAGAACTTCTATAAAAAACGACCGCTGAAAAATTGCAATCTCATTGAAATCAGTACGAAAATTGTCCCTCGTATGTCAAGAAACGCAGCGAGTTACTAAGGACAAATGTCGAGTTGATTTCAATGAGATTGAAATAAATGTTGACGTTTTTGAAAAAATAACAACCAAAAAACCCAACCTAAGTGTTCCGAGGCTACAACCTCACAGTGGGTCTTTATTTACAAATCCAAAGCATGTAATAAGTCTCAGATAGTGTTAAGTTTAAGAAAGATTTAATTTCGCGGAACAGGTAACACTTATCGAGACGGACGACCCCCAAGACATCTACAGGCCCCTACGGGTGTCTTGCGTGGATCATACAATTTAGTTCGATTGACGATTTAAGACAGTCAACGAATTTGAGTCAAATGAGATTTTTTCGTAGAAAAACTAATTTTGTGTCTGAATAAATAAATTGCAAGGAAGGTTTGGAAGGTGCCTCATGCAAATCATTGGATTTGTTCGTGTTTTTAGCAGATAAAAATGTGTCGTAAATTTGTTTACTATCCTATTATCAGAGCAAAATCGTGAAAGAACTTTTCTTTTATCTATAGCAGGTTAGACAGGTACTTTTAAATTATCAGCCACTCCATGCCGTCCTACGTGCCGTTGCCTTGCAACAACAATCTTTGCTTACTGAGATTTCGTGTCATTTATCGTGATATGAATTCAAAATATCTCGCATATAAATCTCCATGTGACGAACATATGATTTTTATTCAATCATAAACTAGCCTAATTTTGGCTGAAGACGCAATCATTCGTTGAGTTTACATGAATATTAGACATGTAGTCCTCCAAACATACAATTCTGTCCGTCAGTCTGACCGCTTTCTGTCAATGCCTGGGGACTTCAGACTGCATATTCATTTGTTTATAGGTCAAAATCCAATTAGCCAGTGACATATATCATGTTTAACACATGGTACTTTATATCCGCTACATCTATCAGAAGTTGTTAAGTTCCAACGTGTAATTCTTTTGAGACGATAAAGATCTTTGATATTATTTGAATTGCACCACAAATCTGACGGTGACCGTGGTAAAATCGAGGTGATTCTCAAAGATAATAAACCAATTTTGCAATCTTCATCAACTGTTGGTATATAAGTAAGTTGAGGCAAATCAGCGAGCAATGTATTATATCAACCATGGCTTTGTTACAAACGCTTGTCATTCTTTCATGCATGATATTGGCTGGAAAAGGTAAATTGTCTGTACATTGTTAGCTATTTACAAATTAAGAGATCTCATTAGGCACTATGATTAATCATACCTGGCGCAAGCATCATCAATTACTACTTTAAGCCTTGTTGCTGAGGGTAAAGATTAGTTGTTTTTCTTCAGAGATATGTTACCGTCTTATTAAAATATCTAAACGGACATTATCATTGATAAAAAGTTCGACCGATAAGCCTAGAGAAATAGCTGAAAGAAACATTGACGCAATTTAAACCCTGATGGTCAATTCTATTCTGATCAAGGCAAAGTAAATGGCATGCTTAGAAATTTTAATACAAGCTACATATTAATAAAATGTAAATATATCTAAATAGATTCATCAGAGAATGGATTGCTTAGAACGGTTGATTTCATTCATGGTGTTTCTCAACTTTGTGGCATTGTTGAAAATAGGTAGGAAAATTTCTTAATTAGGAAATATTAGTTTCGATATGAATAGGATCGAGAAATTTTCAGAAAAGCATGCTTCAACGAAATACATTATAAAGGATTTATACCTCATATTTTCGGAGGCAGGACATATATCAAACATAAAACACTAAACTGGTGTGAAAAATTTTAAAATGATAAAACGCATTTAAATCAACTTCAACGTGATATTGATTTATCTCCACATTTCAATTGTTCTCACGCCGTAATCTTCTTATGAAATTATTAACACACAGGAAATATCTTTCAGCTGTCGAGCTATCCGAGAGACCTCAGTGGACTGATGGTTCCCTGTCCTCTGACGTCACTTCCTGTCCCCAGTTCTACACCAAGTTGGGAGATGGTTGTTTCCGAGCCTACACCGTGGATGCTACGTACGCAGAGGCACACGTGAGCAGCATACGTATTCCTTTATAAAATACTAGGTATAAAAATGTATGGCAGCCCGATAGCCACGTTATAGGTGGAATAGATAGACGATGAAGAAATTGATTCCTGTTGCCATTGGCGGCCCAGGATTTTTAAAAACGGCATATTTTGGAGTGAACCTAGAATGGAGGGTGGGGAATTGGGGGCGGGGGGGGGGGGGGGGGGGGGGGGGTGTTAGTTGGTTTAGTCTACTCAGAATACGTTATTAAGTTATCTTTAAGCATAAAAAGGTAAAGGGTAATAAAGAACACCTCCATTTTGATCGTCGTATTCAATACTACTAAAAAACCTTACTTCCAAACGGCGCGTCAAAATATAAACTAGATTTCAGCGTAGAAACAGTGTAGGTTGTAAAACTAGATTTCAGCGTAGAAACTTTGTAGGTTGTAAAACTAGATTTCAGCGTAGGAACGGTGTAGGTTGTAAAACTAGATTTCAGCGTAGAAACGGTGTAGTTCTCCATAATGAATCAATGTTTAACATCAGACGCTAACTGCAAGTCGTATTGTTTACACAATTCGACTTGTTGTTAAAACTTGCAGTAACAGATGTGGTTATATTTTAAGAATGTACATCAGTTCGACAAGAAAACCCTCAGACGTTTACCCACTATTGATTTCTACAAGTTGTAAATAACAAATCGTGCTCGGAGTCTAGTAGTCGCCAGTCCGCTAAATCTTATTTTTATATGAAAATTTAAGTTCCATAATTTATGTGTGTTATTTGTATGCAGAAACTCTGTCAGATAGTCGGAGCTCGACTTGCCGCACCAGAATCAATGCCAGAAATTGAAGGACTTGCCGCGATGCTTAATGGGATGCCTAAACACGGTATGTACATATTTTCCTATTGTTACCACAGATTAATACTTTTGATTGAGTTATCAAAAATATCCCTTGGTCATCACAGTTGAATGTTTCCAATCAGTATAGCAGAAATACACCAGACTCCTAAAGAGCCACTCCGTGATTTTCATAACTTATTATTTACCTTTGATACGAACCAAAATGTCATATGTGGTGATATAAAATCAAAACATCTTTACTTTTCATGTCCTAAAGACATGTATATGACAAATACTGGTTTTCCATTAAAATCTATGAGCAACCTTATAAATGAGGTGTAGATATCAAGTGGCTCTTTAATTTACGTACCAGTAACAACTAGAAAAAGGTGTGACAGGACGGGTATGTTCTTTTTCCGGAAAATGAAACTTGTATTTTTCAACAAAGTTAACAAAGTGTAATTGAGGCAGAAAACCAGTTTACTTATTTCCGATCACAGAAAGGAACCGATCTTGCCATATCATGTTTACTTCTATAATACTAACATTTATATAGGGTCAGGCATCTCTACTTTAATCTCAAAGGAACTGAATTCATTTCATTCCAAATAAAAAACTTTTCAATTTGCTGACTGACGTCATTTGTGATTACTCTTTCAGCCGACTATTTCCTGCGGAAGATAGAGGGCAGTGTAGCCTGTACCTACATGGGGAAGACTGGGGAGTACGAACCCCTTGACACGCCTTGTAATGATATCCTTTACTTCGTCTGTCAGAAATAAAGAAGCTGGAGTTAAAGCAAAAATATTTCAATGACCTTGTGTTACCTTGCGGGGAGCATCTGGGAGGACCTCTGTGATGTTATCCTGTACACGGTCGAATAGTTGTTTTGCTTTGAATAAAACATATGAATCCGCTTTCTCGGTTTTTGTTGATGGAACGCCAGCTTCCTATGCTGTGATGTGATCACGTTGACTTTTATTTTACTTTGGTATTGAAAACCAAATACACATATAGCTTTGCTTAACTTGAACAGAATCGAGACAATCTATTTCATTGTATGATTATATTTAGAATAAATGCTAAACATCGCTGTGTGGCTATGTGTAAGTTACCCTAGTTATCCGTACGAATGACTCAGTGTAAACATAATATAAGGGAGCTCTTTAAATGGTATTGATAGTCAAAAAGGCCTGCAATGGACTTGAACCGAAAAAGCACAAGCATTTGCTCTATTGCAGATAGATTGCAGATAATGTGTCCATAAATAAAACGCTGTTACATTTGTTCACAATCTTAATTACATTTATCTCTAATAAAGTTAGAGGATGATAGTAAGGCTTATATCTGTAGACGAAGTGTTAACCAATATATATGCAACGTTAAACTGTGCATTTTTGTTCACTGGTTTACACGACGGCGCAATTATTTTAGAACTAGTTGGATAAGTCGATGAAGTCCCATTTTCGAAATTCATCCGAAAACTTTCTCTAATACATGTTGTGGAAATGTCTAGGACGCGTTGTGACTTTGAAATATACTCGATCGAGGTCCTTCCATTGGCCTACTATTGGGGATAATATATTGAGTTTGAAAAGGTCTTTGCAAAATTTTGACGTTAGACTGGTTCAGGAATTGGATCTGAAGTCATGCTGTATGTGAATAAGAGTTATCCTGCTGAGTGACTATTCGCTGTCACTCCGTAATGGGATTCATGTCCAAAGACGCCGATATGTCAGTTTGATTAAAATCGAACGTGCTCCAAGGAATAAAGGGTGTAAAAAATGACTCTAGCGAGATTTGATCTTATTCAATAAGGGGCTTTCCTCTCTACATTGGTTGGAAAGCAACCTCGTAGCTCGGATGTTCTGACAAAAGTTTAAAGCTGACAAAAACAAGTCATTAGCGGACCAATCATATCATCGCGTTCAAGGCGATCACATTTAAGGAATGGTAAACGGGAGTTTCTTGCCCCTGAATACCGACACCGAAAGCTTTTGCCGTAGTTATTTTGATTGGCTAAATTACGTCAGAACGTGCGAGCTACGAGGCTGTTCTGACCGTTGTAGAGAGGAAAGCCCCTGAAAGTTTAAGATCGAATCCTGCTAGAGTAAATTTGTTAAAACCAATTTTCATTTAAAAAATACGGTCGATTTTAATCAGACTAAGGCGCTGTTAGATGGTTTCTGTTTAATTCCGCATACCCAACATTACGTCAGGTATTTTTGTTCTTGATATCACTCTTCACAACATCACACTGCCTCAACGGATTATGTTGAACTTTCAGAATGAATCATTGTGAGCAAAACGTTCTCTTGTTCGAAGATAAACGGTACAGATACACTTTGAAAATGGTTTATGTCATACTCCAATTCGCCAAGTAATAAAGAATATAATAATTATTTAACAAAATGAGCACATCTTGAGAATTTTGATCATACACGTTACCATTGCAATCTGACGTTTACATATACACAGCAAAACAAGTTAAGAACCCTTTGTCACTGAAGCGGGAACTTTATGGAAGAATAGTTTGAACTCGAGACAACGAAGATAAACAAAACACTTTTTGATTTACATTTATCATTTGGATATTCGATTGGGTTCAAATCAGTAGATGTATCTGGCCACAGGGTTCGTGTTACTGCATTATCTGCTAGATGCTGGTTTACACCACGTGAACGCTGAGGTCGTGCCATGTCGTCCATGAAGAAGGGTCTTGTGGCAAGTTGCAAGTCGAAATTATCAATAATTGCAGGAACCAGAACCTCCTGAGTGCATCGACTGCCTGGGGATGCACCTTGTATAGCCACAACATCCAGTCTACAGTCGTAGAAGAAGCTTCTCAACACCGTTACGGACCCCCAACAAATAGTACTCTTGGTAAAATGTTCCTGGGGGGAAGATGTGTATTCCAAGTCGTTCATACACTAACTATCCCATCAACAACATGCAGGCGGAACAACTTCCGTCGGTCCATTGTATTCTCCTCCATGATCTTGGGTTCCACCTCTGCCTGTGCTCACATCATAACCTACGCTGACGCAAGCTGTTGACGCTTGATGAACCATCTCGCTCTTAATCAAGCAGCTTTGAGACTGTTTCTCACAGTCTGGTTGCTTAAGCGGCGATGTGGTAACCAGGCCTGTCTCAGAAAGGTGCTTAGGCTGGCGTCTGACAAATCGTAACAGAACTCAACCCTTCTGACGCCTGGTAGCTTTTGGTCTTCAAGAATGGGGAAGGTTCTTTACATCAATTGTTTGCGCATGCTTCCTCACCAGATGACTTATTACGGATTAATACTGATGTCTCCGTGCAATTTCCTTGTAAGAAGGTCCTCTCCGATAAAATCAAATGATCTGTATTCCAAATGCATTTGAAATTCTCCTTCGTCCCATTGTCAATCAGACGAGAAAAAAATCATAATTAAATCTATACCGATCCTTAAATACAAATCATTTTAGTTGTTTGTAACGTGTGTGCAAATCATGGGTGGCGGGATTCGCGTGCATTTGGCTGCGTTCGCGAGAGACATTTCCAATAAGTAACAATTTATTGTATCACCACTATACCACTCTTTGACTTGCCGTCATGAGGATTGAGATTTCAACATATACCGATAATTCAGCTTTCTTTGAGGTATATTTTGCTGTGTATATCAATTAACATTTCTATTCAACGTCGGTTTAATTTACAACATACCACGAAATTAGCCCGGAGTAAGGCCACATTTTGTCTGGAATGACAAATAATAAGGCAAAAGCCTCTGTTAACAATTTCCAAAGGAAACCAGGTAACATTATTTACAAAGTTTTATGTAAGATTTGTATTGTATGATATCATCTATCCAATGTTACAGATGAGAAATACGAGGACATCTGACTGTTATAGTATTGAATCTATCCATTTTAAGTTTTGTAAATATGAATTGAAACTTGGAAAATATACTTATAGATATACAATAGGCTAATAGAGATATGGAAGAGTTCTTTAAATTGACTTTGTACTTGACTGATAAACTAATGCTGTGAAATTCTGGTGAAGACGTTTTCCTATGGTTGACCTTAGATTCCAATAACAATGTTATTTCAAACTTTTATCAATGGACAATGTAGGTCGAAATTCATGAGCAACAAAGATAAAAAACCTTCTGTTCCATTTTAGATTAGGTTTTGTTTGGCTAAGCCAGGATATTGGTAAAAGCAAAATAACATGACAATTTAAACCTATCCTGGCATCATCGTTGGAAAATGATATAAAAGTAATACTATAAGCAACATAAATCTTTTATGGAATATAAATAGTCCCTCAATATTTGAAAATAATATCTGCATGGTTGTAACTTCAATCTAGCAATGGAAACTGGAAGATAAACAGATGTCACCTGAAATGTTGTTTATTTTGCAAATCAAATGGTATTTCTGTCGTTGACATGTAAACTCACGGGCAAAAGAAACGCTACCACTTGAGATTTGAAATTACGAAAAAAATCAAACTCAGATTCTAACCCAATCGCATGAAACCCATCACCCAAATACAACAATGATTGTTTCATATTGAACTATGGTATCAAACGCATGCTTTTGATTTGTTGATCCCGGAAGCTGGTTTGTTGCATTTTTTATATGTCACATGTTCTTGTTGAATAAACATGTTTTTAAAAAATATCACTTTTGTATTTATTTTGCAATCTAGATTTAAATACTTGTTAGCGTTTCTTTGCCCGTGAGTTTATTTCATGTATATGATGGATAGTCTGAAATAAGAAGAAAATACTTATTAGATATGTTTGTCTATACCTGTACAATGTTGATAAAATGTTTTATCTATGTGTAAGGTTGTAATGTGTCTGTCAGTCCATCTCAAATTATGAAATATGTTAAAGACATTGAGGAAATACAAATCGAATTGTGTGGTTACGTTTATGAAATTGATGGTATTAGTGTTATACTCTGAGAAAAGGACGAGGTTTCACATAGATTTGCAGAACACAGAACACCTTTGGGAGTCTCCAATTTGAATCATGTATTTTTGGGGGGGCTAGGGTAAGCATATTTTATAAACGTCTTTAGTGACGTAAAAATGACATCACCGTCGAGTATACGTATTGTATCGCAACTATGGTATCGTGATGTTTATCGTCTCCCAGGTTCCTTGGCAATACTTATATGATTAATCGTCTCGCTGTATAAAAGGTCATGACACACAGAATACACATCTAGAGTTCTTCAAAATTTACGATTTCGATTTAATTGAAGGAAATACACATGCCTTCTTTCAAAGACATGCTTACTACTCACTACGTTTGATACTTATATAGAAAGCAACGTCGTTACCAAAACCTGACCTCAAAATGCGGTTCACGACGTCCAATCACCATGACATAGTGATATTTGCCGTCTCTTTGTTTTGAATGAAATAAGAAGCGCGATATCATTTCCCTTGTGGGTAATAAGTGATACAAGTAAAGTCAAGGGGGCGTACTCAATATCACTTGACCTCGATACCACAAGAACACCTGTCACCGTGTAATTGAATCTCTCACACATTGTATATCTTGACACTCAATAACCTCCATCTTCATCTTCATCTTCATCTTCATCGTCATCGCACCTTCCTTACCTGGACAATCTAACTGATAGGAAAATTAAATGTTGATTTTGGTTTGATGTGTGAGGGTGTTGATTCTGTTGTATATAAAAGTAAGACGTTTGGAAGGATTAGTAAATCTTTCATCATGAATGCAGTTAGCTGTCTATCGCTTCTAGTTCTTGCACAAGGTAAAACTCAACGTTAAGGATTCATATAAGTAGATTTGTCCGATCATAAATTTCTGCTTTTTCTTTCCACCGTCATTGCACAAAGTATCGCGTTTAGGCTAATATAAATAACTTTGTAAGATCTTCATTGTTCTGGGTTTTTTCTTTAACATTTTCTGTTGAAGTTAATGTTTCGAAAACATCTTCTTACGTGTTTATATCTTAACATTGGGATCAGTGTACATGATCCTATTCAACATTTAAAAATGTGGATTAAATCCTCATAAGACGAGATTATAGAAAGATGCATTTTTCAATAAATTGTCTGTCATTTCATGAAATTATCTAAAAATAACGGCAGACTTGGTTGATAAAGTTCAATGGTCTCTACTTCTGGCGTACAATTGTACGAAAATTGTACAAAAGTCGAGGATTAATACCACTAAAAAGAGAATTTTTTTTGTTTCAACCGAACACTCCTAACAGTATTTTTCAACCTTCAAAAGTTAATCCTTTTTATTGACCTTAATTCAATTCTAACGTTCACCCTTAGTTGCCGCTTGCCAGAGTGTAAACCTGGCGGTAGGACGTCCGGTAGCTGAGAGCAGTTTCTGGTCCTCATACAATGGCGCTCTGGCAACTGACGGAAACACAGACACCAATTTCGGAGGCGGCTCGTGTTACATGGCGGGAACTGGTGACAACGACCCCTGGTGGATGGTGGATCTTGGGGCAGAGTTCAATGTCACTGATGTCACACTGTACAACCGCGGTGATTGCTGTGGTGAGCTGTTAATGAAAATAGTTTCAGAAAAACAAGTACAAGGCAGTTCATGATTTATTTGCATGAATCAAATAATTATTCTTTCAAATAATTATTTCTGTTGATATCGATCAACTTCTTCTTGATGCCTTAGTAATGGTCTGATTATGTTATTAACTCTTATCATTGTAGTATATCCTTTCGACCCACTACCCATTTCTTTATCATATATGCTCTTATGACATCAATGGCAACGACACCCAGTAGATGATGGATCTTTGGTCAGAGTTAAAAATCACTGACGTCATACTATACAATGATGAACATTGTACTACCATTTACGTTAAACCTAAGTTTTCGAGTCTAGTTCGTGTCGATTAACGATCATAAAAATAATCATTATCAAACAAAGTTATACCCATCATTTCTTCTCTTCAGGCTCCAGACTGAGCAACATCCGGATAGTTGTGTACCGATACGACCCCGAAACTTCATCGGACCCGGGAATCGTGTGTGCAAATCTGAAAGGGGGCGTGTCTGACGGAGCCGCCGTCACACTCAAGTGCAATAGCTTCACAGAGGGGCGTTACGTGAAAGTGACCAAGGTCAAGGCCACAAGTGATGATCTCCTCACTCTGTGTGAAGTTGAAGTAACAGGTAGCAGTTTTTTCTGGTAGACTGTTCATTTCATAAATGATGTAGGTTCTGCGGAAGACTAAGGTGTCAGTGAACAATTTGTACTTTGAAACTTGACATATTAATGAACACGTTTTTGGCATAACGGTACTAAACGCGTATAATACGAGTCCTGGTGGATGAGTAGATACCTCTTGGTACGGTCAGAGCATAGGTCTTGTATGACTTTGAAGGGTCAGAATTCCGCGAGGGACACGACCAAAAGATGTACAAGAATCGTTTCTATTGCAGATAGCATAGTTCGAAAAATAACAATGTACTTTACCTTCATGACATACATTTCTAGCATAAAGATATCTTTAAAATTCATAATCTGAGATAACAATAAGATAACAACAGAGCGGGCAAAATTGACAAATTAGATATTACCGTTGGGTGTTTCAACTAGGGGATTATGATAGAGATTAGTTAGATATTGATATAACATGAGTTAGAAGTGATTTTGTTCAAAACGTCGCAATTCTTAGAATAAATCAAGTTGGATATCAATATGATATTATCCTTTATTACCTCAGCAAATTTCTAGAATTCCAAGCAGACATTTGACATTTGATTTGCAGTCTTGCTCTACCGAATAACTACTTTTACTTATATATGTAACAGAAAACACACAATCAATGTAGAAATAACCATTTTGATGCCTCTTCTCATAAAGGTAGGCCCACAGGAGAAGAAGAGACCCCTAGCGGATGCCCTTCTGGATTTATGGACATGGCCGGAGAGTGCCTTCGCTTTGTCCCCTCATACTCAACATTTGTCGAAGCCATTGTGAGTGTCATTTGGATATCATTCTCGCTCGATCGGTTTTACTAGATATGATATGATATAAAACTTTGAAATCGGCGTCTCTCATGGCCTTTCCCGTCTCAATTGACCGTTGATAAGTGGTACCTTGTCATTGGAACAACAATTTGATAACGAAAATTTACAGAGAATACACACAGTACTGTGCTATAAATATTTGCCAATTGTTCATACATACAAGTATTGTTGATAACGATTTTTTTAGAGGTTATGATCAATAAAATGCGCATTACCATCGAAAACGTTACGTAAATTAATACGTGGTATTTGTCATACAGAGTTGGTATCCTTGTAAAATCAAGACCTTTATAAATTGTAATTTACATACATTTTTTGTTTAAATGATTATAAGCAATAAATGTGCATTAAACAAGGTCAGTTATTACTTAGATTCGTAGCTGTACCCCAAGAATTTACCTTGAATTACAAGTGTTCCATACAGTTATATTTGTCATTTGAGGATATTTCTTTCAATTCTATAAAAGTATTCAGGAGAGTGAGTGAGTTGTTGTTTAACGCAGCTTGGGCAATATTACAGCCATTACCGGCGTTATTCATAATAATAGGTCGTTACATGTGATTTAAAACGTCCTTTTCCCGCTGGGAACTTTAGTGTAATATACATTATATAAGATCTTGTGTGAGCTTCAATTTGACTGCATACGCTCTAGACCCACTGTGAGACGATGGGTTCCAGTCTTCTCATGATCAAGTCCGAGGAAATGAACATAGCAGTTGGAGACTTCATCAGGGCAAACACAGTAGAAGGTGAATATAAGTCGTCCTTTTAGTCAGGTATAGAGCGCACCTATAATCACCAAAACATTGTTCCACAGTGTGTAGCTTGTGCCGAGACGAAGAGGCTACTAAACGAGCTTGCATGTAATACTGTTTTTTTACCTCAAATCTATTAACCCTGCCGCAGGGTCCTGAAGCTAGAATACCCGCAAGTCCCATGCCATTGTGAAGACGGTAATGACTTTGCAAACCACCCGATGAATATGTTTTCTCACCCAACGAAACATGTTTTGTCAAAGCATAGTTAACGATGACAATTTACAATGTAAACTTTACTTTACCTTTTCAAAATGATCATAAACTAAAATACTTCCCATTGTCTCCCTTCCTCAGGAGAAAACTTCTACGTTGGAGGAACTGATCTTGAACAGCAGGGAGTGTACCGATGGATGGACGGATCTTTGGCACAGGAGTCCTGGGACGGCAAGGTGCGATCTCTCCCCGACGGTTCTAACCCCACCCCCGGGGTAGACTGTGGATACCTTCAGGGTGCCACCGGCCTATGGAAAGCTACCACGTGCAGCACCTCTCTCTTCTTTATATGCCAGAAACAGGTGGACCTGTGAGCTATGTCGATAAAATTCCATGTGCTTCCCTCAATAAAAAAATGTTGAAATAATATCTAAAGACTAGTCCTCTTTCCTTAAGCTGGTATTCCCTTTGTACGGTTACATGTTGTGTGAGGCTTGACGCGTTATGTGTGCGTAAGATATGGGTCCTAAAAGAAATCATGTCTAAATATTTCTACCTTACTAGAAAACCACGTCCTATTCTGAATGGAAAACCCTGGGGTAGCGCCGCTTTTGGTGTCCGTTTACACGTGTATTGCATATTTGGACACTCTCGTGAGCGTTCCGGTGATCACGTACTTCGCACTGCCAACCAAGCTTAAGGGCATTCCGCGTTCATAGCATTAACTTCTACTATTTCAGTGCTAAGTGTTTAATACGCATTACGTACTTCGCATTGCGCTCAATGCACTACGCACAACGTACAGCCAGAGGGAATGAATGTCAGTTTAGATTAATATGAAAGGGACTGTGTCTGGATTCTGTTAAAGGGCCACTCCGTGATTTTCATAACATATTATTTACCTTTGATACGAACCTAAATGTCATATGTGGTGATATAAAATCAAAACATCTTAACTTTTCATGTCCAATAAACATATATAATTATGATAAACACTGGTTTTCCATGAAAATCTAAAAACAGCCTTATAAATGCACAGAGGTGTAGATATCACGTCCAATAGTTATATAACCCAACAAACACTATCAACTCCTAACTGCCCTCCTGGCTGTTTTAGATAAGTCTCCAAAATTACGTTTGACTATATGACGTGCGCCACTGTCCAGTTTTCGATCATACTTGCGACGTTCAACCTTCATATTGTCACTGTACAAATAAAATTAGCTTTAAAATGTTTCTTTTTGGTAACAGTCAATACTTCGCGATCAAATGACACCACTGATTAAGTTTTGCATATATGACTCCAACAACTCACGGAGTGGCTCTTTAATCGAGGTGGACTTCAACTTGCCTGCGACTAGTTATATCTATCAGGAAATTTTCGAAGAAACGTCATATGTCATGTGAATGAATGAAAATTTACATTATACATGCATTTTAGGAGAATGCTCATGTTTACAATATTCTCTTGCTGTTTTCCCTTTTATCGGCAACCATGACATACAGTACGAAAAATGTTCGCATAGAATGTCAAAATTTCCTGTCTTAGTTTGCTAATATTGTGAAGTTAAGAAGAAGAGGCGGATAAGATATAGTACAAGCTAAATTCGACCGAGTTTCAACGTTTCAAAGTTAGACTTTATCGATATTCGGAATAGTTCTTTCCTATTTTCACGGTCTGACCGCAGCTACACGTGTTGCATATTCTGACACAATGCTCTCAAGTATGATGACTTAAGACGCATGAAGCTCTTAACTTGCCCGCCTTTGACGTTTCTGAAAAACATCCAACAGAGGAAAGGTTGAATTACAATAATCTAAATCGAACGAAATGCAAACATTCACCTCACTTCATATGAAGTTTAATCTAGATATAGAGTAGTAGTTTGAATACACTACCATGCAGGCAGAAGAAAGGTTTCACTTATTTTTCAAGTTTATGAAATAAAAACAAACGCATATATGATAATTCTGACGAAAGTTTTATAAACAGAAATCATTTTCCAATATTCTCCGTTAAAAGCATCCAAATATCGGCATTTAATTTGCCCCAATACACAACTTCATTTGAAGAAGAAAATGTGATCACAGAATGAATCCCGTGCTCATCCTTTCTTCTTAATGATCGCTGTTTAACAATCAGTCAATCTCTACAATAATTGGGTTAATTAATCAGGTAATGTACACAATGCTTGGAGCAAGAATGATATGGATTGGATCTAAAAAGAGAACTAGATATAAATTATGTGAAGACATACATTTTGATTGGTCACAATCAAACTTTAAAGTATTGGGAATAGAATTTGATGTAGATTTAGAAAATATTGTTGACTGTAATTATGATGAAAAATTGAAAAGAATTAGGAACGAAATGAAGACTTGGTCAATGAGAATATTAACTCCAATGGGTCGAAACGTTCTATTAAAATCACTACTTTTACCTAAACTGAATCATCTTTTCGCAGCCTTGCCAAATCCACCTGATAAGACAATAGATGATTTTCAAAAAAAATGTTTTGAATTTATATGGCAAAGTAAAAAGGATAAGGTTAAAAGGGAAGTAATGACTTTTCCACCCAAATATGGAGGTATAAATGTTCCTGATATCAGATATCTTATAAATTTATATGCCCAGAAATTGAACTGGGTTAAAAAGATTGAGAATAATATGAAATGGCATGCTTATGCATCACACTCCATCCCTAATGTTGACATGTTATTTACTGCAGACTCTATGTATATTAACAGACATATTACCCCATTTGTCAGGAATACATTTTGGAAGGACGTTGTGACTGCATTTTCTCATTTTTTCAATAATTGCAATAGTGTGAGGAAAGATGCAATAGATTGCCTCTCTCAGTCAATTTGGTACAATTATAATATAACCATTGACAAAAAATATATAGCTAACCGAATTTGCCAAGAGAAAGGTGTTTTCTTTGTCAACGACTTTGTAAAAGGGAATGGACAGATGTTTACTTATGAAGAATTTTGTATTTTCTACAATTTGAACATAAACTTTTTAACATTCTTCTCTATTCGAAATGCAATCAAAACTTATTTGAAAAATAATCTAAAAGGAAAGATAGTGAAGATACTAAGCATACTATATAGTAAAGAAAAGGGAAGCAAATATTTTTACAAAACTTTATTAAACGCAAAAGATACACAAACAGCAAGCTTAAAGAAATGGGTTAGTATTTTCAATGAAAGCTATGTTAGAGAAAAAATTAATTACAATTTAATGCCTTATAGGTCTCAGGTTCCAATAAATTTGAAATGGCTTCAATTTAAGATTTTACATAATATTCTGGTAACAAGAAGTTTTTTATTTAAGATGGGTTATTGCGAATCTCCTCTCTGTTGGTTCTGTGAGATAGAAAATGAAAGTATTGTACATTTAATGTGTGAATGCGATTATGTAGCTAGACTATGGAATGACCTGACAGAATGGCTTGGCGAAGTTGCAGATGGCAAAATTGCATTTACAAATGAAAATGTGATTTTTGGATTTAAAGGGGCACACAGCAATCCTCTAAATGCTATCGCTTTGGGCACAAAGCAATACATTTATAACTCCAGCAGAACCAAAAAATGCCTATATTTTAAAGCCCTTCAAAGCCATATATTACAATATTATCAAACTACTAAGACAATTGCCTTTCAAAACTGCAATTATGCCAAATTCTATACCTTTTGGTCAACATTCCATAATCTATTCCAATGAGCAATATTATATTGAACGTTGAATCATTGAATACAAATATATAAATGCACAATATAAATTACAACTCTGTACATTGGAATGAGCAGTATTATACTGAATGTTTATATACACAACTGTATAAACATCATTGTAAGTTTGTATAAATATGCACATGTATAACTGCATGGGAAATAAAAATGGAAAAAAACAAACCAATGCTTGGAGCTTTAGGCAATGTACACAATGACTAGGCTCGTTAGGCAATGTACACATTGACTGATTATTTCAGTCGTTGTACACATTGCCTGATTGTAGATTTTGACTGTAACATATACATGCAGTATATATAATATATATGATTAAGTACTAAAGGTACAGCTGGCAGTGATTGTCGCAAAACTGGGGTCAAATATACAATTCAATAAAAAATTTTGAACATTTTTAATGATACATTTTAATTTTAACAGTTACTGCTTCATCCGTTTCAATTTGAATAAAACAGTATCAATGAATATGAAGTTGCAGAAAGGAGAAAATTCACACTGCCTAATTTTTTCCCTATTCCTCTAGTTGGGAATGCCATTTTCTTTTATCATATTTCACCATATTTGATGCGGTTTATTGTGCTTTAATTCATATAAAATTGTTCCGGTAAAAGTATTTTAGGTAAATATCTACAAGAGAATGATATTCGCGAGTTATCAATAAATAGCTAACAGGACATCTTTCGGGAATATTTGGATAAAAATAACTTTAACGCATTCTCATCAATATAGTATTTATCCTAGAAAAGGTAAGGTTTATATTCTTGATTTATTTGGATTTTAAAAAATGCTTCTGACAGTATTGTTTGACCTTGCATTTGGTTAAATTGTAAGGGAAATGAATGCGTCTGAACATTGTTCTATGTTCGTTCTATCTAAATGATATTCATAATAGTAAAACAATCTACTCCATTTCTTAAGGTTTTATACGATGTGTACACAGTGTGAAAGTCAAGATATGTGGGAAAACTTTAATATGTTGTACCTAGGGGCCTCAAAATTCTCTAGGTTATAGCATTATTTACGGTTTGAAAGAGTTCTTGTTCGCCTGTATTTGAGGCCAATGAAACATTTTATCGTTGCATATTATCATAATTGTAACAATAACCACAACAACAACAAAAGAACCTCGATCAGTAACCTTTCATAACCCGAACTCTTAATCTGTCTAACCAGCTGGTGTTATCTCAACTTGTTTATATTAGTTGCGAACATGTAGGCCATCGGCCTTTGTTCATATTGAGAAACACGAAATCTTCAACTTTTTAATTATAAATTAAAATGGATGAGTTGTTTCCATTGTTCAGTTGTTAATTACTTAACAAAATAAAAACAGTATCATATATTCCATATACCTTCTCGATTCGCGTTTCTTTTCGTGTTCAGTACATAACTGCCATATCACATACGCGTTTGTAGTTAGATTAGGACGACGAATTCATTACAAAAATGGCAATGTCAATGACTAACCGAAACACTGTATGTCAATTATCATATATTAAATAAATATCTTGCCATTAATGATTAAGCCTTCAAAACATGCCAAATTCATATACGGTTGTAGTTTAAGTCCGATATAAAGAACATAACGTCATCAAATATACCTATTTTTCTGCACTACCTTAGGCAGATAACAGCTTAGAAAGCAAGTCAGTGTTTGGTGTATCTATGAGCATTAAGTGTTGCCGGATAAATTCCCCCCCTGAATTGTACAGCTGTCTGAGAGGCCGTATGTTTCATCTGCCATTGTATTGTATTAGTAGAAGAGTACTGATTATAACTTCAAATCTTCATGTTAGCTGATAAGTTGTGAAATATAGAAAGAAATCTTACGGTTTGTTGCAATACTTCTTCCAGGTGTATATGTCGCTATTGAAAGGTTAAACCGTCATTTGTGATCGAACATCGGACACTGTAACGTCAGTGCAAATATAATATTTAAAGCTTATCTAGAGAATATCTAGAAACTCTACTTGATAGCTTTCGAACGTTTATTTGACTTACATCCATGTCAATTACAAGTCCTTATTTCGTCGTTTTTAGGATTTGCATTTAAAAGTGATCGTCATGTAATAAACATTTTGTGATGGATATTCACGCCGAATAATATATTGAGTTGATCCGTGGTACTTTGGCACAAAGGTAAATTATTTCTCGTGACACGTGCGTCCCTTACAAACAAGGAAGAGTGGATGACTATTGAATATTTTATTTATTTTCACTTCTAGTAGTTTGTCTGACAAATGTAGTACATAGACAAATGACAGGGCGCTGTATCCCACTCCCCCGTTGATGCATCGATGTATCCACATCCAGACTCTACTGGCATATCAACTGACGGGCTGTTCCCTCCCTGACTATTCTTCCAGGGGGTTTCAACATTCTCTCCATCCATCCATCGGAATGTTGTCATCTCTTGGATGTCACTTGCCCCCAACCAGAATTTGCCTGCAAATATTGTCAATATGAAATAAATCATGTAAATAACAACGACAACTCCAACTGAATAATATAAATCGTTGTAAATGATGTGAAACTGAGCTTAAGAAGTGACTCTTGATTCAATGTTTTTGAACAATTTCTCTACAGTCATTATGGTATAAAGTTTTTGTATTAATGTGCGCTTTTCGTAGGGTTGCATCAAACCGTAGGTTAAAGCTAAATTTTGACAGATGTAGAGGATTTTCACACTGGTGAAAATCAACATGAAACGTTCTGTAGATATTTGGCCACATAGTTATGACATGATCAGGGACAGATAAACCTACCAGAGAGGGAAGTGAGGTGAGAGGTCACTGCGGTGTCTAGAGCTTGTGTCTTCGGCATGAGAAGATCAGAGTCGAGCATATCGCAGTACAGCTGCACATAAAGAAAGCATTAACATGATGTACAACAACAATGGTACCTTGAAAGATATCATACGTTGTACTATTAAGTACCTTGAAAGATATCATACGTTGTACTATTAAGTACCTTGAAAGATATCATGCGTTGTACTATTAAGTACCTTGAAAGATATCATACGTTGTATATAAATAAAATAATATAAATAATAATAATAAATAAAACTTGTAAAAAACAGAAATCATCACCATGCATTTTGAAACAGAATGGAAAATATGACAGTAAGTTTTTTTACAAACATCAAATTTTTTTAAAGTTAAATTAAAGGAGAGTTTGGTGTCAGTGATGTGATGATTTGTCAACTTGCTGTCAGCTTTATCTCCGACATAATGTTTAACAATACAAATCAAAAGAGTTGATAAAATGAAATTTAAAAATGATACAAGTTGAAAAGAAACTTACGAGCGCCTCGGGGAACGTAGCGAGGATGGAGGAAAAGTATACACACTCTCCATTAAGGTTTACAAACCCGTCCATACATCCGGTCTCTGTACAAATACATTAGGGGAATCAGATCAATTGCATTTAACTTCATACAACCATCTCAAACCGTGTGTGAGATCATATTATCAAATCACTGGACATTGTGTTGAAGGATGAACGTTAGAATAAATTGGAATTCAACTTGCCGAAAACCTTTTTATAAATGTAAAAACGTGTTCAGATAAGTAATAGAGCTGTTTGAATAAAAGGTAAAAGCTTCTAGGTGTAAATAACCAAACTATTAAGACGGCACTAAGTAAGAAACGACTATTGTCTGAGACATCTTATTATCATCGTGGATATATTTTCAAATGAAGAAAACCAATCTGCCTGAAATTACAAGGCTATGACATCATAAAAATTACAAAGTAACAATTGCAGTTGCATTGGAAGCCCTTCGGTACTGCTGTGTTTCGAGACGTGCATTTTGCATTGAAACTTTATGAAGAATGGATTATGACGGTAGATGTAATCTCAAAATCGATTATTGATAAAATTAAATTGGGTTCGGTCATTTGTTACTTTTATCTACTAATTGATATAGGTTTGATGTCAGGAGACCCTTGGTGACAGTCTCTACGAATGTAAATGAAGACCATCGGTATACGCGGCTAACCTGTAGAGCGCACTTCGACCTCACAGAGAGTGAGCAGATCCAAGGTGTCCAACTTGCTAGTCTTGGAGATCTTGACGAATCGTCCTACGACGGGCGAGGAGCAAGTCAGAGACACGACCTGTCCATCAGACGCCGGGCCAAGGTAGGTGGCGCAAAGGGTACCTTGTTCTTCAATGTTATCTGCGTATACGCGTACTTCAAGGTTCCGCAGGCGGTCACCTGGTGTGTGGAAATAAACATTGTACAGGAGATGAAAGAAGCTTTGCATGAAAGAAAAAAAACTTTGGATTTTTGAGTGGTATAACAGCTTTTCAGGGAAATATTATTATGTCCATGTCAGATGTTATTGATAACAACACCCTTATTTGATTTTTTGATGACGCTTCAACTTCCTGAAAAACGACGAGAATTGAACTTCAAAGAACATAAAAAAGGAATTGTTATCCAAAGAATGTTTCTTGTTATATCACAAGAACGTCTAGATGTCTAGATATAAATGACGAATCTTTACAGATGTCAAATAATCCGAATCAATAATTGATGTTCACAATTAAATTTACTTCAATAGATGTTGTTTCATTCTTGTCATAACCAAAGATTCTCCAGTTTAACTGCTGATGAAGCATCTTTAGATACAAAAGAAGCCTTTGGCACTGTCTGCTTTGCAGACTCTTATGTTTGAAAGGTTGGTATAGAACATACACATAATATGCCACATAGCCATATAATCAACCACGCACCAAGTTGGTCGGCCCTGTTGTAAATGACAACTTCGTTGACTGGGTACTTGTGTTCAAGGTCAACTATCCACCAAGGATCGCTGTCTTCAATGGCGGTCGAGAAGCACGTGTGACCTCTGAACCAGTCTCCATCCGGGTTACCGTCAACAGCCAGATCGGAGTAGTAACCTTGGAAACCGGAACTCTCGGCTGTAGCTCGGCTTTGGGCAAGGTTCAGCTTACGAGACTCAACTGTTATGAAACGGAAAAAGGGAATTACGTTTAAAGCATTTAATTCACTTCACGCCAAAAGAAATAGTTCGAGAATGGTACGATTAGGAAATAGGATATGTTGGTTTCATGAAGGGGATAAGCGTAGATTGCTAAAAAGGCGTTTTATAAAGTAAAAGTGCATTTGCCAATCATCAAATAACGTCAAATAAACCGATGTCTTTCCTAATCCATCAAAATACTGACAAGAAAAGTAAGCCACAATGCTGATTTTCATTACCCACAACAATGGCCTTTCTGCATTATATATGCAACACTGTCGGGAATATCGTATCAATATTTTGAATATATCATTTACCTTAATGATGTTCGTTATACTGTTTATTGTAATCATTATAATAATAATCACCTGTTCCATGAACCTCCACTTCACACAGGGTTAAAAGATCGTTCTGCCCTTCCATCTTGGTCTTCTCCACCCTTACGTATCTACCGGAAATAGGATCGGAACACACCAGGTCGAGGACCTCGCCATCAGAGGCTGGTCCTGTGTAACTCGTGCAAAGACTTCCAGTAGAAGTCGGCACAGCAATTGGGTTCTCAGTGTACACGCGCACCTCAAGATTCTTGAGACGGTCACCTGTAAAGGATAAGATGCAATGGACTCCGTCCTTCGATAAATCTTTCGCGAATGAGGTATATACTGAGGTCTTTAAATAGGTAATACAAAACAATTGCCTTGGTATGGACTAGCGAACCTCTTTTAGAACAATGATAGTCGTAAGTCAGTGTGACGAGCTGAGTACCAGGAGAGCTTGGAAAATCTAAGAGCTGGTGATTTAGGACTTGTTTTAAGCCAGACTTTAATCACGCCAGGGTGTCGTGTTCAAAATATGTAAATATTCATTTCTGACACTGTATCTACTATCTGAAGATCTTCCCAGAATTTTTTACCGTAGGAAAACATACACACGGAAGTGCGTAACGTTACACGTTCTACTGATCTGTTGGGACACGGAAAATGACACTGCCTCAACGTTGCAGGGTTAATTCTGAATATATTGTGAATATATGATATAAAAAGACGAAAGGGATGAACATACATAGTCGAATCCCCTTTAGACTATGCAACGGTATAACAGTATAACACAGAAGTATTACAAGTGTTGTACAAATGGTAATTGCGACGACATTCATTAAGCTATAATACTGACCCCAGCCATCAGCCCTATTGTAGATTTTGATGTCCGTCACACTGACCACTTGGTTCAAGTCCACCATCCACCAGGGGGAGGGGTCATCGAGGTCCGAGGAGTAGCAGGAGAAGGACCTGAACCAATCACCGTCCCTGTTACCATCGGTGGCTAGACCCCCGCCATACGTCTGGTATATCGAGCTCTGTGTAGTCGTCTTAAGAAGGGCGTGGTTAATAGCCAGAGCTGAAATGATAAAGCATAATAAATTATATGATAAATAATATGGATCATTTGCCATAGAATTGATATTTCTACACTTTGTATGAATACAGATTGTGATTATTTCTACTTTGAAATAATCTCAAAATTTTTATTTAATACAAAATGAAATATTTCACGTAAAAATGATATGTATTATTCAACATAAAACATAGAAATTCTATATAAAGTTTTTTTGGGATATTTTCCCATAGTTATGATTTAAAAGTTTTAATTGAATAAATTCAGTCTTTGAAATGTAAGCAATATGCCCCCTTTGATAAGACTCAACATGGTCGCATGACCGGTATTGATTTCAATAAATTAGAACTGAATTTACAGAGTATAGACACATATGACTATTTTATCAACGCATGATTGCGCAGTGATAAAACTATCCTTACATTCTATTTTCTACATTCTACATTCTAAATTGCTTAGATATGACTACATTTTCATACTAGAAGTGGGGTTAGATTAAAACAGATAATAAAAATACAGATAAGATACTTTGAATAAAGTTTTCTATGAACTCCTTTGTGCTAGTGATTCTACATGAGTAAAGCGGCACTATTTAGGGCGGAACATAGGATCTGTTCATATTAGAAATTTTCAGTGAAATTAGAAATTATAACTTCCCTTCGCCAAGCTCTGGAAAATTTCGACAAGCTCCGGCATTTATACCAGTTTAAATTGCACTCTTTAAACCGTTTATAAGCCACTGAACAAGGACATTAGGACGCACTATACAAACCAATCCTACTGCAAAAATTTACGAAAGTTGTTCTTACCTTTGCCCAGGCAGACAAAACCTATCAGCAGAATAGAGAACATGTTTACGTCTTATGCTGTTCAAGTGAGGATTTGGTATATATATAGTCCCTAAATGAATATTCTAACACCTAGCATTATAGATATTATCAACATTATGTTACATCTACTCCCTCAAACGCCTATTCTTACTGATTAAGTTGAGGTAGTGAGATCTGACTTCTTTGATCTGCCCTGATGGCGCAAGTGGAGATCCATGTTTAATTAATTACTAGTTGAAACTGATGACTAGAGATTCATCCAGAAAGGATGTTCACCTTTACGTGTATCTACAGCTGCATCCTAAAAGGATGTTCATATACATGTATATCTATGTGCAAATATAATATAACTTGTGGTGTCCTTGCGATATTGTAGTATAGCAAAATTAGAAACCAAGAATTTTGTGTTTTCGATTGAATAAATACAGTGATATGTTACTCCTGACTGGAGGCCAGGCATCAATATTTAGACAAAAGTCACTTTTCGTATTACACTGTAAATCTTCAAGAAGTTATACTTTGCTCTATGTAGATTCATTATAAATATCTTAATGTCCTTGAAGGAATTTTCACATTTTTAAAAAGTTGATTAACATGCATTTTTGCCCTCCAATTTAATATGAAGACAATAATACTCACTCAAGCTTTGTACTGATGCTATAAGATTTTTTATATTTCTTAACATTAGAACTGCAGTGAATTTTGAAATGAAATGAAATGACGCCTAATAGAAATTAAAAAAAATGTTGGGCTCAATTGTGCATTCAATTGGTTAAATCAAGTTTTGAAATCGGCTGAGAAATGTATAAAGCTTTTGAATATACCCGAATCCGTAAATTGAGAACAAAGGATGAAATATTCTCTATTAAGGTATACCTGTAACTTTGATTCTTTTACATGTCATCGGCATTCCTGCTGATTAACCCATAATCCGCCGTTTTTAGTCTTTAGAATATATGCAAACTTTAATAACGCTGGTATTGGTCAGTAGCAAATATTCTTTCCGGTATATTAAAAATGTCTTACATTTTTACCTTAGTGTGGATGTTTTTTTAGTGATATCGTCTATTTTTTATGATTTTCAAGTGTCCTTCAGAAATTTTGTTAAAGTGAATTCATAAACAGAATTTGAGTGATATTATTGTGCACTAGTGTCTTTAAGGCTTTGACGGATGGACATGTAAATTTTGCAACATGAGTTGTTATTATTTATTATTCATTTATTCAAGTCACCTACAAAATTATATTCTGTGTAACTTTAATTTTAACCCGATATCAAAAGAAAAGATAAGATAAGACTTATTTGTGTTCGTCGTTGGAATCATGAGGGAGGCGCGTTTGTTCGAGGTATTTGTTGGTAAGTACATTGAGATATAGATTTATGTTTTTTTATGTTGATCTTTTGAAAAATGTTTAATTCTCATTAAACAAGATCTTACTCTTCTTTAAGAATATCTTAATCTTACGCGTTTCATCGCTACACAACGCATTTTGCTTACAGTACTGTTCTGTAATTTGTGCAGCGTAGACTCTTTGTTCGACGTATGTATTACTACAAGTAACGGTTTACATCTTGAGGTAAAATTATCATTTTTCATATTGCTGAAATGTCTTTTATAGTTACAAAAGAAATATTTGCTTCTATACCTTCAGTCACATTATTAATACTAAGCAGTATTTGCTTGTATGAAGATTGTAAATTGTTTTAATGAAATGTTATACTTTGATAAAGAGAACTGAATCGATTTTAACACGTTTTGACAACTTGTTTCAACGTGTAAGACAAACTTGCACGTAAAATAAACTCATGTCTGTTTAAAAATTGGACAGTTTTATGATAATATGGTTATCATTTTGCAGACAGTTTAATGACATATGTTGACAATGCAGATAAAGGTTTTGTGCCGTGTTGAAGTAAACTACATTTGTGACCTGCTTTAGTTTCCTTTGCAGTGTTGGTGCTTTTTGCTGTTGGCGTACAAGGAATTCTTTGTGAGTTGTATCATATCAATCATAAATTGAAATGCTTGCAGGGGAAGATAGAGGTTCCGACAAATTCAAATGTCAATAATTTTAAAGAGTTCCATGACAATTATTGTTATGTATTTCATGTATGGTTGCATTCAGTAATAATCTGTACTAATAGGTCGATACCAATCTTTGATAACACCTTGTACACGTTCTTACTTTGAGGGGGGGGGGGGGGGGAGTGGGGGTGTAGAAATGACCTCTGTCCGTGTGTGTGTGCAGGCTGTTCTCATCAGGGCCAGAACTAAAAAACATACGGACTACCGTATAGTAACAATAATCAGCAACGATAATGTATAGTGTTGATTCTTGGGTTTCTCATTTTTTACCGTTTCCATGGCAACACAATTCAGAATTTTGTTTCTAGATAAGAACTTCAAAACAGCAGGCCTAGCTCGCTAAAACTACGTATTATGAACAATCATCATTTGTAACGGTGTCTTTTGGAGGTTTCAATTTTATTTTCATATGTTTCCAGAGAGGCACAAGTTAAAAAAATTTTCAGGGGCAGAAATTTGAAACCTTAATACTGAGCAAAATGATGTTCATCTATCACCATTCCTTACAATGATTTGATTATTACAGTTTTCGGCTAAATGTGAGTTATTGAGGGTTGAGTAAGAATACAGTTCCATAATTTTTTTCCAATTCCCGACTTGAAGAGGATATAGCCGACTCTGGTTGCTCTTTAATTTTTTCTTTATCTCTTAAGACCACAGCTTGAAAAAGTGCGTTGCCTGTAATGGAAACAACTTCCTCTATCGATGTGGATCAACAGAATGCAAGGAAGGAGTAAGTCACATTTGATTTTATGAATTCACAAACGATGATATTCCTCCGAAACAGAGGTTATACAGGTCAGATCCACTCTGAAAATATTTCCTCGAAAAGATATCAATCATGGGACATCTGATAAAATCTATAACATATTGTATAAAATTCACAGCCAATTCATTTGAAATCTTCTCGAATAAAGTAAGACGTTATCATGTGCATGATGATGACTCTGATGAACATATGGTTAGGTTTCTGGCAGTCTGTTCCGAGAAATAAAAGTTTCAAAATATTGACTCTATCGAGATTCGAACTCTATCTGTCTAGGCTATCCTCTCCACATCGGTCTGAAGGCAGCTTACTGTAGCGCACGTTCTTACGTAAACTCAGCTAACCAATCACAATGCGTGCGGCAAAAGCTTTCGGTATCAGTAGTTAGGGGCAAGTAACTCCCATTTACCATTCGTTAACCTTGATCGCCGCTATCCTTATTTTAAACGCAATGATGTGATTGGTTCGCTGATGACTTGGTTTTGTCTGCGCTAAACTTGTATCAGTACGTGCGAGCAGTGAGGCTACCTTCAGACCGATGTGGAGAGGATAGCCTAGACAGAAAGAGTTCGAGTCTCGATAGAGTCAATATTTTGAAACTTTTACTCCTCGGAACACGGTCGATTTTAATCAGACTGGGTTTCTGGTGCCCCTGAGTGAATAGCTTGCGTCTGGTACGCTGATATCAACCGCCGCAGTACAAACTTCGTGAAAGTTTACAGTGAAATGCGTCATCCTTTCCTTTCGTTTTAATTTTCTCACGTTTGAGCCGATGAACGCGTGTACCTTTTTTATTCGATTTCTTAGATGAATTATGATAGATTAGCATTCTCTGAAAATCTTCTGAAATAGCGGAAGAGTCACCAAAAACAGTCTAAACGCGAAAACCTATACACAGATCATACCTTTCGCACTTTCTTCATCATAAACATTTACATGTAGATCATTTACATCATAAACCTTTATGATTTTAATTAGGTACACCTTCATGAAAAACATGCTGTATAATATTGATGAATTAATTAAGTAACATGTTCGCGAAAACCTATACACAGATCATACCTTTCACACTTTCTTCATCATAAACATTTACATGAAGATCATTTACATCATAAACCTTAAGTCAACTTTATGATTTTCATGAGGTACACCTTCATGAAAAACATGCCGTATAATATTGATGAATTAATGAAGTAACATGTTTACGATTTCGCTGATGTACATATTAAGGGTTAAACTGAGGTACATCTTCATGATATTAATGTGTTTTAATTTTCCTCTGTTCATAGGTGTGTTATCTGCAAATACACGAAGATTCCAATGGAGACCAACTTTTCTATGCAGGATGTGCTACGACGAATGTACGTTTTTAAACTTGCTTTTTGACAAGGTTTAAATCATATACAAATTCTTCAGGCTTACACGTTGCTTGAAACTGTAGATTTTCTATATAATAACAGCCTGAAAAATACAGAACTTATACCGTTGCAAACTGTGACATCCCAGATCGGAGAATCTTACAATATCGTCATGGCATGTATTTCCAAAGAGTTTGCTAGGTTGGCTGTCTGAGGGTGGGGGTTCGAAACCCGCAAAGGACTTGATACGATAAAGTACATGACTTTTATAGTATTGCTGACAGTGTGGTCCAAAATATGGATATCGTACTGTCTTACCTGATCAATGTCTAAATGGCATGTTTTTTTCTGAAGAGTTTACAGAATTGTGAAGCTAAGGTCCGCACGAGGAGGAAAGATGACACACATCATCATGACCACAACGTACCACTCACAGCTCGACCCGGCAAGCTGTTGTGTGGAGAATGCTGTAGTCACGGCGATGAATGCAACAGTCATCTATGTGGACTTCGTAAGTGTTCTAAAAAATTTAAGGATTCAGCTGTTTATTTTCATTAGCGTGTTTATTTTATTATTCCAGGATTCTTGTGGAACAGGATTCAGCCAAAACTACTCAATTCTCCATTCTCGACTAAATTCAAAACAAAGTTTTACAATCTGAAAGCCCTTACTATGGAGACCCGGTTGCGAATTCAGTTATTACATTAAAGGGCCAGTTCCACTCACAAATTTGAAAATTAACATTGTTTTGATTTGTTTCAAAATGCAATTAGAGACTTGAAATTTTTTTTAAACGATGGGCAATAGCAATACAAACAAAAAGGCAAACATGGCGAATTTGTAGCATTAATAGTTGTATTGCTTTCTTTGACTTTTTGAAATTTCCCCATTCACCTTCAAAAAACATCTCCTCCGAAGATACTTGCATCTCAGAGCTGAACCTTCCAACTGATGTAGCTGAGGCATTGGTGTTCTTGTTGTGCATGAAAGTTCAAAATTTTTTCTCAGCAAGCCTTCAAAGTCTGGTGACTTAGCGGGAATGACCATATTCAAAGTACTGACAAAGTAACATTTCTCTGTTATGTAAGACCGGTAAATGGACTCGACGATTGTATCAAAACATCGACCGCGAACAGTCATTTCTGTTCAGGATAAGTGATCAAAGTTCCACCAATTACTCATTTTTGAGCAATAACTTGCGCAACCTCGAAAGAAATACTCTCTGGTGTGCTGAATGCATCCCCATCCTCTTATTACACATATTTGAGGGATCTAGGAGGGTGAAATTGCTCTTTGCAGCATAAGTCCGTCCAAGTGAAGATGTGGCTAGCGTGTGTGAGATGACCAAATGCACATTCGTGCGTCAAAGAGTGCTCAGACAAGGGAAGCGAGAAATGAAGCTTGCTTTCCTGGCCTGGCCCGACAGATTTTTTAATATAGCATCCACCAGCTATGTACCAGCATGTCTGACACATTATTTGAGTGAACTCTAACTACTTGAACTCGTTCAACAGAACCAGTAACCCTTTTTGAACTTGCCTCTAGATATCCCTTACATTTTGGTGTTTTGCGTTTCTTTGCTAAACATGAAGAAAGACACGTAATCTGAGACAACTTCACCGAGTTCACATGTTTGCTACGTTCTAAAAACGTACCCAAAACGTAATTATGGCTCAAAATAAGGCTAAAAAGTCAGCCGTGTAATGAAAATGTATCCCAAACATAATTTTGACAGAATTTACCCAAAATGGACACGGGTTCTCATGATTGGCTGAATCCTGTTATTGTCGCTCGCGACTATATTTGTTATTCAAATATCATCAGCATATATTTATTACCCACTCGAAGGTGTTATGACACCCCTTTACGAAGTCCCACGTGCTGGTACATATCTGGCGGATGCTATATTTAAAATTATTACCCACGTTGGACTTCGTAAAGGGGTTTCATATCAATCTGTTATGACACATATGTATATGATTGGCTTATAAAAGAATTTTAAAGTTACCGGTACTACTTTCATCAGCTATTTTATTCATGATTTCCATTCATAAGTTTTCATTCCTAAGCACACGAAAAACGAGAATTTTCATAATATAATCGAATAAAATTTATTTTTCATTGAGGTTACATGCAAAGTTTACTTTCCTTTATAATAACTGAAATGTCCATTGATAAATAGAAAAACGATACAATCTGAATATAAGTATCAAAAGCGTCGCCATATTGTTTACAGTGACTTGTCCTCTGATGAAGAATAGTTGCAATTGAATGAAAAGCTTCTTTACCAGTTGACAGTTTTTGTGACATAAATTTCAATGGTTTTCCCTTTTGAGGCCAAATGTTACGTGTTCCATTCAAAACTTATCTTGTTAATCCGTTGTTTCCGAACAGTTCTCCACGTCACGACTCGCCTGGAGTGACGGCCGACTGACGTTGAGCCGAGATTTAGGTCACGTTTATCAGTTAAAAATGTTGACAGTTTTCGCGTGTTTATGCTGAATTACAGATTTGTAGCTGAAACCAAATCTTTAAATGAAATGAATTAAATGATTTTTTATTTCAGCTGTAGTTTATTTTCATGTGTTTCTTTATAAAATATAATGAACTACATTACACCAAAGCAGCGTACGTTTTCCGAAGTGAAGGGGCCGACATTCCAATCACCAGTGTAATGTATTAATCCGCGTATTTAGTTTCTCTAAGCTCGAAGCTCGAAGCTAAATTTTACTTTAATTTGACGATGTTTTCATTGTAAAAAACGTGGGTAATAAATAGGATACAAAACTCGTTCCCCTTTCATATCAAGTTTATATCACTCGTGAAAGAATTTTGTTTTGTTACGGGCCTTGGCGAGTGACAAAACAAAATTCTTTCACTAGGGACATAAACTTGATATGAAATGGGAAGCTCGTTTGCTATCCTATAATTACTTACGGGCACAAGACACTTATCACTTAAGATCTAAAATTACGAAAAATGATTAGCGTGCTAGTTGAAAGTAATCATCGCATTTAAAGTACCTAGGTATTCTTTAACACGTGGTTAATCAGTTTTGGGATTGGATGATCATGTGACTCTGCTAACATGGCACGATCACAGAGGTAGATATAAATGCTTATTATTGAAGGGCATTTCACTGCGGAAATAACGCCTACAAACTACCAAACGTCACACAACAAAAACATGAGCGACCGCTGAAAACGGAAAAAACTGTCAAAGGATAACAGTCCCTTTCATTTCTATTGGTAATTTGTTCTTACAGAATAGACAGTGTCAGAAGACATTAATCGAGCGATGAATAGCGAAATGTCAAATATTTATCAGATTTTTTATTTTGTAGTCAATCCCCTCTCTCTCTCTCTCTCTCTCTCTCTCTCTCTCTCTCTCTCTCTCTCTCTCTCTCTCTCTCTCTCTCTCTATATATATATATATATATATATGTATTATATATCTTGATGTTTGATCGTCATGACGTCATCATATGATTCTGTTTTATGTCTCCTTACAGACGGTGGCCCATTGGACATATACAAACCAGCAATTCCACCGTCAACTGCACGCCCATCTACTACCACTCCCCAACCAACTACCACAGGTTTGCATTCTTTTTATAATCTCAACTCAGTCTGGAGTGAAAGAAGTGCATTTTCTTGTGCTATTTCTAAGGTTAGCGGTCATTTTCATGACCAAAGAAGAATAGCTGGCATTTTATTTGTCGTCTTTCGTTTTGACAAAAAGCTAATGCGAAATAGTTTTGCGGCACTAGATACTTTATAGCGTTTCCTCTTTAGCGCTAGCAACTCTTCAAGTCAGCAAAGCCTGCGTGATAGAAGACTTTTGTTAAAAGAAAGAATCAATGCTATTGAAATATTTTAAACAACCAAGTCACAATGGAGAATCTTTGTTCGAGGAGGTATGTTGTGTTTTAGTGACGTAGTTGGCGGTACGATATCAGAAAATTTCTCAGGAAAAGCATACATATTGTTTTCTGTTGAAATAGACTGGTTTGGCCTCGTCAACGCCCGGGTTGCAACACGTTGTGACGTCATAAAACCGTCCCTCTCGCGTCACACGTGTCTCACAACTAACAATGTTGGAACTCATTAATAATAACAAGTTGTCTTTAATGACTTGGTATAATGATAGTGAGCACTTATCACGCAAACAAATCAAGCATTAACAACCAGGTAACCGATCAATGCCCACTCGGTATTTTGGACTTCTTGCTTCAAAGATTCCTCCTGTTGTTGCAGTGACGCCTTTGATCTGCGAAACGTGTAGCGGTCCACTATGCGGTGTGGTACCCGGGACCTCCACCCAGTGTACCCTAGACAAACCCTACTGTATGAACTCCGTTAATAACGCTGAGGGAGGGGCTAAAACCGTGGTCAAGGAGTGAGTAACATACCGTCAAAACCGCTTTTCCCCAAAATAATCACTATACAGCTCATCACTTTAACAATCTTCAACAAGTTTATTTTATCTTTTGATTCTTTCGATCAACGCTAAATATTGCCCCCTTTGTTCCCGTTCCCATGGTCATTTTCGATTGTCTTCCAAATTCATTCTGCAAGTCTTAAGAATCTTCTGCCAGTTCAAATGAGTGTCATGAAATGACGTTTCCAATTGTCACTGAATTTGAGGGCTAATAATGACATAAAGAGACATAAAATGACATAAAAATAATAAAGAGTGACCCATAAAATAGTCCAAAATGGTAAAATCCTTATGCCATAGATTAAAATTAACAGCATCAATATCTATAAATATGAATATATTGTCTTACAGGCCACCTTGCTTCATGCAATATTATATATATACATATATATATATATATAACCAAGGTCCATATATGTACCTTATTATCCAACTTCAGATCCAGCATTGTAAAAGTCATAAAAACTATTCTCAGTACAAAGATTCCACTTTTGCCCAATGTCTCATAACGTGATCTTGGTTTTTGAAATATTTACATATCTAATATAGAGATACGTGTCCTTGATAAAGTTGCAATTAACAAGACAGTTTGATTTACGACACAATGACAAGGATCACGCACAGTGATGTTGTAGGTACGTCTTCCGAGTCCATTCGTTACAGGAGCACTCCTCTTTTATTATGACATTACATTAATGTTTCTTATATGCTATAGTGCCATTTATACTGATTATAAATCAAGATATTTCAATTGTCATGAAAAATGAAATTTCGATGCTAATCTAAAACGGCTTTATATATGTGCAAAAGCCAGATTAGCAAGTACAAGTTCATGGAAACAAGTTGTATAAATTAAAGAAAATATCAATCCAGACTTCGATCACAGGTCACATCAACTTTCATCTTGTAACTATACTCACCTATAACCATTTAACTGAATATATTTTAAGAATCAATAAAAAGTTCTTGATGATAAACACAATGAATACAGTTAGCTTTATGTGGCTCTATAAACAACACACGGAGAGTCGAGTTAACTGAAATCATGTTTGCAATGATCCAAGATACGCTCAACTTCAAACCTGATCGGTTTTTGATTAATAAATTAGAAAGATGGATGGAAGCCGAGTACTCAGTAGTGACAATTATTTGATCGAACACCGCTGATAAATGAAGACTGCCTAATGAAACAAATGTCTGTATCTAGATGTGCGTCAATCCTGGACTGCAATACCAAGTGGCTCAAAGGCTCGTACAGTGACGGTATGTGTGGTAAATTTGACTTTGGTACGCTCTATCCTTTCGCCTTCAACTGTCACTACTGCTGTGTGACTAACAACTGCAACAGTGATGTCAAACCTCCACACTACCTCTTATATGGTTTACATACAACAACTACCACAACAACCACAACAACTACAACCACAACAACTACCATCCCTCCATCAACCACAAGTCCAAAGCCTACCACAACAACACCAAAAGCAGGTAAATGTTAAAAATGATGAAATGTCCTTTAAAAAAACATGTAAAACGTAAATTCAAGAAAGCACAGAACAACATTGTCTTTAAAAAGAAAGAATTTCAAGTATTAAACAATCTTATATATATATATCAAATGACACTCATCTATGACCTGACGTGCTTTCAAATTTTTGAAAGTAACTTGAAAGTTAAAAATCGCTTTTCTGAGTTTTCCGACTGTAGGCGACAATACAGCGTCAATGGCTTATCTGCATAATCAGAATCAGTGATTTACCATAGCGAGCCTGACACCCAAAACATGTGTACTGCAAACTGTTGCAGAACGGCTGAGCTGAAATGAACAGTGATTGGAAAGTCTTCTAAAACCTATTACTAACAACTTTGAACGAGTTTTTAATGAGGTCTACTTTTTAGGAAGGCTTGACAGGCAATCTATAAAAGTAAATACTTGTGATATGTTTGGTAAATAGACAGAATGAAGAAATGACTTAAGATAAGTTTTCTGGGAAAGAATGCATTCTTAAAAGCCTCTTTATAGGATTGCGCAGGCGTTAGTATACGGTATTCGTGCTTTCACCACATTTTAATCGAATATCACTTCATCGTTAATTGGAAGTTTTAGTATAAAGATTAAGGTGAGGTAAATTCTATTTCTGCCTCAGAAATCACTGATGAGTCCGTTAACCGAGGCAACGTGAGGATTTTATGAACGCTTGATGCATATTTGCTACTTACATTCTCGAGAGAAAGTATAGATGTTTCATGTCTAAAGATACATTGAACAGTCCAATGTTTAAAACTATTTCAATGATGTTATTGATTTAAAAAAAACCGCTGTAAACTTGGGAAAATGTCATGAATGTCATGTTCAGGAACTTACTATGAAAAGTGCAATATTGTAAAGGTAAATAATTGATTTGGTTTGTCACATTCAACAAAAATGTAAAACTGAATCAAAGCAATAACTCTGGCAAAAAAGTATATCCATTTATGCAATATTAAAACTTCAATTCCCAAATTCAATAATTACAAAAAACAATTAAAAGAGATTTTCATGGTAGAAATATTTATTTAAAAAAGAAATAATGAATTTGGCAATTTTTATTATAAATGGCGGCCACTCACTCTAATCTTCACCCATTTTGTATGAAACACTTCGATTTTCTGTATATTGATCTGAGTCTCATATGCTGTATATGCAATGTATATTCACTCTGTAGCCATGGGGAGCTAGTAATAATAAAAAATAAAATAATGTAAAGGTCATTGAATTAGAAATCATAAAGCGGCTGCCTCTGGGGGTGAAAATAGGGTCACCAGACTTGACAGCGCTCTGTATCTTCCCAATAAGTTTTGGACAAACTATGAAAAACATAGTTTTCAACATGTTTTCCAAGGAGATGATTGATGTTTCGTTTGAACTTCTGGAACTATGAATTTGGACATACAAATCTTTTTCAATTCGTGTCGAAAGGAGGTCGTTTCCAAACTTGCTTATTTCGAGATTATTTTGAGAAAAGTGGCTCAATGTATGTCATATCCTCTGCATAAAGCTAAACTTGGGCTTTGCAGATGTATGTGCCCCTGTTGATATAAAAAATTTCACAGTGACCTTGAAAGGGTATCAATGCCACAACTAAATAGGTCATTTGTCATCCCGATACGAATCTTGGTACATTATATAGAGATATTCTATTCATGTTTATTTCAAAATTGCCCGTTTGAGCGCAAAAAATCATAGATTCGTTGTATCACGATAAAAATTCAAGGTCACCATAATCGGCTAAAACTTTCTCTAAGATATGACGATTATGAATCTATGATAGCTTTTCGAGATGGTCATAACATCTAAAATATTAAATCAATCCAGCAACTACTTCTAATTTTATACCAAAAAGTATACGGAGTACTATACCTCTATGACTACAACACAATGTTTTTGGGTTCTCTATTGAAAACCATTCCTTCAAAATAGATTTGTCAGTGCACTGCATTGAGTGAGAGTTTGAGTCACTGGTGATTAAGTGCAACGTGATCAATATTTCAGGCCTTAGCGGTATGAACATAGCAATTTTTCAAATAGGTAATCGCATATGGATAGACCTGAATATTACAGTACTGCGGAAGGCTACTCGAAACTTATCACACCTTTTTAAAATGCAGTTAACCGACCATGGTCCATTCCCCTTTTATAGGCTTCTTTACTCAAAGATTCCTCTTGTTTTTGCAGTGATGCCTTTGATCTGCGAAACGTGTAGCGGTCCACTATGCGGGGTCGTACCCGGGACCTCCACCCAGTGTACTCAAGACAAGCCTTACTGTATGAACTCCGTACACAACGCCGATGGAGGGGCTAAAACCATCGTCAAGCAGTGAGTCACATGTAGTTTTGTAAAGGTCAAAACTCTTGTCACAGAGAAATTTGAATGCCACTAAAACTCACAACTTTCATTAAACTTCAACAAGTCAAATATTTCCGTTGGCTCTTAAATTCAGATTAAATTTATAATAGGCATGCATTTGGAAACACTTGCCTTTTCCAGAAATATACATGCTTGATGGTAACAAAACAGTTTGAGAAATGACAGCATCACCGAGGTCCAGCATCATTTGCTTTAAAATTTGAGATGACGTGATATAGAGCGTGCAATGATGAATATATAATGATTGTCCCTAAAGTGACCATTTCATACTGAGCATTCACTTTCTTCTGACATCTTTTAGGCTACTTTTCTGACACTGTATTATAAAAAAGTATGAGTGTGCATCAACGACGCTAATTGCTGAAATATTGCTTATTGCTTATAACAAACTCGCAGAAATGTGCCCCAACATCTTGTCAAAACCTTATTAGATTGCAAACTGCTCTTAAGGTGAAGAAGAAGAAGTTCTTAATGTTAGTCAATTTCTATATTGCATGAATGTAAGAAGTTGACAGTCCATTAGAGCTTCTTACTCTACATTAGACCAGTTTCCTAGACGTTAAAGCCCTCTTCCAATAAGAGATAAAAATGGTTATGAGTACCACTTACTATCTTCAGATGTGCTTCCGCCCAGGACTGTAACGCTAAGTGGTTCAAAGGCTCCTACGGAGACGGTGTATGTGCACAGTTTACAACGAAGACCATTTACCCGTTCGATTTTTCCTGTAACTACTGTTGTGTGACAGACAACTGTAATACTGATGTCAGACCTCCAGATCATCTTATGTACGGTCTGTACACCGCCAAAACATCAACTTCTACAACCGCCAATGAAGCCTCAACAACAACAGCAACTACAGCCTCAACTACAGCCCAAACAACAGTTCCAACCACAGCACCAACAACAGCCCCAACCAAAGACCAAACAACAGCTCCAACAACAGTCCCAACCACAGCCCAAACAACAGCCCCAACAACAGCTCCAACCACAGCCACATCAACAGCAGCTCCTCAGAAATCGGGTAAACTTAAAGTTTACGTTACAGAGATAGATAATCATTAAGCATAGATGAAAGATCGCGCCTTTATGAAAATAAAAGTTGCTTGAATTCCGTTTCTGAAATGATGTGTTCAAAATATCATTTAAATAGATAACCATTTTAATGCACTCAGAAGTATTCAACGAAGTACCTCACACTTAAGATCTTATTCAATGTTTCAGTAATTCAAACCATTGTGTAGCTACAGAAGAAAGTAGACAAAAAAGCGAAAAAAGTATATAAAGGAGAATTAGATTTAGGTGTGGTGTGATGGTGTTTAATTGTTTTCTCTTTGTACCTGAATTCACTTTTCTTTTTGAATATGGTTCTTCAAAAATGTGCCATAGCATTACCAAATGGATACAAGATATTATCCGGTGGCTACGTTTTTGAAAACTTTTGATGCTAGAGAATTCGTGTAATTTAACGACTTATATTCCTGTTTGTACGTTGAGGTCATTATTGAATAGAATTTTCATGTCAATACACCGGTATGTATATTATCTGCAATTGCCCTTTAAAAGGAGCTATCAATGATATTATTTTCTGTCAATTAGATTTCAAAGAAGCAATCATACAAACAATTTAGGTAGTGTCAAAATTTGATTTTACAATATTGAAAAGTTTCTCGAGAAAACCAGCTTTTGAGCAGTTCTGGTGAGTAATGGTAACGTCTGTAGGTTATCTTCGACCTGATATACGACCGAATATGAGTTGAATACTTGGTAACAATTACCATAAATCATAACTCATACGCGTATGAATTGAGACAGTTTATCTCAATATTTCATCTCAATCGTTTGTCAGTTTTACAGTAATTCATACTTTCAGACTAGAACCTCACAACCAGTTAGCTTAGTCGAACGAAAGTTATATCCAATACTGTACTAGTGACCATGCGGCCTTCAAAACAGGAACAACACTCTTTAACTCTTGTGAGTGAAGCCCCCGTAAATTTGATTGGAAGTAACGAACAATAGAGATTGCGTTAGCAACATCACATACCTACCGTACGGATTATGAGATAGTATTCTATGAAATCAATGACCTAGCTTCATTAATAAGACTCGATAATAAGGTATGTTTTCATGACATATTGCACAGTGCGGCGTGAATCACCAATGTCCCAATGTAATCTTACAAATAGTTACTTGGTGATTTATAGAAGCAGTTAATATTATTGACCTTTGAAAAAAATACTAGTAGAAGAAAATTAAGGAGTAAAGGGTGAAAGATACCACTCGAAAATTCTAAAATTCTAAAGTTTTATTTCCCTATATGTATTCAGTAAAGTGCGAGGTGTGTAACGGTCCCTTGTGTGGTGTTATTGAAAGTCCAGCTACCCTATGCCCTGGTGACAAACCTTACTGTATCAACTCTATCTACAACCATGCTGATGGAACCAAGGAGATCTCAAAACAGTGAGCGACACATATGTTATATACATATATAGAGGATACTAAACGACCTTCCATTTAATACTATTTTTTATTAAACGAGTTAATGATTAAGTATATAACGAGCGAAAGCTAGTTTGATACAAAATCATTAACGAGTTTAATAAAAATAGTATTAAATGGAAGGAAGTTTAGTATTCTGTTTATTACTTGACCTCAGTAATCAATCAAGCATGATTGCTGAAGGTGTACTGAACGAAAAATTTGCACGACCTGGTCGCCATTGTCACAACAGTGCCAACATTGTGACGTCACAACCACACATTATTATAACGTCATACGTGCAGCGTTATTACACTAGTTTAAAATCGCCTTAAAAATAATAAACTGCAGTATCTTACATGGGCGAATGATAATGCTACATATTCGTTTACCAAAAACTAAGATATTCAGATTTATGTGTTAAGAAAGTCTTTGATTTGTTTATCTTGACCATGCAAAATTTTATTCATATTGCAAATTACCATTGTAAGATCGTTGATTTGCCAAGTGAAACAGATCCAAATTTTACTGAATAGATACTCCAACTATGGCGAGTGCACTGCCAAATACAATCCTTTTATCAAATCTTAAATGAAGTGCTACATCAACTAAATAAAAAAAATTAATAATGATTGTAAGATTTGATTGATTATTTATTGTGGTCTACTATTTGCTGTTTTATGACAGAGGGTCTGCATATGCCGATTTCTTTAAGCGTGATAACATTTGATTTTCTACTTGACTGCTATGTAACTATTCCCCCATTGACGACAAATACGATTATATTTTGAAATTGTTTTTGAAGTGCTATTTCCTAAATGTCGAGTCCTTTGACAAATAGGACAATCTTCTCAAAATAAAAAAGTCATTAAACTGCGTCGTTGAATTTCTACCCAAAGTTGACCACGATTTAAAAGATAGGGAGAATTTTGAATATAATTGTATGTGGCTTAGATAAGAGCCAAACTATCATAGGACCTGAGTTAAGTTCAAATCGACTTTATATTTTTGCATCTTGATCTCTTAAATGCAACAATTCTGATATTTCATTGTTTTAAACTGTAACTGAAAAGGGCCGTATAAGTGTTAAAAAGTCACAAATCTGCTTGAAATAAGTTTCCAAAATTACATTTAGGTCATGTTATCGATCACATACATGTATCTCGACTATCACCTGTTTAATGTCACTACCCTGAACTGATAAGCATTAAGATGTTAATTTTCAAAAATAAAAATCAGTAATCCGGGAACAAATAACACCATGTATAAAGGTTGACATATTTGACCGCAACAATACAGCTGCATACCAAAAGTTTGTTCACATACCTGCAAATTCTTGTGCAAATATCATGTAATTTGGCATGTCTTTGAGGCATCATAGAATTGCCAAAAAAACCGAATAATTTTCAAGTTTCAGTACAGAAGAGGAAATCCATTGCACCTTAACGCTATCGTATGCCAACGTATATAGTTAACCGTAATTGTTTTTGGCAGGTCACACATCTTACACATTGACAATAAAATATGCCTTGTCGATTCTGCTGAAGTTATTTTATTGACGTTCAAAAGAAACAAAAATTACATGATATTTGCACTAAGATACAGTAGTAAGTGAACAAACTTTTGGTATGCAGCTGTACACTTTGTGCCCTTTAAACGTTTCTGTCCAGTAGTTTATATATTTATGACAGATACTCTAATTATAACAGCTCAGCAGAATTAATTCACCTTCTCGAGTCGTTATTGTATTGCCAATCAAGATATCGGTATTCAAATATGAAAACGATTTAATGGAGCTTATTTGTTTTATATCTATGGTTTATATTAAATTTTCCTCACCTATAATGAGTGCTCTCTTATAGTACCGTTTTATTACACATGTCTAAATTTCTTTTACATCGTTTCAATAGTAACGATAAACATAAATCTGTATCTGATTGTTTATGTTCCAGATGCTCCGCCTATGATGAGTGCTCTACTAAGTGGATCCACGGCTCCTTCACGGATTCTGCCTGCGGAACTCTAGACCTAAAGAGCAACTACCCTTTCTCTTTCGAGTGCCATTACTGTTGCACCACGGACTCATGTAATACCGATACTATACCCAAGGAGGACACATTGCTTAAGGGGGCCGTTGTACTTGGATAAAAAATATTAAACCAGAACTTGCAATATCAATCCTTGATTACTCAGGTTCCGTTTGTTCTGAAAAATCTCCAATTTGAGTCAAGGTACAGGTAGAGATTTGTTGGAGAGTATGCCAAGAATAGGCATTATTTACAACTCTATCTTCATATTTCTCTTTCCTTTCCTTTATCGAGTGTGAGTTGTCTTCTTAACAGCATCCATTTTAGGACTTCGTTATGTTTCATAGAAACCATTTAATATACAAAAGCAACATTTTCAGTTTTCAGATTTTTTTGTATTTTCATTATATAACAATTTAATAATCAAAATTGCTAATTGACAATGTTCAAATGTTCATTTTTCGAAGTACCCGTTTAGGATCCCAGTAACGGTTAAGGATACTTTCAACTTCAACAATGTAAGCTTTGTTGTGTTGCACAACCTTCGGGCTGTTGTGACCATGGACCTCGACCTCGCACAAGGTCATAACGTCAGATCTGTTGATGACGTCAGTTTTGGAAATGTAAACGAAGCGACCCCTAGTGTGGGTCGGGCATTGAAGGGAGACAACCTTACCAGCATCCACATTTCCTTCTATGAACCCACAGGACACCCCTTTGGTATTACTTCCCATTGGAAGGTACTCGAAAACCTCCACTGAGATGCTCCTGAGACGCTCAGCTGAAAATGGAAAGAAACAGAAATTGACAAATTACTGGATAGGTTTCAAATATTTGGAGGTGATATTTTGTTACCGATATGAAAAAAGAAGCAGAATTGTCAAAACCCCAACATAAAATGTAAGTCCATTGACCTACCACAACAATCGGCTCTGTTTGTGATGTTGATGACCTCGACATGGAATATTCCACCGAGGTCGACCATCCAATATGGCTTATAGTCGTCAATCCCCGAGGAAAAGCAGCTCCGTCCTGAGACGAACATTCCATTATGATTACCGTCCACTGCCAGATCAGATCTAGCGATCAGATTTGCTAGAGCATACTCGAAAGTGGAACTGGAAAGCGTCATCTTACCTTTGGCAATATTAGAATAGTCAGCACTTTCACCTGCAGCGAGAATGAAATGTCATATTTAGTGATCAGGTTTCTTTGGTGCAATATTATTAGTTATTTATTTCACCTGTGATGAGGGTGTTATTCATTATCCAGATTAAAAGAAAATATTGCCTTTGGCATTGTTCATCGAAGCCATTTCAAATAATGTCAGGGTAAGTGCTCAGGTTCTTTCTTTTGGCAATCCTATAACTGATATTTTCACCTATAACGAGGGTTATTTTCACTTTCTAGATTAAAAGAAAATATTGCCCTTGACATTGTTCATCGAATTAAGCCTCTTCACGTTATGTCATAATAAGTGACAAGGAATTCATGCCACTGGCAATGTCCCAAATGTTTATCTGCAGCAAAAGCTAAATAGATATATGTCATATTAAATAAATGACAGTGTTACGGATGACATTTTACTTTAATCTAAACACAATTTGTGGGCTACTTCTTGACCTTGCAAAAACGTGAAGCAGAAGGAAGATGACAATTATTATCTTGTAAAACTAAACCAAATTCGAATTGCCCCTTTAAGTGTATCATGTAGAGAAATCATGCAATTTGATCCTTGATCATGCCCGTTTCATCATCGTTTTCCCCTTTTAGCAAGAGTAAAATAAATCCTTTTCGCCTACTGAGGAAAAGTTAACTCATTTGATCGTGAAGCAAAGGTGTTTTCAACTGTGGAATAGGTTTACCTTTAAGTTACTTCTTGGTATAAAAGACGTTCTAACATTTAAAGGCGACCTAGGACGAGAGTGGACATAATAACTACCAATTTTAACTGCGTTCGCGCATGTCATTTTCCCAACCCATTTGAACGTATACTTAGTTGAAATGCTTATTAGATTGTAAATTGAAGAACAAAAAAGCATACGAGTAAGATCACTGATACCCAAACTTAGATTTTTCAGAAAGTACGACAATCGTCTCAACAGTGAGGAAAGCTTCATTTGTTTCATGTTGAACGTAAATCTCTGACTACATGTGCGTGCTATATGTACTACTGTATCGGTTTTACAACATATATAAGATCTGTATTCACCGTAAGTTATTATCTCAGTGAACATTAAAATGTTGTGTGGCGGAAGAGGTTCTTGCATAATACACATTATAAGATTGTCATATTTTGTAACAATTTTGTAGGTCCCTCGAACCGTAAATTATCATTTTGATTGTCACTTTAAGTTCACAGACAATTTTTGAATTGTTATGAAATACATTGAAAATACCAAACTTCATATTAGAAGCAAAGCAAGCCTACCTTTTGCGAAATGAACAGCGCTCACAGCAACACACACAAGCGTAAACCACATCTTGATAGCGATACTGATCCCGGTGTAGTTGGATCTCTATTTATGACGAAACTTTAATTATCAAACTGATCAGGTGGACATAACTTGAACATGACTAGACAAGATGTTGCATCATATCCCGTTGTTTAATTTGATTAGAATTCAATTACATAATTACCGATGACGGGTTAATTTTGAAACGTCGTTAAGATATGAGGCAGGGGTTAATATGAATAATTTAAACGGTCCTTTTAACATATTCTTAAATGAAAAAATATTTATATACAAATGTGTTATATTACATTTCCACTAATTCTCTACATCAATCATTTATATAATATGTTTATTTCCTACCCAAGAAGATAGGGAAACGGGTATTCGTTGAGGGAAAACATATATGAATATTGTTTCAATATTTCTTCGTTCTGTTTTAATGGACACACACCAGCAGTTGATGTCAATCTTTGGAAACCATCATTACATAATTGTCTAATGACGTCACGCGTCCGGAGACTGACAAGGAACAGGTACGACACAGGTTCTTAACGATCCATATTTCTCTCAAACTCTATGAGATAAACATGGCATTTGTAAAAAAGACAAATATAATTTTATTATTCGGTCAAAATATGTGAAGCAACGTTGCAGTTTGACGTCACAGTTTAATTAACGTCGTTTTGGTGATATTTGACGCGCAGAACACCTAGTTTCATTAAAACAAATCCTTAACTTCAACATACGACGAATACCTTTCCTACATAAAAAATGTGAATCATGTTTTCACCGATTTGTTTTCACCCGTATGAAACTTTCATTATACTCGATCAATAAAGAGTGGAATCCGGTGTTTTACAAGTAAATTCCATATGAAGTAAAATCCAGAGTGTAAGATAAACTCAAACTTTGAAAATAAGATAAAGTGTAAGTGATGGTTTCAAAACAGTATAAACTTCTGAGATTATTTAAACTTAACCACATATTCTACAAGTTCACATTGGCTGCAATCGATAAACATGAAAACGACCAGTTATCGCAGAAAAGCGTTTCCAGATATTAAAAAACAGTAAATATATCACTATAACGTAGGGACAAGGTAATAAAAAAGTATTTTTGTATAAAGGGAATATCTTAAGATGATACATGTTACAACGTAACACAACATCACAATCGACAGTACTCATGCTTTTGGGGCATCAACCTGTTACAAGCTTATTGCATTATCTTCAATTACACTCACACATGTTTCAATTGTTACATTGTAACCCATGGTGTGATCGTCTACATGAGGCTTATAACCCAATCAGATTCAACATATGCATCAAATATAAATACAGGTAGTAAGGTGTCGTGATCCACAGTCAACCACAATGTATACATTAGCTGTAGTTCTTCTCATGTGTCTCCTTACTCAAGGTGTGACCAGTTATTTTTTATATCTGAATATTATTGAGATTACATGACCATTACTTGTAAACTGTTTTACTTAAAATGTGTTTTACTATGAAGTTTATATATGATGACAATTCTACAGTTTTTACATGGCCTACACTGCTGTAGGATATGACTTGTGCGTTTATTTCGTGTAAGAGAGAATTGAACCGAACTGTTTTCATGTCGTTACCAAAAGAGTATGCTTTCTCTAAAAATAATAACCAACCATTTTCTTCATTTGAATTCCAGTCTCTTGTCAGAGTGTTTGGGTGGTGACCAGGAAGCTCCCTCCTGGTCTGACCACTGGTTCCAGCTCTGTGTACAAAGCTGACGGTCTCACGATAACCTCTGACCTCGCAGTAGATGGGAAAGAAGAGACAGACTTCCTTCTGGGTTCCTGTTTCTCAAGTGCCGCGGGAGACCTGACTCCCGTGTGGTACGTTGACATGGGTCGAGCCTTCCACGTCCATAGTGTGGATATTCTCAACAGAGGCGACTGTTGTGGTGAGTGTAAATAGATATATGAAACTCTTAATTTTCGATTAATAAGTTGGAAAAAACATCTTTCGGGTTAGCTTGAATGATGATGCTTACAAGTGTATGGTATTATTTCAGCAAGAAAAAAGTTAAGAATCTAATGGCAAGGACTTATACACCTGTTCGAAATTTCATCCTTTAGAACACATTTGTATCAATAGCAATACAAATGTTGATTATCTCTCCTAAAATATTGACTTACTATTTTCAGAGGATCAACTAAGCAACATCATCATCGATGTCACTGACAACGATCCGTTGACCAGTACAGTCGAGGAAGATTCCCACTGCGGCATTATAACCGAAGGCCTCCCAGCAGAAACACACATCAAGACCGTTTGCCTGTATCATTTGGTGAAGACCAATTCCTGGTACAAGGCGATGTTTCCTAGGGGTCGTTATGTGAAGATTCAGAAGGGGGGAGAGTCGCTCACGCTCTGCGAAGTTAAGGTGACAGTCGTTTCTGAGACTCGCAACAAAAACCCTGTCGGAGCGAAGCGATCAGCTGATACAGACATCTACGTCCTCAATGTTCCAGAACCAACCAGATTAGCGTGAGAACTATATCTGTACAATAGCCATGCTTTCGTGTGATAAATTATTGTATTTGATAATTATTCCTAATTGATAATTGTGGTGGTTATTTATGTCCTATCCATCGACCCTGAACGTAGGAGAGGATTTCACAAACTTGTTCCAAATCGTTTCTTCTGAATAAAGATGTTTGAATAAAACTTCCTTCGATATAGTACACTAAAGGCAACCAGAAGCAACTGCTATCAGTCAATGTCGGAAAACACGTGATAAGAGTTTTTGTTTCGCAATGGTGAAAATTGTCGCGCAGAAAATACGTTCAAGCAGTCGGTCTTGGTAAAAACTTAACTTTGATAATCATCTACCACTAACAGTTCTCAGTACCAAAACATTAATTTTGACTAATATCATATTTTTGTAAAAGTGTCGGTTTAAGCAAAAACGAATCCGTAAGACAGACGCGTCTTTTCACCAAACTGTAGTGCAAATGAGGAATGCAAGGGTTGTATAAGAACCCACGTCCATGATAAACCGAACAGCATCCACCTTACATTGAAGATAAAAAAATATCTGGAATAAGCCCCGTCTAATGATTATCACAAGAATTGAGAGATAACATAATGGATAATTTTGTAACCGTTTCCCGACTTTAAATGTTTTATGCAATGACGCTGATTAAACCTACTCTTAAATCTCTAACTGTCTGTTCATAAATTGTTGTTTTTCACAATATTTGTGTTAGTTTTAAAACAGAAGGTAAAATATTATTGCCAGCAAATGAAAGAATGTGAGCATCAAATTTTCAAAAATACATTTTACTGAATCTAAGAAAATAAGCTATTTTTTTCTCCTAACTTCAACTAGTACATTATATATTTCCTGATCATTTATAGGAGGAGGTAACTCTGATTTCTTTAATACAAATATGGAATAAGCAATAATCAAAAGAAATATTGAAAAGGCTTCCGTTGACAACTATTTGCAAAATTTTTGTTCATTTAATGTGTAATTGTGTTGCTTGATCATAAGATTACTTTATAAATACCCGACATGAATGAACCCGTGATTAAATAAGGATGTTTTTATTCACTGCGTATACCTGAAGCTTGTAGGAGTAATGCACCCGGAAAACGATGGCAATGATGAGCGCTTAAAATGTTAAATCAACTTTTTTATGGTAAGCAATTTAAACTTTTGAGATTGGAATTAGGAGTCCACAATCCTGCTTGGCGGTTGATGTTTGGTTTGAATAATTGGAACAATGAATATGGACATTCAAAAAATTATTTTAATTGGAGTCGAGAGAAAGTCGATTCTAGCCTTGCTCACTTCGTACGCATATGAGGAAAGGTTTGACTGATATATCCACATATTATATGTTGTGACAACGATATGGAAGGCAGGAAGAAAGTTTTGATTTGGACCACGGTAACCGTTAACCATTTTTAAAAATTTCCAAAAATTGTTAATGTTATTTTTACATTTATTTTCGGCAGATTTTAGGTGTTATAACATTGAGGATTGCAAAAAGGTATTTGTGACTTGATTTACCAACAGAAGAAATGTCACGAGGTTTTGATTTTTCTACAATGTTCATCAAAATAAAAAATGCATGTTCATTTAAAGTAAAAATCAAAAACTTTATGGTACAAGAGAATTCTCTTGAAAAAACAACTTCTTTATTTGATTTCTCAAGACAAGAAGAAGCCCAGAAAAGTCGTGAGAAATCAAATAAAGAAGTTGTTTTCATTAAGAATTGTCTTGTATTATAACACCAACCTCTGAATGTCTTTGAGGATTATTAAAAACGTAATGGTTTAAACTGTATTTTTCTTTGCTTCACTAACAGCATTCATATCATCTATGTTTTCGATTCCTCAGTTCAAAAAGTTAAATGCTAATACAGTTTATACATCAACCGTCACCATGTTATTCCCAGCTTTACCGAAGGGTTAATATACCATTTTAATATCCGTCCATGAAAATAAATTATTTTTCCTTTTTTAATTTTTTTAAATTTTAAACGTCCAAGAAAAGCGGAACTAAATGTCGGAGCTAATTATACTGTGTAGATGTGTCTAGTAATTGATCTCAAGTTCAGAAGAGGTATGAACGTAACAGAAGAAATGATACGAAAACATTTAGGAAAATACATGTCTAACACCTTTCACTGAACATGTTCTGTTAACTCTAAAATATGTTTGCCTTTGTAATCGAAACGTTTAGCATGTCTATAACCTTAATTTACTTAAAGACAGATCGTCTCCATGTCAATCAATATTTTAATTGTCAACATCAATTCAGAATTCTAATTTGAATGAGATCCCTTGAAATTTCACGCTTCTATTATACCATCAGATATCAAGTAATTTGAATTTAGCGGATTTCCAAACGATTATTAAATTGTCGTGAATTTGTACCGATCGTTTCAGCCTAAGAACGTTAAAATGACGTTGTATTTGCCTATCTTCCCTACAGCTTTATGTAATTTGAAAAATGCATTGAGACAAAAATGGAGGTTTACCGACACAACAATTCCCTCTCAGCGTTCATTTGAAAACAGCAAGAACAAACATTTGACTCATTTGTTTCACAAGAAACGATGGCCCTTTTGTTTTTAATTGACATTTAACTTTTTATTTACCAATGACCGACAATTTTTATCTGGAATGAAAAAATCCGAAACATATAACTGTTTTAACGTTGTTTGACGTTGTTTGTAGATGGACACGTAGAGCTATATACGTCGGTATTAAGGACTCAACAACGACTCATAACGTAACCTAGACGGCATTGAAAGTATTATGTATTCGGATGATTATACTAATCAGCCACATGCAGGATAGTTTCATCACTATTGATAAACACAACTAACACATAGTTACGTCATCTCTTCAGAAACAAGTTTTCGTAATTTACCCTGTTTTGAAATGATTTTGCGTGGTCGTAAAACATCTTTCATGAACTTCAAATTACTAATTTGTAAATTGTTAGCTTAAATTTTAAAAAGCAACATTAAATCATTTATAACAACGACTTCAACCCCTTTTTCGCATAAAATCTTTTATAGTCAATAAACTGATGAATAAATTGTGTATTCCTATTTACAAAACATATGTTTATCAATGACATTCAAGATAAACTTAATCTGGTAGCAGAATAATTTCTTCACTCTGAAGAAATACAGCTGACGCTTCTTTCGCCAGTGGGTGTAGATTGCAGCGTCATAAATCAACTTAACTCGACATATTCAAAGGGCAGAATACCAAGTGATGAAGTATTCAGAAATTGATATTAACTGATAATGTTTTCACTTGAGGAGGATATTTTATAAGCTTCATTGAGTTTTGAAAGGGTGTTCACGACTGAAAGACCCTTATAGAATTGAACGGTAGCCAAAGAATAAACTCTTCCTCCAATTTGGCTGTTGTTGGAAACACAAAATAAAACTTCATCACAGCTTTTAACATATGGATTTCAACCACAACACGTCTGGTACGTATATCGCAAACGCACCTATCAGGTATGCTCTGTAAACAGAGGGTGACTGTTATGGTCACAAAAGCATTTTTCACATCACTTCGTCACTGACAATATGATTAATTTCAATCGATTTCTAAATCTGAATCCCTTTAAGATATGTGTTATCCAATGCGTTTCAATATGCCAGAATTGGCAATGTCCTTTTTGACTTTGGCCTATTTGCACATGACCCATTTAAACTAAGGTGATCGTAACTATATCGTAAAATATTTTAAGTATATAGGTTAAGTTCCTCATCAATATGGAATGCCGTTATGCATTTATACTTTTAAAATATTTGTTCTTATCTCAATATAAAAGACATTGTCATGATACTGCCACCGCTACATAACTCGTCATAACTTTTAAGACATGAAGTCATCTTTTTCCTTTTTTCTTTGTGCTTGACGAGTAACGTCGAGAGTTCAAGTCAATTATTCACTCATCTGCCAAGGCTGCATGTCCTTGATAGTTATAAATTCGTCAGACACGATGTGCACCTGAACCTTGCATAGTGTGAGTAACTGTCCAGGGCATATATTCTCAAAGCTCTCCTCTCATAGTATTAAGAAAGTCCTACATCATATAAGTACCATCCATTAACATTGGCTTTCGACTATCTTAGCACTAAGAGAGTTTCGAAAATATTGGCCTTGCTTTAGAGATTCTGACGTTAAAACAATAGTGGAATTGGAATCGAACCACAGATGTGGACGACATGTGAACCAACAAAAGGTTACCAGAGGTTGGGCCCTAATTTCACAAAGACCCCTTAAGTAAAGGCAATGTCTTATTATCTTTTATATTGACAAAAGGACGAATATTTAAAAGTATAAACGCATTTAACGGCATTCCGGTCCATATTGTTGACGAAGGTCCGTAGCCCCGAAGTTGTGCAGGACCTTGGTATTGTGTTATGACCTATTGACCGTCGAAAATCCCGTTCTGCCATCCAAACATCCTTGGAAAATAAGATGTTTCCTAAAAAGTTCATGTTCTTTGATTAAAAAAATTTAAAAGGTTTATATGAATTAATGCAACGTTGCGTTTATACGCATAAACTAAGATACAGGCAATTTTTGCAGCCAATATTTTAAGTAAAACGCAGGTAAAAGGCAGATATCAAAAACCCACACCCTCCTCTCTACAACTGTATAGAGTTTCCAGGTTTCTGATATCTACGTTTTACCTACGTTCGACTTACGATATCAAGTTCCTGTGTTTAAAGTATTTACAAAGGTTACATTCATTAAAAACTGCAGTTTGACTTCAATGTTTCCTATCCCGTAGGAAATTTATAGCCGGCAATTACAAAGAAGTAGTAACGATATTTCGATTTAGTAATATTTCCTATAATCATTGGATATCTAAAGTAGGTTACTATGTCTTTATATATAACTATTTCGTTGTCCGGCAGTCATTTTAAAATGTCTAGTTCTTGCTCTATGGCCTTAATGTTTCTGGTGTTCCTGTAAAACAATCGCGTAGGTGAATTTAAGGAATCATAATGTAAAATCATGAACACATAATCAACTGTCTATGAAATGTTTAACATATATATTTATATTCTCATTTATGACACAATAGTGTATCAATGAATCCTGTTGGATACATTGTATAATGTTCAAACCCCTCGGATTGTAGATGATTTTGTTTGAAAACAATCCTAGTAACTTCTTGGCCAATAAGCTGCATATCAGCCTATATATATGTCTTATAAGGGAAACAATATCAACCGCTTTGTAAGTACCAGAAGTGTCTGTCACATGTTTCACGCCGGAAGAATCGATCGCAGACAATTGCGCAATCTTACAAACCAGAGGCGATACTAGCTTCCTTGTTCGAATAACCATTCCATGGAAACCTTTCGAGGATTTTGGTTGTGTTTTATGACAAGCACGGCTGTGAAAAGATGATAAACGCGAGTGAGTAATCCAAATGTACTAGGCTTAAATGGTGACTCTTTGACCTTTACCATGATAAGCGATAATGGCCTCAAGAAAAAAGTCAACAAAGCCAAAAGATGTTGTCATCGTCATAAACTTATATAAATCTTATAGGAATCAATATCGGAGATACATATTTATAGGAATTAATGAAGGATGTACCTCTGTTGGGGAGAGAATCATCAAAAGACAAGCAATTCCAGACAACTACTCTATAATTTCAAATCGACCCACAGGTATATTTTAATATTTGTTACCCAGTCATAGCATTGCAAAAAAATGTAATAGAATTGACAACAAAGTTTGTACAATTTTCGTTGATGTTGAGAAAACGTCTTTAAATGCTCCTTAAGCAAAGGTAGTGGTTTAAGCTAACGAAGGGTCATAATGCATTAATGCAGTTGAAAGAGCATTGGAACCTTGAACTCTTCGTTCCGGAGGATGGATCTTTTCCAGTGTTGAATTCAGGTTCAAAAACATTTTAACAATGTTTAATTTTGTGACTTACAAGTTTCTTATCTGATTCGGCTGTACCTTAGATAAGATGCCTTCAAAAGATTATAACTTCGACTCGAAGAATACGGTTGTTTATTCTTAAAGAATGTATCCTTTCCTAAATAAATCCCTAGCCATTCCTGGGAAACTGATATATTTGAAATGTGAAACCTAAGAATAATACCTCATTGGTATCCTCTATGACATAAGCATACCAAGGTCTTCTGTTTGGCAAAACTTGCATCTTCCGAATGATAAAACTGAAATTTTATGAGCTAATGTGATTGTATGTATTCTTCATTTATAGATATTTAAAGGTCTATAAGACGACTGAGTAATTGTTTGAAGTTTTAATGAAATTCTGCATTACTTTGTTCTATACTGCAGGTTTGTCACAAGATTAAAAAGGTAGGAAAGTTACCTGAAAATATTTTTTTATCTGGAAGTTGTACTGGTAGTTATCTCTTAGAATAGAGATTTCTGACTGATAAAAATGCAAGCACGGGTATTAATATACAAATACCTGATTCCAGTATCGCCAACAAAATTGAAATCAGTGAACTACTGTTTGAGATTTACAAATGGGTAACGCCAATAACTCTATTGATAAAGGAATATGCATAAGTTATTTTAAAGGAAAATGGGGAAATTACAACGAGGTTTCATGGGACGGAAGGATATTCAAACGTTAAGGAATACAAATATGAACTCTGAAAACGACGGATCCCTTCTTTAAACCAACATAACGTGGACCCAAACACCTCCTCCACACATATAGCCATAAGTCGGCATCTTTAATTAACGATCTTCACTTCTGATATATCGTCTGATAGCTAAAACCAAAATTTGATTAATGACATTCACTTTCATTATAATATATTGCTCAAAATCTATGCTCAGTAATGATGATTTTTATTCCGATTTAATAGTTGCTTCTCATTACAGTCATACAATTGTCAGACTTAACATACACCTGTACCTCGCATAGCGTGAGGAACTCTTCTGTTTTAGAGATTCGCACATAACGACCAGAGGGGAAGTTGGGTTCGAACCACAGATGAGTGGGACGTGTAGTCACTGGTCCACACAGGGTGGTAACATCTACTCCAGTCGTTGCGTTATTGATGGATCCGCAGTTGGTAACAGTGCCTACAGAGCCACCAAGAGGGTTACCCAAGGTCAGGTCAATGGTGACGTTGCCGAGTCTTTCACCTGAAAAGGTAGAGTCGATTGCATATGGATAACAAAATGGAACCGTTGGATTAATTTAAATGAATTGAATGAAATTTACATCGATGTTTGGGAAACTGATGTTAGAGGATTGAGTGATTCAGGTTGTAACGTGTTTTCACTAATATTTCAGTCATTAATGTGGAAAAAAACCACCAAAATGTTAAAAAAGAGTATACAGACCAGGTAGAAAAGAGATGGAAAGGCTAAAGGAAAAGTCGGATAGAAATGCACGAGATCAACTCAAATTTGGTCTGGCTTCTATCCGTTGACCGGTTCAATTTGAGTGCCCCTACCAAAACGGCTGGCTTAATTAGCACTCATGTTCTCTGAATCACGCAATCCCTCACACCACGATATTTAATTGAGTCAAGTGTTGTTACATTCAGATGAAATATGTAAACTAAAAAAGTATCTCACCACAACAGTCACCCCTGTTGACGATCTTGACCGAGTAGACTTGGAAGGTGCGTCCAAGGTCCACATACCAAACCGGTGAAGTGTCCCCGAAGTCGCTGTGGTAGCAGCTGCCTGCGTTGAAGTCTGACGTTGAGTTTCCATCGACAGCCAGATTGGAGGAAGCGTTGATGCTCGGGACACCATTAAGGAGGTTGGTTGTGGCCCCAGTTACCTTGAGAGTAGCTGCATCACCTAGACACACCACTGTCGGCACAGCCGCAGCTGCAACACAATAGAATTGAGCAATAACCGAGTCTTTTTACCAGGATGCATATGCACACCAAATACAAAGAGGATATTGAGTGTGTATAATTAATTATCATATATTAGAAATAGAGTTTACATTAAGTGTACATTCACAAATATTATACCTGGTATTGTTCTTTCTATAAAATATTAATCATGAAACATACGAGGTTAAAAATCTCTATATCATGTAATGCCTTTTCGAAACACGGCTGAGAAAATGATTCTGAATCCTTGCTTTTTGACGTATAAACCTTTCGTTTATAAGACACCAAAGGGAAGGTCACATTGCCGGCAGTATAGTTGTGAACTGCCTGAAAAAACTGCCTTCAGGAAATTGTTTTTAGAATGAAAAACGCGTCGCCTGAAAATCACTCATAACTTATCATTATATGATGTCCATATCATAAGCAAATAATTGATGTATTTCATGATTATCTTATTCTCACTTATGTTTACATACTATATTATATAAATCATTACGTACGTCATCAGTGGGAAAACATGCTAAGTGATTATTTTATTAGATCTGTCAAAGCGATCCATTGTATACAGGCCTAAATAGTTTGTGTTTTCACCTCATTTGCATATTTATCAGATTTGGATACCAGGTTTTTGCGATGATTTATTTTATCGAAAACACCATCGATTAGATTTTTATGCTGTTAACCATTGATTTAACCGCTTTTATTCTAAATGATTTGCAGTTGAAAGGAATAGATTTCAAATTCAGTAGATATCCACAATCGATTGAAATATTTTTATGACTATTAGAATTGTGTTTATGTTTATGTAACCTCTTCTCACCACATATACATTTCCAAGAAATTTCTACCTCATTTATATCAGGGTTTTTTTCTGATGTCTTCTGGTGCTTCGATTTTAAATTACTAAGGATCTGATGATATCATCCTGGAATTCAATAGAGTATGAAAGCATGCATCTCTTCGATATCATGTTAAACTTACCTGTGCCAACGAGTGCTGCGAGACAAATAGCAAACAGCATCATTATGGTCAGTTGGAGAGAGTATGTGTCGAGATGAATAATTGCCGATATTTATACCGGTTAATTTCATTAGTAATTGTTTCAATTTCACGAACCTGATTAAATTAAGGCAGGTGAAAAGGTGATAGATGTAGTCATTAGCTAATTCAAACTGTGTCTTTGTTCTGACATCTGCTGTTTGTAATTGATTTCAGAATTGAACAGCGCATTATGTAAAAATCTCTTCATTTGAATTTTGCATCTATGAAACTGGTCACTTTTCATTTGTTTGCTGAAAGATCATGATATCGTAGCAAATAAAGTGACTGCTTTCCAAATAACTTGTTGTGACGGATATAAACACAAATAACTTAATTAATTACCCAGTATTTTTCAATCTGAAATTCGGTGCTCTGAAAATGTTTCTATGAATGATTTGACCAATGCAGATGTAACGATTGCTTATTTACTGATTAATGTTTTACTTGAAAATTCACCATTTTTGAAATCATTGAAAATTTGGGATATATCTGATGAGACTGAATTTCTACTAAAAAACAACAAATTTTTGGTGAGAAACTAAACATTGAATTTTACAAATCATTTATTGTAAACAACATTCGTAATACAAGGTTGACATTCATTCAACAAACATCATTTATAATGCATCGCCAACAATTGAACTTTTTCCATTTTCCAACAATAATTGAGACAGGGCTTACAATTTAAAAAGCTGTGAATAGATTTGAGATTGTTTGAGTGCAATTTACGTATCAAACGTTTCTTCTTGCCTTAGATATGACATTACCGTTAATAGTGGCTAGTTCTGATCATCGGATAAATCCATTGAATGTGACAGATTCATAATTTCGTAATTTCGAGGGTTTCTAAGTGGTCAGTTACTAAAGTGTCAGACTAATCTAATCACATAAAAAAACAATAGTTTTCCTTTTCCATTCTACGATGAAAGTGCTGGAAATTCCATTGTGATTGGTTGATTTCAGATTCACAAGGCATTAATTTACGATTGAAGTTGCTCTGTTACCCAAAATTAATTTACAATATATTATTACATACATTGACCTCCCAATTATCCGACTAATAACCTCAAAGTTGGTATTCAGCTTTTGAATGAGATACTTAGATGATTTCGTGTGTTTAAACAGAAAGCGTATTGTTTTGATGTGATTGTTATATGTATGCGACTGATAACTTCAAAGTTGGTATTCTGCTTTGGAATGAGAATTTTATAGGATTTTGGGTGTTTAAACAGAAAGAGGAAATTGTTTGATGTGATTGTTATATTTCTACAAAACAAAAGACGCAAGAACTACGCTCTCCGTTATCGTTTGAAGCAAAACTCCTTCGAGTGCAGCAACAAAATATTGACGTCCCTTTGTACATTGTTATTTGCTTGTTCTCTCTATATCACTAAGTGTTCTTGACAAGTAGTTTTCATTCTTTTCAGAACCATTTTACAGTCAAACTGTTAAAAGGGGGTGCTTATTATCTTGTTTGTAAATACGTACCTATATCTATATCTTTCTATCTATCTATCTATCTATCTATCTATCTATCTATCTATCTATCTATATATCAAATGAATATTCCCTTAACTAATTTTAATTAGAATATGAATATATTTCTATTTTTTGATTAAAACATAAATTCACCCATTGACCCTAGTAAACCTAGACAGTAATATACAGACATTAATAACTTCACAAACGCATACTTCGATATTAACTAAGTTCATATTAAATCGAATTAGTCAGTTTGTTAACGAATTATGATTAACAGGAGGAAGTAAGGCAAAGATGATATACGAGTTCATTATCAGTTCAACTCAGAGAACTGCATAAATACCTTGCATGTTCTGGAGCTCTGGATATTCGACAACATTCATGATGTCAGTACTGATGTTCCTCGTCATCTTCTTGAGTCAGGTCTTAGTTGTTCTTGCAGGGCGTCCTCACAGTAAGAAATATATTTTTATAATCAATAATTTGACATGATAAAAATTCTATCAAATTTTGTAGTTGTCCAAAAGCCTTTGCAAAGGTGATGATTTGATTTCCACATCCTCATTTTATGTTATTGAAGACGCAGTCGAAGAAAGGAGTATGTATTTTTGTTTTTAGAAATCGTGATTTCAAATGTTTTGCTTTTGCAAATTCTTTAAATGGTCTTGACCCACTCGGGTTGCCCCATTGAAATGAAATACAATAAAACTCTTACTTGATATTATGTGAAGGTATCTACTAAAAACTGTCCTGATGTTAAAAATGGTGTTGATACTGATTGTGAGAGATTTAAGTTGAAGTTGATCATTGGTAAACTTACCCAATTTACCCTATTGTCAAAGTCGGTTAGCGACAATTTCTAGTTTATTATGTTATAAAGAAAAATAATTGATGAGGCCTCAATGAGAATTATATACGATCTGACTAGTGAGCACTATACTTCAATACTTCTCGTCTATCCTAGTCTTTACTACTTCTCAAGTTGTACATTCATATAACTGTCAACAAGTCGGATGTCGATAGCATTTATGCAAAATGAAGGGTCAACCAATAATTAGAAATTGAAGTTTGCCCATCGGACAAATTCATTTTAAAATAGTATAACCACATGCTGATGATTCTGACCACATTCGTACAATGAATGTGATGTCCATGATGCAATGGGATATTTATTATTCGTTACAATTGACCCTTAACCTGATATATTAGTTAAATAAGGTACGAGATAGATTACCTGAGTGAGGGTGTTAGTATTATCGCGAAATATACACTTTCTATGTCTTCGGTGCAGATATGTAATATTGGTGTGCACTAGTGCCTTTAAGAAACGTGATGAATAATATCCATTGACTTCAAGAAATGTTGAATGATTAAATCATAGAATTTAGTAAAGTGTTTAGTTGATATTTTTGGGTAAATATTTCATCAAACTAATAATCATTGATCATGAATGTTCACTTGCAAGTGATTTATATTGAAATGTGGTCAGGATGTGAAGTCCTTGAGAGCTATGCAAGCCGGAGCTTACAGTCTTTTCTTTCTGTCTGCCTTTCTCTCCATCTTCTCCCTCATCATGTCAATCCCTTTACTGCCTGCGTTCACAAAGCTACCTTCACTAAGTTTAACCTTAACTCCCGTACTTTAACATTGCACTAAGGTTACATTAAGGACTTACGATCACCTTAGGGCTTTGAGAAAGGGGGCCCTGTCATTTTGATGATTGTCAACCGCGTGTTGAATGAAAAAATATATATACTGTTGGAAACATTAAACCAAAACTCTCTCACATCACTCTCTTAGTTGATAATGTTGGGGCGATGGTTGTCTCAACTAAAATACTTGACTCAGTATATGCTTCTCTGATACACATTTTGATGAGCTACTCTATCTTTTCAAGTGGTGCCGTTCGCTCGCGTATGCACTATTGCTGACGGCACCGGTCGCTCCACCCAAGCCACAAGCACCTTCCTGTTTGCACAACTAGGACTCCACGCGAGGTCCAACCTGGCCGTTGACAACATCTTCAATTCAAACTTCTTCGACGGAAGTTGCTACCACAGCGCTACAGGAGATCCAATGCCACGATGGGTCGTAGATCTCGGTTCAACTAAACAGATCGAGTCCGTCTTTATCCTCAACATGGAGTCCAACCGTAAGAAATCGTGAATGCTGACTATTGATACATGTAAACTGCATATGCTCACTTGTTGATCTACAATTAAGTTCATTTTAACGATACTTAATACACATTATTTCGAGTGACAAGTAATACCATTGTGAAATTTACCAAAACTTTGTTTCATAGCCGAACGCCTGAGAAACGTCACTGTAGAAATCTATAACGAGGATCCGATTGCCAACCCCTCAGCTTACGTCGCTGTATGTGGCACCATTGAGGGAGGGATTCCTGCCTCTGCAAACGTCACCGTCACTTGTCCCTTCACTCTTCAGAAGATAATCCTGTGGTATTCCAAAGCGATATACCCATCAGGTCGCTATGTGTCCATCAGGAAGGACGGGGAGTATCTACACTTCTGTGAAGTTGTCGTTAACGTGGTAGCCGATAAAAAACTCACAAACCTGCATAGAGTTAATTGAAATTGACCTTTGTAAAGAACCCATGAGACCAGATGAGAATAAACGTTAATTTAAAAATATTAGTTTGGTTTTTATTGTTTGTTGTTTTGTTTGTTGTTATTATTTTTTGTTCGGCTCCAATGCCAATATGCCAATAGTTATAAACGAAACACATTTCAGGGACAAACTGAGAACTTTTACAAAGATTATCCATATTAAGGACTGAATCATTCAAAAGGCACATCTACACAGTGTAGTGATACAATTTGTCAAGTCTGAATTCCACCAAACAGTGTCAGAATTGTGAGAGGAAAACTGAAATGGAAAAAATTAGATTAAATGATGGAATTGACATATATGTACAAAAGGCACATTTATACATTTAGTTTATGTGTCAACTTTCTTTAAATTCTAACAAAAAGTGTCTTTGTTATGTATGGAAGGGGATGTGTGCCAAAAATGAAATCATGTAAACTCGTAATTCGCAAGTTGTGACATGTCGTTCTCAACCATGCAATTCTCGAAAAGACAAGTCCAAGTATGCAAACCTAACATTTCTATCCTGCAAAACTCAACTTGCTGTTTTCAACTTTACAAAGTTCAAATGTAATTCTAGAAATGTCAAAGTCGAAACTCATTTTTTTAATTTAAAAAGCAATGTTACGTTTTACAAATGGTAAATGAAAAATGAAGAGTTGTAAAATCAGCCTTGCGACACAAACTTTTGCATTTCGAGTTTTACATGAATTGCATGGTTTATGATTGCAATGTTCTGAAATACATCTCTACACGATTTCGCATTGACCATAATTGATAAGTTAACGAAGACTGCTGATGATTTCCGAGGATCATCGGTATTTGACAACAACGAGACCTCCCTGATCCAAGCTCCATGCAACGCTATGCAAGCTTTCCGGATAAAGTCAAGTTGAGTCCATCGCAATGCGCGGAGCTTGGACCTGTGACCTTCACATTTTGTCAAAGTTCTTATAACCTCGCGTACGGTGTTTTCGAGCCCCTAAGGCAAAAGGTAACAATTGTAATGGAAAATATATCATTTGCAATTAATTCTTATCTGACCATTATAAAAACAATTATTTTCTTGAATACGATATTCTTTAAAATATACCCGTGTTTTTTGCAAGAAAATCTCCGAAATTCGAAATGATCGCGATTTTTGTGACGTCACCTCTTTTCGAGCCCCTCAGATTTTGTGATATAGTCAACGCATATTAACTTTTCGGCATCTTCCTACGCAAAGCTTAACTATTGCCAGTCTCGAACTGTCCAAGTTAACCCTTGCTGCCGACACAAGACTTTCCTGTGCTAGCTCTCTAGCTCACTGCAAAGGAATTAGATAGTCCAATCAGAAAGCTCCTAGCAAAAGCTAAATCCAGGCACTCGAACAAACATGGATGCGCCCATGTCGCAGTCCGTCGACTGAAAGATTTGTAAAGAGAGAGTGCCGCCTCCAAAGCGATGAACAATATATTCAAGTTCATTTATGTTTATAGTCAATTTGCGTTATTATTTTTCTACAACCCTATAGCGGACAGCGGCCTGTCAAAGAATTTATTCTTAAATTGCTTCGGTAAACTAATCAAGCTCGATAAACTTGACCATGATTTGAAGCACCGACTCGATGCACTACGCCCGGCAAGACTTTATTTCCTGTCATCGTACAATTGTTTTATCTTTTGTGCTTGCAAAAACATTATTGAATACCCGATAAAATTTGAACATCTCGCGATGTCATAACACTCGAAATGTAGTAGTCTGTGACCTCGTTGTATCGCGGTAGTAAACGTTACTCTCAACAAACTTTACTTCTTGCAGTCAAAAACCAGGTATGTTGACGTGTACCATTTAAATATCATGTCGTCAATAAAAAAAAATAAAAAAAGTAAAACAATTGTTATATTTACTTCCATTTTCACTGATTTGATTGGGTCGTTTTCATTTTTGAAAATATTACTTTGGTTACTTCGTATGTGCTTTGATAAAAATTATTCTCTCTCCATGAAATGTTTCCCGTTTGGCTTGTACGTGTGTTATTGTGTACAGTTGGATAATAAAAAATGAGACTTGTGCACATGAAAAAGATAGCCCCCCCCCCACTAATTTTAGGGAAAAAAACAACTTTTTTTGCTCTTTATTACAATGTTTGAATGAAAAAATAGAACATTATAAGTTTCTTGAGGCCTCTGACCCTTTTCTGCAGATTGAGAAAAAAAAAACTGTATTTGGTCTCACCGACGTTGTAAGCGGGTGTTTTTTTCTTAAATCATGACCCCCCCAACCCCTTACTGAGCTAGCAAATCTCTGATTTCAGCCCCCCACTCTCGAAATTGGTGCTACGGGCCTGTATACTATTCATTGTATGTCTAAAAATATTTACTCCCCTATAAATTTGATTTTCACATATTTTCCATGATAATTTTTCAGCTATTTAAAAATAAACAATGTGTAAACTGTACTTATTTGATGAAAAAAATACAATTATACAATGGTAACGACCACGATAAATGGGCCTACATACTTCCATTTGAAAAAATATAAGGGGCGCAGTCATATGTTATCAATTTACCAAAACCGGTCCTAATAACAACAAAAGCATCTTTTCCGTCCATCAATACATTTATAAACTGAATCTTCTTGTTTGAAAGGTTTGCAATGCCAACTTCTTAGTAATCTGATCGGTGTCTTCTCACTTTGCCACCACCTATTGTTCTCGGTGGCAAAGTTGGTCATGCATGCTAATTGGTAAAACAATAGAGGTGGCAGGGGGTCGTCTCAATAAATTTTATTCATTCTAACATTCTCCTTTCACATTCACAATATACAGATACATTTCATCTCAATATATTTGAGACATCATTTCACATTCATGATATATAAATTCATTATACATTGAATTCAATTTCATTATAGCACGAGGTGGCAGGGGGTCGTCTCAATAAATAAATTATAGCACGAGATTCAGACACATTCAGACTTCAAAGTCCAACAAGGTGAGATACTGAATCTGCATATTCAGTTGGAGTTTTGGTGCCAGCTAAGAGATAGTCCTTCTCCCTTCGCAGGCGCTGGTCCAACTCCCTATACTTCTTCTTCCGTGGTGGCCGACGTCCACCTGCAGCAAGTTGACACATAACAATCTCGTTGCATGATTGTATTGATATACAAGGCTTCTACCACCACGGTTGTTGGGAATGAACTGAGTGTCTACCTGTGCATTTGCCATTTTGCAATGAATGACTTAATCTGAACTTTCTTATATATCAGTATCTACAGTGATCACTTATCAGTAGTAATTAGTTAATCAATAAATACGGAAAATCGCTCACCAATTTTATGAGTGAACATGTTTCACATCTATCTAGGTGGTGAAAACATTTCAGTATTCAATGACTACGATGGATATTATTAAGGGGGTGAGCTCAGTTCAGCATTTGAAACGACCCCCGTGCTTGTATAAACATTGTTAATCTTAATCCCGGTTAATCCTTGGTGGCCTGGTGGCAAAGTGGGAACAAATCATCTGATCGACCAGGTCACTCTCTATGGGCGCAGCAATTTTGATTATCACGCAAATAATACGGCGTCACCGATTGGTTAGGGTAAGGGAGGTAACTGGAGATTACTAAAAATCGCCAGAGGGGGCGCTGGTATCAGCACAGGAAAGTCTTATGTCGGCAGCAAGGGTTAACTTGGACAGTTCGAGACTGGCAATAGTTAAGCTTTGCATAGGAAGATGACTTTTCGGTGGCCGAATTCAATACTTCAAAATACTTAATCAATTTCGTAGCATAACAATTTTTTACAAAACTGAAAGTATGAGTTTTTCAAAGCACATTTTTAGTAATTGTTACGACAATGGAATACGAGCGTTTCCGATGCCTATGTTAAAGCATGATTACTTTGTAGACAGTAGAGGATAGAGTTGAGATGAGTCGATCCCAATGCGCGGAGCTTGGGCCTGTGACTTTCACCTTCTGTCAAAGTTCTTTACGATATAGATATATTTTTTCTACTGTTTTTGAAGGGGTTACACGAGGTTTATCTCACGAAATAATATTATGAACTTTTATTTTGGGTTAGACTTTACTGGACACTAAATCTCTGCACAACTTACTGCATAGAAATGAATCACTATAAAAAATGTAATTAAGATATTAAGGTAGGGTTTCAAAAACTCACCAAATTATGAGACTGGTTTAAGAATAATGAAACAACGGCATACTTGACGCGCAAAGACAAATAACAGTAGAAAAAATAAATCTACATTGTATCCCCACGTTATCTGTTTTCGAGGGTCACGTCTTTTCGAGCCCCTAAAACACGGGCATGTAATTCTTTCAAATCAACGATTAAAAATTAACTACGTAACGTAGTTTTGGGAAAGTTCCAAAAACATTGAAAAGAAGTTTTTTTTCTTGTGTTGGTCTCTCATTCGGTCGTTTAAGCAATAAATATTATTCCGTTAAAAGAAACATTGATTTTAATTGGTATCATGTGACTTGTTATTTTTAACTCTCCGCCCGATCGACAGTTAGGGTCGTCTTATAAGCGAACGGTCTATTTTTGCCCTCTCTGACAGGCCTCCAAAGAACATCGACTCATTGATCGATACATATATTGCCAAATTTTAAGTCGAAAAGCTCTTGCAAATTCAGATATCATCAACAATCAAAATGCCTTTGTAATCATCAAGATGAAAAAAATCTAAGAATTATTTAAAATACAAGATTATATTTCCATACATATAACTAAGGGTCTACAACTTAGATTTCTCGCATCAGAGAAATCAAGACAAGTGGCACAGCAACAAAAACACGACTATTGTATTGTAAATGATAGTTAATTATTAATGATTTACATTCTGTATATCTTGAATTTATCCAAAGGTGTGTTTAATTACAAATGTTACCTACTGTGTTCCGAGTCAAGTGCACAACTGAAGGGATTATTACGCAAGTGCGCCTTGATGAGAACATAAGATTAGTTTTAAAAAAAATCATTAAACCATTATATCTAGTGATAAATCATAATAAGGAGATGTCATAAAATAATAATCATTCAAAATTGATTGCCAAGACACAAAAGTATGGTGCTGAAATATTGTCTACAAAGTCATCATGCTTTAACAAAGGCATCGGAAACGCTCGTATTCCATTGTCGTAACAATTACTAAAAATGTGCTTTGAAAAACTCATACTTCCAGTTTTATAAAAAAAATTGTTATGCTACGAAATTGATTAAGTATTTTGAAGTATTGAATTCGGCCACCGAAAAATTGACTATGCGCTGACTATATCACAAGATCTGAGGGGCTCGAAAAGAGGTGACGTCACAAAAATCGCGATCATTTCGAATTTCGGAGATTTTCTTGCAGTAAACACGGATATATTTTAAAGAATATCGTATTCAAGAAAATAATTGTTTTTATAATGGTCAGATACATGTAAGAATTAATTGCAAATGATATATTTTCCATTACAATTGTTACTTTTTGACTTAGGGGCTCGAAAACACCGTACGCGAGGTTATGAGAACTTTGACAAAATGTGAAGGTCACAGGCCCAAGCTCCGCGCATTGCGATGGACTCAACTCGACTCTATCCGGAAAGCTTGCATAGCGTTGCATGGAGCTTGGATCAGGGAGGTCTCGTTTACAAATATCGATCATCCTCGGAAATCATCAGCAGTCTTCGTTAAACTTCCAAATCGTGTAGAGATGTATTTCAGAACATAGCAATCATAACCATGCAACTCATGTAAAACTCGAAATGCAAAAATCTGTTTCGCAAGGCTGATTTTACAACTCTTCATTTTTCATTTACCGTTTGTAAAACGTAACTTAATTGTAGCATTGCTAAATATATAAATTCCTCTTATTTGAAATAAAAAAATGAGTTTCGACTTTGACATTTCTAGAATTACATTTGAACTTTGTAAAGTTGAAAACAGCAAGTTGAGTTTTGCAGGATAGAAATGTTAGGTTTGCATACTTGGACTTGTCTTTTCGAGAATTGCATGGTTGAGAACGACATGTCACAACTTGCGAATAACGAGTTTACCTGCAGTTTCAACGTGACAACAAATGTGTTTTTCATAACATTTCTATTTACTGATATCGTGCACAGGGACGGGACGGACGTACGGAGCTGAATACCATGACTTGAGCTAAAGTTATGAGCTTTTTGTTCCGTAATATAATTCTGGGTTGTGTTTCATATGAAACGGTTAGTAGTTTAAAAGCCCCAAATGCAACACCGCATCTTCAAAGAGCAAGATTCTGAGTTCGGGCCTGGAACAAAATTTCAAGTTGCGTTTCAAAGGACAGAATTCCCAAAAAGACTGAAAGCTTAAAAACACTTTTCATGGTTGACAAATCATGTGTAACAAGGGCTTTACCCTTTGAAAATATTGAAACGGCCCAGATGAATAAAGACTGAATTCCAAAAAGACACCATTAGGATACAATATTTTTTTATTTTTTGTCCGTAACTTTGTGACTTGACCAATACAGTATATAGAATTAATAAAAATAATACTTGCTGTTTCTGAATGATCTAAATCCTGTAATAGTGATTGTATATGAAATTTTGTAGAAATAAGACACCAGCAAGTGAGTATGAATTTAATTCGTCAACCTTAATTTTTCCAAACTGTTACCAACGTAAATTGTACAAAACACATCTCCTTTTTTATCAAAACAAGGTAGTTTGTTGCCTAGAAAGGGTAGAGGTGAATGGTGTTTCACTTGTTATCTTTGAGGAATCATTCATTCAGATTTAGCCCTGCTTCATGACTGTGAATAATTAAAAGCCTTTAATAAAGTCTATGTCCTACTCTAGAAAGTCTAGATTTAACTGCATACACAATTTAGGAGCCCGAAAAAGATATATAGTGGGTGAAGAACCAAAAAACTATATTTCATAGACTAAATTTTAGTCTAACTCAGATTGTGTTGATACTGGAGCATAAAGTGGTTCAGTTCATTGATTAATTAGGGGTGGTCAGCACTGCTCAGTTGTGATTGATTCTGTCTTTTGGGAATTCTGTCTTATGACACTGAATCATTATGACATAGGTTGTATAGGAATTTATGACGTATTTACCTTGTTGGAAGTGAATGACGGGTGGCCTTAGAAGATCAGAACGTAATCAAATTAGGTGCTTTTACTAAATATGTTGTTATTGAGAACGGAGATATAAACGGCGATGAAGAATTCCAAACTATGACGTTTCTGCTGCAGAAGAAGAAGTAACAACAATTTGAAGGTTAAGTTACATTAAAAAAATACTACCGGTATTATGTTTTGAAAATGACATTGGATTATCTTTGTCAATAATGTCACTTTCAAAATTTGAAAAACTCGAAGGCATCATCATATTATGACGAACTGGAAGGTATTTGGCCCAGCCAAAGTGAAGTTAGGGTGCCGTTGTAACGATGAAGATGTTGAAATGAATTTGATTTTACAAATAAAGCGGCAGAAATCCTCTCTTGGGAAGATTGTGGATTAAGAAGATAAATGAATTCCAGTTTAAGTTTAATTCAGGGTTGTCTTGCTTTTCAGTGGTTATGCAATGTACAAAGATAGGTACATAATAAAGGGGGACCTTTCACTACGACTTGTTATGTCGGCCATTGACAATAAACTAATAATTCTTTACCACTTTTAGTTTATCTCTTTTCTCGACCCATGGTATAGCATATTTCTCTATTCCCAAAATAGGAAAGTGACATAGACATAGATATACTCAAATATTTCGTTCAATAACAATACATTAGACATGCACTTTAAGAAATAAGGTTGTGACATTAAATGCATTTGAAAGAATCACTGTATACCAACTTAAACCACTTGATCGTTTTTATGAAAAACTAGTTCTTGATTAAATCAGGTATTTCGGAGACAAAACGTCGACACTAAAATTAAACACTGTGTAGTAAATATCCAGATCTTTACCCGGAGAAAGTGAGACTGTTTTGGATTGTTAAATGTATCCGTATTTTCCCAATGTGGAAAATCTTTATCTCAACATAAAACTCAAAATGTATAATCAGGTATCTTTTTTATTTTGTTTTGTCTTATTTAACCCAATTTCTGTCCATGACAGTATTACATTCGTCAGCCTTCACTGTCACCAGAACCTCACATAACGTGAGAAACTCTTCTGTTTTAGAGATGCGTACGTAACGACCAGAGGGGAAGTTGGATTCGAACCACAGATGAGTTGGACTTGAAGTCACTGGTTTACAAAAGGTGGTGACATCTACTCCAGTCGTTCCGTTGCTGATGAACCCGCAGTTGGTGACTGTGCCAACAGAGCCTCCCAGAGGGTTGCCCGAGGTCAGCCCAATGGTGATGTTGCCGATTCTTTCACCTGAGACAACAACAGTCGATTGTGCAGGAGAACTTAGGTTTTTAATTGATATATTTCTTTACAGTCAAACGATACATATGAATAGAATATGAATTGATTTCAGAAAGTGACGTGATTGGTGCCAAGTCTTTGACCTGTAACACAATAGTCGAATTTCAGGGGTTACTTTGATATTCAATTGATACCCTTCTTAACATTCAGATAATCAAGATCAGATCAATACTTCCATTGCCGATTCGGTCGCCTAAAACACAGAGGGTCAATTGTACAGGTGTAACTTAGAAGTCCAGTTAATATCAATCTTTAAATTCAAAGAATAAATTTAAATTGACTTTGGATTGATTTCAGAAAGTTTAGATTAGGAAGGAAAAATAGGCAAGACCCACCACAACAGCCGACCCTGTTGACAATCTTGACAGAGTATATTTGGTAGGTGCGTCCAAGATCCACATACCACACCGGATTCAAGTCGTTGAAGTCGCTATGATAACAACTTCCTGGGTTGAAGTCAGGAGCTGAGTTTCAATCAACAGACAAATTAGAAGTAGGATTGATGGGTACGCTACCGAAGAGGAAGTTAGATGTTGCACCAGTTGTCTTGAGGGTAGCTTCACCATCACGGCTAAGATACACCACAGTTGGCCGAGCCGCTACTGAAATATGATGAAATGAACGAATAACCATGATATATATGCGCACCAGTTGCTGTTGACGTTGCTTGAATGTTGTTTCTAGTGATTGTTTGTAACACAGTTAGTAAAGTTGTTGCCTCAACTTCAGCTATATATCATAGTTAAAGAAGACATGGACACATGATAAATGGAGACACTCTTGGATAAACAACAAAACTGACATTTTCAAAATTTCCTATTTTAGATCAAAGTGTTAATTATTTTCAAACGATAACCTTATGTCTCAAAAGTATTATGACACATAACATATTTAAACATTTGTGCACAAATTTTGAAATCATTTCTTTTAAATATAAACAGCTCACCTGGCGAAAGAAACGCTGTGATCACGAATGCAAATAACATTGTTCTGGTCAGTTGGAGATTGTATCTTCCTTGATGAAGAATTTGACAGTATTTATACAGGTAAAGGACCTGGTCGATGTTCATATTAATTGTGTTAACTTCATTAGCTTTACAAATTTGAGACAGCTGATTCGCTTAAAGAAGTTAATTATTAGCTAATTGTAACCACGGCGTAGTACTGCCAGCTGCTTAAGTAAATTAATTTAGCAAAGCAATTCTTTCATTTCCCCCGACCAACTGACCATGTTCATCAACTTAAGTAAAACAAGCCATTGGAAAATTTACAATTGGCAGTTACCTATAATTTTATTTCTAAAAATATAATTCACGATAAAATATACGAAGTTCAATCAATTAAAATAAATATAAATTCCAGAGTACCAAACCGGATTTTAATGTTTTTTTAATGGATTAGTTGTTTCGAAAATCGAAGTGATATTTTCCTTTTGAAAGGTATCTTATCTAATTTCAATTACCAACGGTCAGTTCTGGAAAGCTAATATTTTAGATGTTGATATTTTTATATTAATGGGATTTGCCATTCCTAAAATTGTATCCAAATATAATTAACCAATTGCCAGATGAGAGTTGACCACGCCCCTTGAAATCAAAGGAGATAACACTTGTTATGTCCGACAAACAAAAGCACGTTGTTACTGACGTCAATGCTATGGAAACTGAAATTCCGAGTGAAAGAACCGCTATTTAAGGAATACCCAACAAAAAAGTAAATGAAAGTCAAATCATAGGTTTTATTGTCATTGCTCGGAGAAATTTCCAAGACATTTGGTGAATGATAACTATTTCTGCATAGAAAAAAGGAATGCGGAAGTACCGTAAATGTTTAATGACGAATATACCCGATATTAACTATTCTAAAAAAGATACATATAAACATAAAAATTACTATAGAAATAATAAAGGGAGAAGAATGAAGTCTTATAGAAACCTAAAACCCCATAAATATGAGCATTAAAAATTTGAAGACTTTACTTTTTCTTATTTCATTTCCAAGATGTTGGAATTTAATATTATGAATAAAAATATCTTTATTATATTTATTGTTTGATATTTTCCAATTTTAGTGTAATGACTTAATTTTCATTTCAGAACTGAATTAACAATAGTTAAACATAATGTCTTGAATAAAAAAACTTGTCATATTCTTTGAACTATGTTGCTTTATATTAACAGAAATTAGAAAATAGTTTTGACAACCATTGTCATTTACCAATAATCGTAATGGACCTAATACCAATATGGAAACTACAGCTAAATCAATTCACGGCCAAGCAACACAATGCGCATCAAATACTTTTTCTTTTTTTAAAAATTCTGTCAAGTTCATTACCATTTCAGGTTTGCTGTGGACAGTTATAGACATTCTTTATTTCAAAAGAATTTCTTATAATTAAGGAAAGGTTCACATAGTTTGTCATTTTTTGTAAAATAGGAAATAATTTTGTTATCAATATGACAGTTTCTGTGTCAACTAACAAGCAAAGATCAACGAACATTCTGTATTTTCTAAGTACAGAATTCGCCAAATATCTGGTAAAACAAAAGAAAGAGATTTAGAATTGATGGAATAAAATATTTTATCTTAAATGAGAATAAAGGCACAATGTTAATGAGCCATTCTGCATTGTGGAAAATTAGTACACTTTAGTGGATCTTATTTTATTGGAAAATATTTGCTACAAATTGAAGCAAGAAATAAATATATTAATTTATATATGAATTGAAGCAAGAAACAATTATATTATTTCATATAATGAATATATGAATTTATTTTTTTATGTAACAGATATGTTAGTATAGAATGCCAACTGAATTCTTTATAAGACTGTGATTTGTAATTTCAAAGTACCATTGGTCAGTATTCCTATAGACATGAACATAAAACTGGTGATTTAAAATGTAGGAATAGATATTTTTTTTAGATCCCAAAGTGGTCAGTCATGCAATATATTTCCAAAGACATATGTTTTAAAATCCTGTGCATTATATTTAATACTTTCGAAAAAAATATGATGAACGTAGGCATAGTTATGTTTAATAATCGTTTTAGATGATATCACATTTAGCATTGATTTTTTTGTTACATAACTAGCATCTTGTGACATTTACAAACTATTAACCCAGCTTCTATTCAACATATTTCTTACAACATCCTAGTTAGCCCTTTGAGTAGACTCAGGCCATGGATATATCAATTTCAAATATCTGTTTTTGTAGAAGTAAATCACATTTTGTTGTTTGTCAGACAAATGATGTGTTCGATGATGCGCTTAGCGGGGTGAATAAACAACGCTCTGTGATTGGTCAAGAAAATATAAATCTTTCTATCCATTTCAATTCGGCAGTCGTATATCTGATGGCACACAAAGACACATCAAATCAAATACTAGTTTTGAAAATGATGAAGCAATCATTTCATATAAATAACGGTAACTATTGTAAAACATTATTTAAAGCTCTCCATTTAATGTTGAAAGAGGGTAAAGCATTGTTTTTACATGCAATGATTTTTTCAACATTAAAATATATTTGATTGACAGATGGCGATAGGTTAATTGAGCTGAAGAACTGTTCCTGGAATCAAAAATTCGCCAAAACGCAGAAAAATATTGTTGCCTTAAACGATGTAAATGTCAGCCTGTGCAACACCGTGCACGTGCCACAACTGGGGAATGAAAATGTAAAAATGCCTACCAAAAAAACATTAATACATTATTTAAACAATCTGGATTATTCAATGAAATACTTTAATTCACAATTGGTGAATGAAAATGTGAACTTGCCTACCACAAAATATGTAGGAAATTGAACCATTATTGTATATACTGAAGTTTGAGTGAAATTAAATGGTTGTTGATTAATTTTCTTTTTTGTTATCTTTTGATTTATAGGAGTGGGCTGCATTCAAATAGTTCTAATGAATTCTTATTCTTATTAATTAGTTGGAATTATTTCTCAGAATTTTACTGGAATATACCTAGCTTATCTCATTAGAAATATTTACCTTAACCCTACAAACTATATATATAAACTTGAATATCTAAGATACGTTTCCAAAGTAGAATTTTTATTTCCATTGATAATTTGTATATACACGTAGCAGTAAACTACATATCATAAACTGATAACTTTTGTTTGCCGATTCTCATCAAAGTTTAGGATTGTAAGGATTGTCAAAATGGAACCTAAGCATGAGTATGAACTGATCTGACAAAACATGAATTCCTCATCTGTTTATAAACCCATCAGTTTATGTAAGAACGTGTGATCAAAATAAATACATAAATACAACAATGTTGTATTGGTATTGTTTAACTGAATGTTTCTTGTTACTTTTTTAATTGATGCCATTGTGTGAAAATATTTAGCGAAAGTATAAATTCAGAAGCTAACCAAAAACAAAACTTATTAAAAACAAAATTTGCGGCAACTGAACCAGACACTAACAACAACATCTGAGCGCTCTATAATATTTAATCTATAAGTTGTCAAGGCCAAATTACTTAAATTAACCAATTAGGTATATCAAACATTAAGAGGTGACCGTTATAAAATTTACAAATGAACTCGCTAAACTTTGCAGGTTATGTGACAGTTTGTTAACGAATTACAATAAGCCTCGGGTGGTAGCGTTTATTGATTATATGCCAATTAATTGTCATGAAATGGAAAGTTACTACTGAGTAGAGATTTGGAAACCTTATAAATATTGTTCATGTCATGGAATTAAACATTAATTCAACACCTTCCAGCAGAAATGAAGTCAGCCCTGTTGATATTCGTCCTTGGTCACGTCTCCGTAGTTCTAGCAGGACGCAAAAGAAGTAAGGAGCATTTCCATTTTTTATTATCATAATAATTACCACTTCACAATGTCCAAAGATAGTTTTATCACTGAACTCAAAGGTAGGGTAACTTTGAGTCCTAACTTAAAGGTAGCCACTCTGTATAGTAAAGTTACATAGACTGTGATCTGTAGCAAATTCAAACATTAAAAGTGAATGCTGAATTTTGTTATTTTTATCAGTAAAAAATCTGTTGTTTGAAAAACTTCTGATGACAAAACTGACCACGCGTGTGACAAACATGTTAGGAAAGAAAAATTATAATTATATATCTATCAGAACTATTTGAATAACTTGAAACTCTACATCTTATATGCTTTTCATTTTATCATTTTGAAACATATAGAAGTACTGAACAGAGGTATGTTTCACTGTCGGAAGGATTTTTTGTAAAATTATTAGATTTTTTTAATTCACTTTCGATTAGGTAAATCTATTTCTTTTGTTCAGTGCCTCCATTCGCTAACGTATGTTCAGTTGGGGATGGCACTGGTCGCCCCACACAAGCCACAAGCGCACTAGAGTTTGCACAACAAGGCATCACTGGAACTTCCGACCTAGCTGTTGACAACGTCTTCGACCCGAACTTTTTCAATGGAAGTTGCTACCACAGCGATATAGGCGATCTAATGCCTAGATGGGTGGTAGATCTGGGATCTACTAAACAGATCAAGTCTGTCCAGATCCTGAACAGGGACTCCTTCCGTGAGTTATCCTGAAATTTTCGACTGAAAACATGATAATTGTTTAAATTACACAGTTTGAAATATTAAAAAAATATGATTTCAAATAATAATACTTAGTAGTTCATGGATAGTTCATGGATATGTAATTGTTCTGTTAAATTACTGTCCACTTACTCATTGTAATAGTTTACATGACTAAACTTATCTTGCTATAATGTAGCTGAACGCCTTGCTAACATCACTATCGGGATCTATAACGAGGACCCTATTGCTAACTCAACGGCTAACGTCACTATCTGTGGCACCATCAGTGGAGGAGTTCCTGCCTCAACCAACGTCACCGTAACCTGTCCTGCAACTTTTGAGCAGGTGTTCCTATGGTATTCGAAAGCGACATTCCCATCAGGTCGCTATGTGTCAATCTTGAAGGACGGGGAGTACATGCAGTTGTGTGAGGTGGTCGTCAACGTGGTGGCAACAACTAAAGCATATGTTGATCCGCATAAGACGAAACATTAGATTTCTTAAAAATGTTGCTTTGTATTCAAACATCAATAAAATTGTTTAACCAGAAACTGTTTTTTCTGATGCTTTGAGTAACTGATACATGAACAATGATTAAACAAAATCTAAAAATTTTAACATCCATGGTTTTACAATAATATGTTTTCTGATGATCAGACACCAATGGTGATAGTAATTTCGATGTCGCCTCGTTTTCACACAAAAGGACAACAAAGTTACCTCTAATACAGACCAGTGTTATATCGATAATAACATTATAGAGAACTATCTGGAAGTATTCAAATTGGAAAAAAACTTGCTAACATGCTGCATTATGTTTGAGGGTCTCATGATCTTTAATGAAATCAATTTTGGTACATTCAGAAAAGTCAGACGTTTACAGCATGATTTTGAAAATGAAGAATTTATGAACATTATTATTTATTGAACATTATAAAAAGGGTCCTACCCCCTTCCGATTTTACATATTATTTTCTTGCAAAGAAAAGAAAATTGCTTTGAAAGTTAATTTCTTTTACATTATATTACAAACAAACAATGATGAAACTCTTCAAAAAAAGAAACTTGACACTGACTTTCAAAGTTCAATATAAAGACCAGAGATGCAAGTTAAACATTGAAATGAAAACTAAAACGCTGTTTGAAGATTTCTGTTCAGTAAATTTTATTCAGAATAAGCATGATCTTGAAATGCACAGGTGCACAAGTGTTTCAACATCACAGGGGTGCACAAATGTCAGTATCGGGTATGGCCGTCATTGGCATTGATTATTTCTTGGCACCGACGACCCATGGATGCTATCAAGTTGTCACAGCCTGTGGAATGTTCTGCCATTGGCAAGAAGTCCTGGAAGTGTTTTGGGTGGTGGATTCCTACTGCGCACGCGTCGATCCATTTCGTCGCAGAGATGCTCAATTGGTGACGAATCTGATCACCTGGCTGGCCATGGCAATGTCTGGACATTGTTACGCTGTAAAAAGTCTTTACAGACACGTGCAACATGTGGTCGAGCATTGTCCTGCTGAAAGAGAGCACCATGGAGGTTGACGTGAAGAATAACGTAAGGCTGTAGGATCAAGTCCCTATACCATACTCCTGTGAGGTTACCCACAACATGCACAAGGGGTGTCCTAACACCGTGACGAATCCCGGCCCACACCATGACACTCCCACCTCCAAATGGGACAACCTCCTGAACACAGGCAGCATAACGTTCTTCACGACGTCGGTATACACGTGCTCGTCCATCACTTCATTGGAGCAGAAACTGGGACTTGTCAGTGAAGAGAATGGTTCTCCACCTGCACGTGCCCATCTCATCCTCTGTTGACACCACTGGAGACGTTCCGCCAGATGACGTTGCGTTAAAACGGGACGTTGAACCAGTCGTCGTGGAAAAAGTCTAGCCTCTATCAGCCTGTTGAATACCATTTGGTCGGAAATCGACGCAGGCCTGGTATCTGGTGGAGCAGTCGGATATACCGATCTTGGGCCCGAGTAGTCACCCTTGGTCTGCCTGACCTTGGCCTATCATCAACGCTGTTTCGGCTGTTGTAACGAGTCCACAATGAAGAGATGGTCTGCGTTGCGCTCTGTTCAGTTTTGGCATTCTTCAGGTCGCTGTACCGATGTTGTGTAGTCTGAATGAATAGCGGCTGAAATTGCTTTTTATACCCCTAAAGCAGATGTGTCTGCATGTAAACCTTCATGATCCCATGCTGCACGTGCTTTGGCAGAAAATGCATTTAGACGAATCGCTCGTTTTCGTCCATGAACACAACGTAAACTTTTTGGGCCATTGTTTTTGGTAAATTTACACTTTTGAGCAAGCCTTTCTTTAAATTACGGGTATGTATCATGAAAAAAAGTGACCGGTTTCGAAAAAATCAACTTCGCATTAATGTCAAATTAATTTTTTTGAAGAGTATATATTTTTAAGAATATATACAATTTTAAAATGATTATTTATGAGAATTAAAGCCTGTGCTGGACGCTTTCCCGATCACAGTGCTTAAACACAGTTCAATTTCTCCATGTTTCCATCATGCCTAAAACGGCGATTAAAATCCACGTAGTGATAATTTGTAGACAATATATATGGCTGGCTGCATGATAATCGTGGCTATGCTCACTGTTATTTTTTTCAGCCAATGAAATGTCGTTAAAGTAAAAAATTACATTACATTACATTATGTATTACAGCATGATGGACTGAGATCAGGTATAATGAAAATCTGCCCACATAAAGCTGTAAAATTTGGCTGAAATTTTTTTATCTCAAACCAAAGATTGATTTGATTATTTTGGTAGGGCCAAAGAAAAAAAGATACAAATTATTCGAATCAATTTATTATGGTTAATCATGTTTTATCTTTTAATTTGATATTGTAAACATTTTCCACAAAGTAAACAGAAATTATTTAGTATTTATAAATACTATAATACCTCAAATTATATCTATTGATTTAGGGGAGGGGATTTTATTATCTAATAATAATATAATTTTAAATACTGATTGTAAAACAGTGGAAGCTAGTGTTTTTAAACGGTATAAATAAACAACAGAACATTTTGGTCTTCAAATTCAGATATTTGATTTCAATGTGGTAACTAATTAAATACCCCAACTATGTACAATGTTATTAACAAAACAATATTTTTAAGACACAAATGTCCGATTATGACTAACTAGTGTCAGAAATTCCTATGTAAATAGACCTACGAAGAATACTACTTCACGAATGTATCAATTTGAAAAGAGCCACCGAAAAAATATTAACTCTCTCCAATATATACAAATACAGATATCAATTTAAACACGTTCGAAATGGCATATCATTTGCCTGCAAACAAATTTCAAATTGCTTGTTTGTATTAATCAAAAGCATGTTGAGAGACAGCCGCCAAAAAATGCGACTGCCCTCAAACAAGTCAAAATCTAAAGGGAACCTACCACGTGCTTCTCAGCACGGGGGGCTACAAAACATGTCAATATCAGTTGCGTTTTGGCGAATTATTCAATCCACTGATTATTTATAATTTCCTAAGCAAAATATCCACTCTTTTGATGAACCGACTGTGGTTGCATGTTAAGTTGCATTGTTATCACCTGTCGTATTGACTTTGATAGTCTGTGCAAAGGAATGGGTTTGATTTTAATGCAAATTTAGCGACCAACTCCGATGAAATCCACTATCTCGATGGAACGACTTGCTCCGGGCCTCGCTCCAAGAAGAAAACCCTATTGTATTGTTTAGCGTAAGTTTATACACATAATATTTTCAATAGACAAAAACAGTTTATTGACGATTTTAATCGAAAATAACTGAAAATATCGCATAATTGTCTTTAAAGTTTACATAACCACAAACATATTTCAATATTTTCTATGGAATATATGAATGTCTGATTACAATATTGTATATTGCCTCAAAGGTCGATACTCAAATATGTTCAGTTTGGCAATGAAAGCCGCTTTTGAATGCCACTTTTGATGGACGCTTAGATCTATCTGCCCACAAACCAGTGAATGCATAGCTGGTCACACGCCCTTTTTGATAAACAATCATTGCCTGGTGAACTATACATCTATCGCAACAGTATCACAGAAAAAAAAGATAATTAACAATTTTCAGAGATCTATTTCCACTCAGTAATATAAATCATTTGACGATGTAACTATATAAAGCGTTTGGTGTAACTAAGATATCCACATCAATGGTAATTAATCAATTATTTAAGGCGGTATTTCAATTGAAATAATGATGAGCCACTCTGTACAGCCTGTTTATTGTGTCACACCCCCGCGAATTTTATAGCCCCTAGCTTAGGTGGGATTTTTACAGCCAATAATTACGCTGACTTAATGAAAGGCTAATAAAAGGGGTTTATTGGACAAATTAACAAAAATCAAGCCCAGTTCTTATTTTGTTGAAAAATCTTTGAACGAAAATTGAGAAGTTATAAAGTCGAGGTTAGCGGTTGTTTACTGTTGGAGTAACAAAATATCAGTCAAGGACGAAGTAAGTCTAGGCGGAAGTACCATGTAATCAGTGTTTAGATGTGGTTTCTTCATATCCAGGCATTAGCCTTCAGATTTTTCTGCAGTCAAACTCTATATATTTGAAATATTTATAAAGTTTAAGTAGAGTATGTGATATTGTCAAATGATTCTATGATAAATAATGAAACACTGTTGAAACTCGAGTGTGCATTGGGTCATTTTTTTCAATACAGTAATGAAGGTAGTAGAGTGAGATTTCACTTGATTATTTGGGGTCATGGCAGAAAAACGGATCCTTCGTTGTTATGTTTATAATTATAGGTTTAGAATGTGTGGCAGATCATAGATGGTAGACTCTATTGAAGGGTTTAAACTTGTAAACGAGTTGTTATTTTGTTCTATGAAGTTAAGGCCAATATGTTAAAAAGCCAATGCTAAGAAAAAGAAGAAAAATCAAATCCCCTAAACATTTTAGGAGAAGTGTTTGGTTACCATGAGTTAAAGCAGAAACGTTGTTAATCTTGACATTTGACCGTGGACGTCCTCTAAAGGTCAAACTTCTAAAAATATAGTTTTTCTATATAGTAAGTCTAATGAAATATTCCTAGATTGTGAACAAAAAATCTGCAGATTGTTAAAAAAATGATTCGTAACATAGTCACTTCTTAATCCTGTGACTGTGACAATGATGTATTCGTTGGACTTCACCAGCACTTTATGGGTGTGCACATAACGACGCCCAAAGTGATTAATCGCTTCTTAAGATATTAACCTTTATTAATCTCAACATGAAACTCAAAATTTATAATCAGCGTTGGTATCTGTTTTATTTTGTTTTGTCTTATTTAACCCAATTTCTGTCCATGACAGTATTACATTCGTCAGCCTTCACTGTCACCAGCACCTCACACAACGTGAGGAACTCTTCTGTTTTAGAGATGCGTACGTAACGACCAGATGGGAAGTTGGATTCGAACCACAGATGAGTCGGACTTGAAGTCACTGGTTTACAAAAGGTGGTGACATCTACTCCAGTCGTTCCGTTGCTGATGAACCCGCAGTTGGTGACTGTGCCTACGGAGCCTCCCAGAGGGTTGCCCGAGGTCAGGTCAATGGTAACGTTGCCAATTCTTTCACCTGAAACAACAATAGTCGATTGTGCAGGACTTTAGGATTTTAATTGATATTCTTCTTTACATTCAAACAATACATTTGAATGGAATATGGATTGATTTCAGAAAGTAACGTGGTTGGTGCCAAGTCTTTGAGCTGTAACACAATAGTCGAATTTCAGGGGTCACTTTGATATTCATTTGATACCCTTCTTAACATTTAGATAATCGAGATCAGATCAATACTTCCATTGCCGACTCAGTTGCCTAAAACACGGAGAGTCGATTGCACAGGTGTAACTTAGATGTCCAGTTAATATCCATCTTTAAATTCAAAGAATAAATTTAAATGGACTATGGATTGATTTCAGAAAGTTTAGATTAGGAAGGAAAAATAGGCAAGACCCACCACAACAGCCGACTCTGTTGACAATCTTGACAGAGTATACTTGGTAGGTGCGTCCAAGATCCACATACCACACCGGATTCAAGTCGTTGAAGTCACTATGATAACAGCTTCCTGAGCTGAATTGAGGAGCTAAGTTTCCATCAACAGCCAAATCAGAAGTAGCATTGATGGGTCCGCTACCGAAGAGGAGGTTAGATGTTGCACCAGTTGTCTTAAGGGTAGCTGCACCATCATCACTAAGATACTCCACAGTCGGCTGAGCCGCCACTGAAACAAAACTGAATGTTTCAATTAACAACTCACTTTCAGAGGATAATATATATAGATTATATATGCACTCCAACTAGTAAATAAGCAGGTATCTAACTTGTATTGCATTGATAATGAGCCTAAGACGTTGACTCATGGGAAAATAACTACACTGACATTGTCAATCTTTAACTGAGTAAATTAGTAAGTTATTTACTAACGATCACATTCTATTTAAAAAGTATGATGGTAAATGATGACAGATTGAGGCATTAGTGTATATCAAATATCGGAGCTCGTAACCTCGGAAGCTCACCAGTGGCAAGATACGTTGTGATCATGATAGCAAACAACATTGTTCTGGTCAGTTAGAGAGTGTTTGTTCCTTGATATAGAACAGGACAGTATATATAGAGATTACGGACCTGGTCGCTATTAAAAGTAATTGAAATAACTTCATTAACTTAACCAATTAAAGAGAACCGATACGCTGCTAGAAGTTAATTATTAGGTAATTGAAACTATGACTTAGTTTGACAGCTGCTGAATTTAATTAAGTTCATTAAAGAAATTCACAGTTAACCAAACGAGTGGTTGTTGCCGTTTTTCTTTTTGCATACGTATCTTCATCAGAAAACTGTCTCTCTCATATCACTGATCTGCAAAGACAAAACTGATACACATCTAATCGAATGTTTAAGATTTCATATAACTATGAGGACTGACATTGTTTGAAAGCTCCAATCGGAGCCAAGTCGGCCGTTTTATACAGCATCGCAAAGGAAAAAGTGAGGAACGATTGAATTAGGTTTTAATGCTGGCTTATACTGAGATTTACTACTCGTTGACAAAGTGGAATGATTTACTTTTGTGGTTAGTGTGATCCCATATATAACAAATTACATTTTTTCGATTACCATATGGTAAATATTTATAATGCATTAAAATTGCACATTGTGCCATTGTGTTACCGTTTAAAGGGGTTAGTAAAGAATATCAGATGGGTCAATTACTTGTCAAACTATGATTTTTATTAAGGCATGTCGGGGTGAGTTGGGAAGCAATTGGTACAGTCAGTGATGACTGGTGGAGCTGTTTCCTTATCTGAGGCTGTAGCTTCAAATCTTGAAAAAGACTTTACCAGAATAGGAAATAAAAAAAGAAGAACTGAATATGTACTGCAAATTGGTGATTTCAAATGAAATAACATTTCACTTGTGTACAATTTCCTCTTAATTATTAACGTTGTATTCACGCCTTGTAATTGTTATATGTCAATGAATGTATGATTCAAAGTTTGACTCATTACGTTAAGAAAGGAATTAAATAAAAGATCAGTTTAGGATTTTAAAAGTTTGAAAGCTTTGAAAACATTGTTGACAAAAAATTGTCCATGATAATGTTATTTTGTATAAGATGAAAGCTATGGTAACAGATTTTGGTAGTAAAAATAATCTTGTACCATGGGATTATGCAGTTTTAATAGGAGAAAATAGGTATGATAGGTTTGTTAGGTATTTTACTTTGTAGGTAAGGCCAAACTCTAAATGCACCCTATACATCTAGAGAAATATGGTGACGAAGTTTTGATGTATAAAATTCAAAATAATTAGGCATTTCCATACCTTGCTGACCTATTTCATCAAGATGTCGGCTCTTGATATAATCATATTAATTTGTGGAACTTTCAAAATATATCGATTCCGTACTCAAGACTTAAAGTTTCAAAATATTCTTTCTTCACCACACTTCCCCCAATGTAAATTTCCAATAAAGTGATTCTACAAAATCTTAATAGAATTTTTTTTTAAAGAGTGAATTCCTTAGTTAAAGAGAGAGATAATGGTATTTCAATTAAAATCACGTGACGATGTAATTGACTACGACTTCGAGCATACAGAAGTTGTGTAATGATAATCATGACTATGTATTAAGACAATTGAATGTAAATTGTAAATTTTTCTCATTTTAATCACCGTTATTGGTCACGGTCTCCAAAATCTTGTTCAGGTTACTGTTTCCTTATGTACATATTTTATCAATAAGAAAGAGAAACAATGATCTCTGCAAAATGTAGAAGTTAACTTTTCTCAACTTATTCCATAAACATAACTAGTACATGTTCTTTAATGGGAGTAATAAAACCTGTTATTATCCATATGGTTGATGATAAGCAAGTTAATATTTTCGATACGAGCACATGTGCACATATCACTTTTGGCGTAGATGATTGGTTGAAATATGACCTTGACCTCTGTAAACGAGACGAGGGACTACTTTCTCCGTTCAAAATTGTTTACTACGTAGCGTAAACTTCATTCAAGTTATCAATTACGATGTGACGAGATTACAAGTCGGGAGTCATAATAACAATAAACGCATTCTATATTCATAAATTGTCACTAAATAAACCAACTTCAACAAATATGAACTTTGTATACGTTATTTTCCAATTTTCCTGCAAAATTTTAATAGACGACAAAGCTTAAGGTAGGGTGATTGACATAATCCAGCCACTTGGAAGTTTTAATGTGTTTGTGATTCGTAAGGGAGCCGGTAAAATCAAACAAGTTCCTCGTTATCGTTTGAGAGTTATACTCAGCATCACTATTGGGTCGAGTGCCAGTGTGACTGAGTGCATGTCGACTACATCACCTCAAGCCGAATAACGGAGAATCTAACGTTCCGTCGACCTCTCGTCAGATGACGAATAAATTCCTTCGTAAACGTTTCGTTGTTGATGCCTTATTCATGTTCAAAGTTATTTAACATGTAAAGTTTAATTTCAACTCTTTCTGTCATTTATCTTCAGCTGAATAACTAATTCTTGCTTGAACGTCGATCAACACATTTAAATGGCCATGTCGCTACTATGCTAACTTTTATCATTCCACAGCAATACAACAGTTTTGTTATTTGTGAAAGCAGTGTCGGTATATTGCTTACTCAACGTAAACTAGTAGCAACTGGTCATATACGTCCGTTATTTTCCTAGTATGTTTCTCTCTATAGACGGAAGCTAGAGACTTAACTTTGCACTATTTCCTGTCACTGACCTCACCGTAAAGTATCAACGCCCAATGACCTTTTTTTTATTTCATGCGTTTCGTAAGCTAAATTCAACGTTTTGTCTTTACTAAGTTTTAAGTCTTTTTGGGCTCACAAGACTCAAACAACCTTTTCACTATGGTACTCCACTAGCCAAACAATACATCAATTATATGACCATTAAAATGAAAATCCCTTAATTTCAAAATGTTAACAACTATTCCAAAGAAATAATGAAAATAGAGAAATGTACTGCAACTAAAAACAACAAATTCTTCATATTTGAACAAAAATGGAGACCATTGGTGAAAGATTTGCTTTGGTAGTATCAATCTTTATATTATGTTTTTTAAATGAAATTCTAAATTCTAAAAGCATGTTATTAGAACAATTACCATCTTACTATTGATTAAACAATATACAAACAGGTACAGAAGCAAAATTAAAATCAAATTATCTATAAGCGGTAATTAAAGTTATATCAATTTGTAAACTAACATTTTCTTAGGGATAGGTCTATAAGACTTTCTCGAGGCTGCAGTCCAGACTTCGCTTATTATCTAGTGAAATGTGAAATGTTATTACTTGAACAGTATATGGTTGTATTTCAATGTCACCTTTGTTAAAAAAAATCTCAATTGCGTAACAATCTATCAACATACGATATATACAAGATATACAAGATCTGAACTGTGTGAATTTGATATCCTCGTTTCATTTTTTTGTAAACAAGCTGCAAAGGTGTCGTCACATGACAATCTACATCCTATCTAAAACATTTCTATTCTATTTCTAAGGTTATGTGAAATATTCATTCAAATAAAGTTATAATATATATATGATTCAATTAATTCAAACTTGGGCAGTTTACCCGCCGTCGTCACAATTCGGACGCAACGTCATAGGCAAACTGGGTCGTCAAATTATTGTTTAGAGATACCTAGTTTGTTTCTACGCCCACACATCTACTATTAAACGGGGTTAACAGCCGAACGCACTAACCCATAACTATCAACCCTAAACCTCTTTGGCATTAAGAGAGATACCAGGATTGCTTCTACGACCACAAATCTACCATATAACGGGACGGGAGAGTATACGTCATCAGCCTGTTGTTGCCCATTTCCTCGAATCAAAATGTGCTTCTTACAAAAATGACAAAGTTTAGTGTGATGAGGTATATACAATCTGACTTCCTATTTTCCAACAAGTGTTTGTTAGACCTAACCGTCTTACTCCCCCTTTCAATTATGTTCAGTAAACTCTGTTTCACCTACTGATTTGTGTGCTGCTCTCATGTATCATTTCGTTATTCTATGTCGTTATTCTATGGCTTATGAGAATAAACTTTCTATTGACTTAATCCCGCCAGGCGTTTGGCAACATTGTCTGCAGTAGAGAACTGTTCACCACGCAGTCAGTTTTGGGTGCAATGGGTACACTGAATTTCAGTGCAGTCCCACCCATGGTTCGCTAGTTCCAGCCGATGTTCGCAGGTTCCACCCCAATGCATATCCACATTGGTGTTGCGGGCTTTCTCCCTGCAATAATACTAGCAGCCATATTGTTAATATGTGGCAGGCATTTAAATTGCCGTGAACTGATGTATATTCTCCCTTAGTACCCCTGACCTTCAAGACGCTCAATTAATACTCGAACCCTTGTGTTTAACAGTCTGATTTCCTACAGTTTGAAATGGAACTTACACTTGATTACAACTGCATTGTCTGAGCCAATAGCTTCTAAATTGGATGCGGCTTTGGTCAGCTTTGTTCTCTGTTCAAAATACGCGGGTGTAATTATAGTCTTTATCTACTTACCCTATTTCTGGTATAGCTATCCCCAAAAAATCAATTAGTTCATCCTCATAGTGTTCGTATTTCTATAACATTTCTATCCCGATTTTGAAATTCAGAACTTTAAATCTTACTTTACCGATTGAAACGGGAAGATGCCAAAGTATACCGAGAGATGAAACATATTTTAAACTCTTAAGTGAAATAGGTGACGAAATGCACAATATACATAAATGTCCAATATTAAATGCAGATCGTGGACGATACTTACCTACAATAAAAAGTAATAACGATATATGTAACCTTATATATGCCTTATCACCATCAACTAAAAAATCTGTACAGCTTCATTATACGCTTACAAAAATGTTATCACATGTTCCATAAGCAATTGTGTCTAGATAAATACTTAGCTACGAATAAAATATGTATGGTGTATCACTAATAATGTATATATTCAACTGTCTGTCACCAAACGCGTGCAAATTATTTTTAAATATATCTTTGTATGTGTGCTCTTGTACCACCAAAGGTGTTTTTTTAAACGATAACAGTAGAAACAGTATTGTAATCCAAACTCTAATTGTTCATCCAACCTTCGATCTATCACAGATCACAATTTATTAACACTTCAGTAAAGCTTACAGGAAATAGAGAATCCTTCTGGGAAAGATTCCCTGATTACCTAGTGTGCAAATTGATTTCACATTTATTTTAGCAATTTCCAAAAGCATTTCGTAACACTTATGTAAAAGCCATGAACCTAAAATGGCGCCTTAAAGGCATGGTCTTCCTACTCCTCTCAAAAATAAAATAAAAGCCTTTAGAGCATCCTTTCATTTTTTCATTTTCTTATGTCATTGTGGTCATTTCAGCCATATATTCGTTTGACCCACCACCTTGCCTTAAATAAAAACATAAAATGTATAATAAGTATTGGTATCTGTTTTATTTAGTTTAGTCTTATTTATGCGAGTGAGTGTTCATGACAGTCATACATTCGTCAGCCTTCACTGTCAACCTCTACTTTCATTCTGTGAAAGCATATATGATCAACAACCTTATCTCAACATAACTCAAAATTTATAATCAGCGTTGGTATCTGTTTTATTTTGTTTTGTCTTATCTAACCCAATTTCTGTCCATGACAGGTGACATCTACCCCAGTTATTCCATTGCTGATGAACCCGCAGTTGGTGACTGTGTCTACAGAGTCTCCTAGAGGGTTACCCGATGTTGGGTCAATGATGATGTTGCCGATTCTGGTGAGGTGAGGTGAGGTGAGGTGAATTGGGGTTTAACGCCGCTTTTCAAGATTATTTCACTTATATCGCGGCTGCTAGTATTATTGCAGGGAGAAAGCCCGCAACACTATAGTGGCTATGCATTGCGGTGAAACCTGCGAGCATCGGCTGGAACTAGCGAACCATGGGTGGTACTACGCTGAATTTCAGTGTAGCATTGCACCCAAACCTGACTGCGTGTAGAACAGTTCTCTACTGCAGACAATGTTGCCGAGCCCCTGTCGGGATTCGAACAACGGACGTCCTGATCCGAAGCCGAACGCGCTAACCACTGCGCTATCCCAGCCCCGTTGCCGATTCTCTCACCTGAAACAACAATAGTCGATTGTGCAGGAGAACTTAGGTTTTTAATTGATATTGTTCTTTACATTAAAACGATACATATGAATAAAATACATTTGAATGGAATATGGATTGATTTCAGAAAGTGACGTGATTGGTGCCAAGTCTTTGACCTGTAACACAATAGTCGAATGTCAGGGGTTTCTTTGATATTCAATTGATACCCTTCTTAACATTCAGATAATCAAGATGAGATCAATACTTCCATTGCCGATTCGGTAGCCTAAAACACAGAGGGTCGATTGTACAGGTGTAACTTGGAAGTCCAGTTAATATCCATCTTTAAATTCAAAAAATAAATTTAAATGGACTATGGATTGATTTCAGAAAGTTTAGATTAGGAAGGAAAAATAGGCAAGACCCACCACAACAGCCGACCCTGTTGACAATCTTGACAGAGTATACTTGGTAGGTGCGTCCAAGATCCACATACCACACCGGATTCAAGTCGTTGAAGTCGCTATGATAACAACTTCCTGGGTTGAAGTCAGGAGCTGAGTTTCAATCACAGCCAAATTAGAAGTAGGATTGATGGGTACGCTACCGAAGAGGAAGTTAGATGTTGCACCAGTTGTCTTGAGGGTAGCTTCACCATCACGGCTAAGATACACCACGTTTGGCTGAGCCGCCACTGAAACATGAGGAAATGAACGAATAACCATGATATATATGCGCACGAATTGCTGTTGATGATACTTGAATGTTGTTTCTAGTGATTGTTTGTAACACAGTTGGTAACGTTGTTACCTCAATTTCAGCTGCATATCATAGTTAAAGAAGACATGGACACATGATAAATGGAGACACTCATGGATAAACAACAAAACTGACATTAACAAAAGTTCATATTATAGATCAAAGTGTTAATTATTTTCAAAGGACAACTATCAATTTCAAAAGTATAAAATAACACATTTAAACATTCGTGCTAAAATTTTGAAATCGAAAATTTGAACCTGCTGCAAGAAACGCTGTGATCACGAAAGCAAATAACATTGTTCTGGTCAGTTGGAGATTGTATCTTCCTTGATGAAGAATTTGACAGTATTTATGCAGGTAAAGGACCTGGTCGATGTTCATATTAATTGTGTTAACTTCATTAGCTTTACAAATTTGAGACAGCTGATTCGCTTATAGAAGTTAATTATTAGCTAATTGTAACCACGGCGTAGTACTGTCAGCTGCTTAAGTAAATCAATTTAGCAAAGCAATTCTTTCATTTCCCCCGACCAACTGACCATGTTCATCAACTTAAGTAAAACAAGCCATTGGAATTGCAGTTACCTATAATTTTATTTCTAAAAATATAATTTACAATAGTTGTTTCGAAAATCGAAATGATATTTTCCTTTTGAAAGGTATCTTTTCTAATTTCAATTACCAACGGTCAACGATGTTGATATTTTTATGTCATTCCTAAAATTTTATCCAAAATATAATTAACCAATTGCCAGATGAGAGTTGACCACGCCCCTTGAAATCAAGGGAGATAACACTTGTTATGTCCGACAAACAAAAACACGTTGTTACTGACGTCAATGCTATTGAAACTGAAATTCCGAGTGATATATCCGCTATTTAAGGAATACCCAACAAAAAGATCAATGAAAGTCAAATCATAGGTTTTATTGTCATTGCTCGGACAAATTTCCAAGACATATGGTGAATGATAATTATTTCTGCATAGAAAAAAGGAATGCGGAAGTACCGTAAATGTTTAATGACGAATATACCCGATATTAACTATTCTAAAAAAGATACATATAAACCTGTCGCCCTACAGAAAGAAAATTACGATAGAAATAATAAAGGGAGAAGAATGAAGTCTTATAGAAACCTAAAACCCCATAAATATGAGCATTACAAATTTGAAGACTTTACTTTTTCTTTTTTCATTTCCAAGATGTTGGAATTTAATATTATGAATAAAAATATCTTCATTATATTTATTGTTTGATATTTTCCAATTTTAGTGTAATGACTTAATTTTCATTTCAGAACTGAATTAACAATAGTTAAACATAATGTCTTGAATAAAAAAACTTGTCATATTCTTTGAACTATGTTGCTTTATATTAACAGAAATTAGAAAATAGTTTTGACAACCATTGTCATTTACCAATAATTGTAATTGACCCAATACCAATATTTAACGCAGGATACTACAGCTAAATCAATTCACGGCCAAGCAACACAATGCGCATCAAATACTTTTTCTTTTTTTCTAAAAATTCTGTCAAATTCATTACCTTTTTAAGTTTGCTGTGGACAGTTATAGATATTCTTTATTTCAAAAGTATTTCTTATAATTAAGGAAAAGTTTACAAAGTTTGTGATTTTTTGTAAAATAGGAAATAATTTTGTTATCAATATAACACTTTCTGTGTCAACTAACAAGCAAAGATCAACGAACATTCTGTATTTTCTAAGTACAGAATTCGCCAAACATATGGTAAAACAAAAGAAAGAGATTTAGAATTGATGGAATAAAATATTTTACCTTAAATGAGAATAAAGGCACAAGGTTAATGAGCCATTCTGCATTGTGGAAAATTAGTACACTTCAGTGGATCTTATTTTATAGGAAATTATTTGCTTCAAAATGAAGCAAGAAACAATTATATTAATTCATATTATTATATATATATATATGCATTTATTTTATATTAAAAAGATATGTTAGTATAGAATGCCAACTGATATTCTTTATAAGACTTAATTTCAAAGTACCATCGGTCAGTATTCCTATAAACATGAACATAAAACTTGGGATTTAAAATGTAGGATTAGATATTTTCTTAAGATCCCAAAGTAGTCAGTCATGCAATATATTTCCAAAGACATATTTATTACATTTCTGTGCAATATATTTAATACTTTCGAAAAAAATATGATGAACATAGGCATAGTTATGTTTAATAATCGTTTTAAATGATAGCACATTTAGCATTAATTTTTTGGTTACATAACTAGCATCTTGTGACATTTACAAAATATTAACCCAGCTTCTATTCAACATATTTCTTACAACATCCTAGTTACCCCTTTGAGGAGACTCAGGCCATGGGTATATCAATTCCAAATATCTGTTTTTGTGTTGAATCAAACACACATAATACATAGAATACCAGATCACAATCCAAAATTGATTGATGATTTTATTCATTAAAATTTTAAACAGTAAATTAATAAAATAAAGTTTTAAAACATGAATGGTTTGAAATTGGTAGCTAGGTTAATGCTTACGACTTTGTTTCATTCCAACCACGACATAATAAGTCAAATATATTTTTTATAAATGCCAAAAAAAGTAAATTTCGGCATATAGGTTAAGTCACCTACCAAAGGTTGCGTTCTTTTTAATTCACAAGTAAATTTGGGGGAAATTTTGAAAATCTATCCTTGACGGTCCTCGCTTCAAATTTGCCAGTTATAACGTCCATTTGCAGTGAGTGGCACATCCTTAGTAGACATGTGTTACAAATTTTTTTAAATTTGTTTTTTTTTATTCCTTTTTTTCAGGTAAACGTACTGGATACATTGTCACATATAAGGACAAAAATTTGATAAACATTGAACATGCAGCATAATAGATAAATACATACATACGTTTTTCATACAGAAAATTTGTAATTATTCGTTTGTTCTAAATAAAATATGTAAAATGGATCACAACTTCAGAAACTATGCCTCCTGGCTTTGGTTAATGTAGATATATTTTGTGATATTGTAGTATTGCCTTATCTGTTTTTTTATAAATGTGATATTTGGGGAATACCCTTTCTTACTACAGTTGTATCTGATACTCTTAACTAATATAATAATAGCATTTAAAAATAGTTATTTTTTCCTTTCACTCCAAATAAAACCTGCAAAATCGTAAAACTAAGTTGTACATCAACAGTTATGAGCCACAATTTAAGTTCGCGCCATATATTTTGCACCTTGCTACACTCCCAGAACAAATGATAAATGGTTTCGTCAGATTCATTACAAAATGTACATGAGGACGTGTCAACGTATTTCAATTTATAAAGAAAATATCTCGTTGGTAGTATTCTGTGAATGATTCTATACTGTAGCCATCTGGGATTGGTACTAGGAGTACATTTATTTGCAATCGAGCTAAAACATTCCCAATCTAAATTTTGAATATCTATCCTTGACTGTCATTGCTTCGAATTTTCCAGTTTTTACGTTTATTTGCACTGAGTGGCACAGTCCTATCCTAAGACGACATGTGTTACAATTTTAACAGTGGTATTTAGAAAGTATTAAATAAAACTGACAAACTCTGTTCGTGTTTGAATTTCATATTCTATCTGCGTATGCATCGGAAATCACACAAGGAAGTAAATCACGTTTTGTTGTTTGTCGGACAAAATGGTGTGTGCAATGATGCGCTTAACGGGATGAATAAACAACGCTCTGTGATTGGTCAAGAAAATATAAATCTTTCTATCCATTCCAATTCGGCAGCCGTACATCTGATGGCATACAAAGACACATCAAATCAAATACTAGTTCGGAAAAGGATGAATCAATCATTTGATATAAATAACGGTAACTATTGTAAAACATTATCTAAAGCTCTCCATTTAATGTTGAAAGAGGGTAAAGCATTGTTTTTACATGCAATGATTTTTTCAACAATAAAATATATTTGATTGACATATGGTGATAGGTTAATTGAGCTGAAGAGCTGTTCCTGGAATAAAACATTCGTCAAAACGCAGAAAGATGTTGTTGTCTAAAACGATGTAAATGTCAGTCTGTGCAACACCGTGCACGTGCAACAATTAGTGAATGAAAATGTAAAAATGCCTACCACAAAAACATTAATACATTATTTAAACAATCTGGAATATTCAATGAAATACTTTAATTCACAATTGGTGAATGAAAATGTAAACTTGCCTACCACAAAATATGTAGGAAATTGAACCATTATTGTATATACTGAAGTTGGGGTGAAATTAAATGGTTGTTGATTAATTTTCTTTTTTGTTATCTTTTGATTTATAGGAGTGGGCTGCATTCAAATAGTTCTAATGAATTCTTATTCTTATTAATTAGTTGGAATTATTTCTCAGAATTTTACTGGAATATACCTAGCTTATCTCATTAGAAATATTTATCTTAACCCTACAAACTATATATATAAACTTGAATATCTAAGATACGTTTCCAAAGTAGAATTTTTATTTCCATTGATAATTTGTATATACACGTAGCAGTAAACTACATATCATAAACTGATAACTTTTGTTTGCCGATTCTCATGAAAGTTTAGGATTGTAAGGATTGTCAAAATGGAACCTAAGCATGAGTATGAACTGATCTGACAAAACATGAATTCCTCATCTGTTTATAAACCCATCAGTTTATGTAAGAACGTGTGATCAAAATAAATACATAAATACAACAATGTTGTATTAGTATTGTTTAAATGAATGTTTCTTGTTACTTTTTTAATTGATGCCATTGTGTGAAAATATTTAGAGAAAGTATACATTCAGTAGCTAACCGAAAACAAAACTTATTAAAAACAAAATTTGGAGCAACTGAACCAGACACGTGACAACAACATCTGAGCGCTCTATAATATTTAATCCATAAGTTGTCAAGGCCAAATTACTTAAATTAATCAATTAGGTAAAACATTTGGAGGTGACCGTTATAAAATTTACAAATGAACTCGCTAAACTTTGCAGGTTATGTGACAGTTTGTTAACGAATTACAATAAGCCTCGGGTGGTAGCGTTTATTGATTATATGCCAATTAATTGTCATGAAATGGAAAGTTACTACTGAGTAGAGATTTGGAAACCTTATAAATATTGTTCATGTCATGGAATTCAACATTAATTCAACACCTTCCAGCAGAAATGAAGTCAGCCCTGTTGATATTCGTCCTTGGTCACGTCTCCGTAGTTCTAGCAGGACGCAAAAAAAGTAAGGAGCATTTCCATTTTTTATTATCATAATAATTATCACTTCACAATGTCCAAAGATAGTTTTGTCTCTGAACTCAAAGGTAGGGTAACTTTGAGTCCTAACTTAAAGGTAGCCACTCTGTATAGTAAAGTTACATAGACTGTGATCTGTAGCAAATTCAAACATTAAAAGTGAATGCTGAATTTTGTTATTTTTATCAGTAAAAAATCTGTTGTTTAAAAAATTTCTGATGACAAAACTGACTACGCGTGTGACAAACATGTTAGGAAAGAAAAATTATAATTATATATCTATCAGAACTATTTGAATAACTTGAAACTCTACATCTTATATGCTTTTCATTTTATCATTTTGAAACATATAGAAGTACTGAACAGAGGTATGTTTCACTGTCGGATGGATTTTTTGTAAAATTATTAGATTTTTTTTATTCACTTTCGATTAGGTAAATCTATTTCTTTTGTTCAGTGCCTCCATTCGCTAACGTATGTTCAGTTGGGGATGGCACTGGTCGCCCCACACAAGCCACAAGCGCACTAGAGTTTGCACAACAAGGCATCACTGGAACTTCCGACCTAGCTGTTGACAACGTCTTCGACCCGAACTTTTTCAATGGAAGTTGCTACCACAGCGATATAGGCGACCTAATGCCTAGATGGGTGGTAGATCTGGGATCTACTAAACAGATCAAGTCTGTCCAGATCCTGAACAGGGACTCCTTCCGTGAGTTATCCTGAAATTTTCGACTGAAAACATGATAATTGTTTAAATTACACAGTTTGAAATATTAAAAAAATATGATTTCAAATAATAATACTTCTAAGTAGTTCATGGATAGTTCATGGATATGTAATTGTTCTGTTAAATTACTGTCCACTTACTCATTGTAATAGTTAACATGACTAAACTTATCTTGCTATAATGTAGCTGAACGCCTTGCTAACATCACTATCGGGATCTATAACGAGGACCCTATTGCTAACTCAACGGCTAACGTCACTATCTGTGGCACCATCAGTGGAGGAGTTCCTGCCTCAACCAACGTCACCGTAACCTGTCCTGCAACTTTTGAGCAGGTGTTCCTATGGTATTCGAAAGCAACATTCCCATCAGGTCGCTATGTGTCAATCTTGAAGGACGGGGAGTACATGCAGTTGTGTGAGGTGGTCGTCAACGTGGTGGCAACAACTAAAGCATATGTTGATCCGCATAAGACGAAACATTAGATTTCTTAAAAATGTTGCTTTGTATTCAAACATCAATAAAATTGTTTAAACAGAAACTGTTTTTTCTGATGCTTTGAGTAACTGATACATGAACAATGATTAAACAAAATCTAAAAATTTTAACATCCATGGTTTTACAATAATATGTTTTCTGATGATCAGACACCAATGGTCATAGTAAATTCGATGTCGCCTCGTTTTCACACAGAAGGACAACAAAGTTACCTCTAATACAGACCAGTGTTATATCGATAATAACATTATAGAGAACTATCTGGAAGTATTTAAATTGGAAAAAAACTTGCTAACATGCTGCATTATGTTTGAGGGTTTCATGATCTTTAATGAAATCAATTTTGGTACATTCAGAAAAGTCAGACGTTTACAGCATGATTTTGAAAATGAAGAATTTATGAACATTATTATTTATTGAACATTATAAAAAGGGTCCTACCCCCTTCCGATTTTACATATTATTTTCTTGCAAAGAAAAGAAAATTGCTTTGAAAGTTAATTTCTTTTACATTATATTACAAACAAACAATGATGAAACTCTTCAAAAAAAGAAACTTGACACTGACTTTCAAAGTTCAATATAAAGACCACAGATGCAAGTTAAACATTGAAATGAAAACTAAAACGCTGTTTGAAGATTTCTGTTCAGTAAATTTTATTCAGAATAAGCATGATCTTGAAATGCACAGGTGCACAAGTGTTTCAACATCACAGGGGTGCACAATTGTCAGTATCGGGTATGGCCGTCATTGGCATTGATTATTGCTTGGCACCGACGACCCATGGATGCTATCAAGTTGTCACAGCCTGTGGAATGTTCTGCCATTGGCAAGAAGTCCTGGAAGTGTTTTGGGTGGTGGATTCCTACTGCGCACGCGTCGATCCATTTCGTCGCAGAGATGCTCAATTGGTGACGAATCTGATCACCTGGCTGGCCATGGCAATGTCTGGACATTGTTACGCTGTAAAAAGTCTTTACAGACACGTGCAACATGTGGTCGAGCATTGTCCTGCTGAAAGAGAGCACCATGGAGGTTGACGTGAAGAATAACGTAAGGCTGTAGGATCAAGTCCCTATACCATACTCCTGTGAGGTTACCCACAACATGCACAAGGGGTGTCCTAACACCGTGACGAATCCGGGCCCACACCATGACACTCCCACCTCCAAATGGGACAACCTCCTGAACACAGGCAGCATAACGTTCTTCACGACGTCGGTATACACGTGCTCGTCCATCACTTCATTGGAGCAGAAACTGGGACTTGTCAGTGAAGAGAATGGTTCTCCACCTGCACGTGCCCATCTCATCCTCTGTTGACACCACTGGAGACGTTCCGCCAGATGACGTTGCGTTAAAACGGGACGTTGAACCAGTCGTCGTGGAAAAAGTCTAGCCTCTATCAGCCTGTATACCATTTGGTCGGAAATCGACGCAGGCCTGGTATCTGGTGGAGCAGTCGGATATACCGATCTTGGGCCCGAGTAGTCACCCTTGGTCTGCCTGACCTTGGCCTATCATCAACGCTGTTTCGGCTGTTGTAACGAGTCCACAATGAAGAGATGGTCTGCGTTGCTCTCTGTTCAGTTTTGGCATTGTTCAGGTCGCTGTACCGATGTTGTGTAGTCTGAATGAATAGCGGCTGAAATTGCTTTTTATACCCCTAAAGCAGATGTGTCTGCATGTAAACCTTCATGATCCCATGCTGCACGTGCTTTGGCAGAAAATGCATTTAGACGAAACGCTCGTTTTCGTCCCTGAACACAACGTAAACTTTTTGGGCCATTGTTTTTGGTAAATTTACACTTTTGAGCAAGCCTTTCTTTAAATTACGGGTATGTATCATGAAAAAAAGTGACCGGTTTCGAAAAAATCAACTTCGCATTAATGTCAAATTAATTTTTTTGAAGAGTATATATTTTTAAGAATATATACAATTTTAAAATGATTATTTATGAGAATTAAAGCCTGTGCAGGACGCTTTCCCGATCGCAGTGCTTAAACACAGTTCAATTTCTCCATGTTTCCATCATGCCTAAAACGGCGATTAAAATCCACGTAGTGATAATTTGTAGACAATATATATGGCTGGCTGCATGATAATCGTGGCTATGCTCACTGTTATTTTTTTCAGCCAATGAAATGTCGTTAAAGTAAAAAATTACATTACATTACATTATGTATTACAGCATGATGGACTGAGATCAGGTATAATGAAAATCTGCCCACATAAAGCTGTAAAATTTGGCTGAAAAAAATTGATCTCAAACCATAGATTGATTTGATTATTTTGGTAGGGCCAAAGAAAAAAAGATACAAATTATTCGAATCAATTTATTATGGTTAATCATGTTTTATTTTTTAATTTAATATTGTATACATTTCCCATAAAGTAAACAGAAATTATTTAGTATTTATAAATACTATAATACCTCCAATATCTATTGATTTAGGGGATTCTATTATCTATTAATTATATAATTCTAATATACTGATTATAACACAGTGGAAGCTAGTTTTTTTAAATGGTATAAATAAACAACAGAACACTTCGGTCTTCAAATTCAGATATTTTATTACAATGTGGTAACCAAAGAAATACCCCAACTATGTTAAGACACAAATGTCCGATTATGACTAACTAGTGTCAGAAATTCCTATGTAAATAGAGCTACGAAGAATACTCTGTTATCACGAATGTATCAATCTCTCCAATATATACAAATACAAATATCAATTTAAACAAGTTCGAAATGGCATATCATTTGCCTACAAACAAATTTCAAATTGCTTATTAGTAACAATCAATGGCATGTTGAGAGACAGCCGCCGATAAATGCGACTGCCCTCAACCAAGTCAAAATCTAAAGTGAAGCTACCACGTGCTTCTCGTGCATGTCAATATCAGTTGCGTTTTGTCGATCGTTTTTAAAAACACTGAACACTTCAATCCACTGATTATTTATAATTTCCTAAGCTTTTTTGTGGTTCGCAAAATATACACTCTTTTGATAAACCGACTGGTTGCATGTTAAGTTGCATTGTTATCACCTGTCGCATTGACTTTGATAGTCTGTGCAAAGGAATGGGTTTGATTTTGATGCAAATTTAGCGACCAACTCCGATGAAATCCACTTGCACTATCTCGATGGAACGACTTGCTCCGGGCCTCGCTCCAAGAAGAAAACCCTATTGTGTTGTTTAGCGTAAGTTTATACACATATGATTTCAATAGACAAAAACAGTTTATTGACGATTTTAATCGAAAATAACTGAAAATATCGCATAATTGTCTTTAAAGTTTACATAACCACAAACATATTTCACTATTACCTATAAACCAGTGAATGCATAGCTAGTCACACGCCCTCTTTGATAAACAGAATCATTGCCTGGTGAACTATACATCTATCGCAACAGTATCACAGAAAAAACCTCAATAATTAACAATTTTCAGAGAATTATTTCCACTCAGTAAGATAAATCATTTGACGATGTAACTATATAAAGCGTTTGGTGTAAATAAGATATCAACATCAGTGGTAATTAATCAACTATTTAAGGCGGTATTTCAATTGAAATAATGATGCGCCACTCTGTACAGCCTGTTTACTGTGTCACACCCCCGCAAATTGTATAGCCCCTAACCTATGTGGGATTTTTACAGTCGATAATTACGCTGACTTAATGAAAGGCTAATAAAAGGTGTTTATTGGACAAATTAACAAAAATCAAGCCCAGTTCTTATTTTGTTGAAAAATCTTTGAACGAAAATCGAGAAGTACCATGTAATCAGTGTTTAGATGTGGTTTCTTCATATCCAGGCATTGGCCTTCAGATTTTTCTGCAGTCAAACTCTATATATTTTAAACATTTATAAACTTTAAGTAGAGTATGTGATATTGTCAAATGATTCTATGATAAATAATGAAACACTGTTGAAACTCGTGTGTGCATTGGGTAATTGTTTTCAATGCAGTAATTTGGGATCAAAGCAGAAAAACGGATCCTTCGTTGTTATGTTTATAATTATCGGTTTAGAATTTGTGACAGATCATAGAAGGTAGACACTATTAAAGGGTTTAAACTTGTAAACGAGTTGTTATTTTGTTCTATGAAGTTAAGGCCAATATGTTAAAAATCCAACGCTGAGAAAAAGAAGAAAAATCAAATCCCCTATACACTTTAGAAGAAGTGTTAGGTTACCATGAGTTAGAGCCCAAACGTTGTTAATCTTGACATTTGACCGTGGACGTCCCCTATAGGTCAAACTTCTAAAAATATAGTTTTTCTAAAGTCTAATGAAATATTCCTAGGTTGTGAGCAAAAATCTGCAGATTGTTCAAACAATCTGCAGATTGCGATATACCCCAGATGATTCGTAACATAGTCACTTCTTGATCCTGTGATTATGACAATGATATATTCATAGGACTTCACCAGCACCTTATCGGTGTGCACATAACGACGCCCATAGTGATTAATCGCTTCTTAAGATATTAACCTTTATTAATCTCAACATAAAACTCAAAATTTATAATCAGCGTTGGTATCTGTTTTATTTTGTTTTGTCTTATTTAACCCAATTTCTGTCCATGACAGTATTACATTCGTCAGCCTTCACTGTCACCAGCACCTCACATAACGTGAGGAACTCTTCTGTTTTAGAGATGCGCACGTAACGACCAGAGGGGAAGTTGGATTCGAACCACAGATGAGTCGGACTTGAAGTCACTGGTTTACAAAAGGTGGTGACATCTACTCCAGTCGTTCCGTTGCTGATGAACCCACAGTTGGTGACTGTGCCAACAGAGCCTCCAAGAGGGTTGCCCGAGGTCAGGTCAATGGTGACGTTGCCGATTCTTTCACCTGAAACAACAATAGTCGATTGTGCAGGACTTTAGGATTTTAATTGATATATATTCAAACGATACATTTGAATGGAATATGGATTGATTTCAGAAAGTGACGTGATTGGTGCCAAGTCTTTGACCTGTAACACAATAGTCGAATTTCAGGGGTTACTTTGATGTTCATTTGATACCCTTACCCAACATTCAAATAATCGAGATCAGATCAAAACTTAGAAGTCCATTTAATATCCATCTTTAAATTCAAAGAATAAATTTAAATGGACTATGGATTGATTTCAGAAAGTTTAGATTAGGAAGGAAAAATTGGCAAGACCCACCACAACAGCCGACCCTGTTGACGATCTTGACAGAGTATACTTGGTAGGTGCGTCCAAGATCCACATACCACACCGGATTCAAGTCGTTGAAGTCGCTATGGTAACAACTTCCTGAGCTGAATTCAGGAGCTAAGTTTCCATCAACAGCCAAATCAGAAGTAGCATTGATGAGTCCGCTACCGAAGAGGAGGTTAGATGTTGCACCAGTTGTCTTAAGGGTAGCTGCACCATCATCACTAAGATACTCCACAGTCGGCTGAGCCGCCACTGAAACAAAACTGAATGTTTCAATTAACAACTCACTTTCAGAGGATACTTTACATATATTATATATGCACTCCAACTACTTTTAATTTTACCCGAATGTTCTTTTTCTAGTGATAGACTTTAACCTTTAAATGAGTAGATTAGTAAGTTATTTACTAACGATCACATTCTATTTCAAAAGTAGGCATTAGTGTATATCAAATATCGGAAGCTCGGTAGCTCGGAAGCTCACCAGTAGCAAGATACGTTGTGATCACGATAGCAAACAACATTGTTCTGGTCAGTTAGAGAGTGTTTGTTCCTTGATAAAGAACAGGGCAGTATATATAGAGATTACGGACCTGGTCGCTATTAAAAGTAATTGTGTTAACTTCATTAACTTAACCAATTAAAGAGAACCGATACGCTGCTAGAAGTTAATTATTAGGTAATTGAAACTATGACTGAGTTTGACAGCTGCTGAATTTAATTAAGTTCATTAAAGAAATTCACACAAAGTGGAAATATTTACTTTTGTGGTTAGTGTGATCCCTTATATAACAAATTACATTTTTTTCGATTACCATATGGTAAATATTTATAATGCATTAAAATTGTACGTTGTGCCATTTCCTCTTAATTATTAACGTTGTATTCACGCTTTTTAATTGTTATATAATGTCAATGAATGTACAATTGAAAGTCTGACTCATTACGTTAAGAAAGGAATTTGATAAAAAATCAGTTTAGGATTTTAAAAGTTTGAAAGCTTTGAAAACATTGTTGTCAAAGTTTTGTCCATGATAAGGTTATTTTGGATTAGGTGAAAGCTATGGTAACAGATTTTGGTAGTAAAAATAGTCTTGTACCATGGGATTATGCAGTTTTAATAGGAGAAAATAGGTATGTTAGGTTTGTTAGGTATTTTACTTTCTAGGTTAGGCCAAACTATAAATGCACCCTATACACCCAGAGAAATATGGTGACACAGTTTTGATGTATAAAATTCAAAATAATTAGGCATTTCAATACCTTGCTGACCTACTTCATCAAGATGTCGGCTCTTGATATAATTATAATTTGCGGAACTTTCAAATATATCGATTCCGTACTCAAGACTTAAAGTTTCAAAATATTCTTTCTTCACCACACCACATCTACCCCCAATGTAAATTTCCAATAAAGTGATTCTACAAAATCTTAATAGAAATTTTTTTAAAGAGTGAATTCCTTAGTTAAAGAGAGAGTTAATGGTATTTCAATTGAAATCACGTGACGATGTAATTGACTACGACTTCGACCATACAGAAGTTGTGTAATTATAATCATGACTATGTATTAAGACAATTGAATGTAAATTGTAAATCTTGTTGAGGTTATCTGTTTACTTATGTATATGTTTTATCAATAAGAAAGAAAAACAATGATCTCTGCAAAAAGTAGAAGTTAACTTTTCTCAACTTATTCCATAAACATAACTAGTACATGTTCTTTAATGGGAGTAATAAAACTTGTTATATTCCACATGGTTGATGATAAGCGAGTTAATATTTTCGATACGAGCACATGTGCACATTTTACTTTTGGCGTAGATGATTGGTTGAAATATGACCTTGACCTCTGTGAACGAGACGAGGGACTACTTTCTCCGTTCATAAATGTTTAGTACGTAGCGTAAACTTCATTCAAGTTATCAATTACGATGTGACGAGATTACAAGTCGGGAGTCATAATAACAATAAACGCATTCTATATTCATAAATTGTCACTAAATAAACCAACTTCAACAAATATGGACTTTGTATACGTTATTTTTACAATTTTCCTGAAAAAATTTAATAGAAGGCAAAGCTTAAGGTAGGGTGATTGTTTTGTTTAATTTCAACTCTTTCTGTCATTTATCTTAAGCTGAATAACTCAATCTAGCGATCTTGCTTGAAGGTCGATCAACAGATTTAAATGTCCGTGTCACTACTATGCTAACTTTTATCATTCCACAGCAATATAACAGTTTTACTATTTGTGAAAGCAGTGTTGGTTTATTGCTTACTCAACGTAAACTAGTAGCAACGGGTCATATACGTTCGTTATTTTCCCAGTATGTTTCTCTCTATAGACGGAAGCTAGAGACTTAACTTTGCACTATTTCCTGTCACTGACCTCGCCGTAAAGTATCAACGCCCAATGACCTTTTTTCTACTTCATGCTAAATTCATCTTTTCGGGGGACCTATCACAAAACTTAAATGGATAATAAAGAGATTATTACACTCGCAAATGTCTCATATGATATATACGAAACTCGGGTAATACAACATTTCACACTCATTTGTTATATATCATATGACACACTTGCGAGTGTAATGATCTCTATGTATACAGTCTTGTTTGTTTATTGTTTGTTGTATGATTTTAAAAAAACCCACCTACAATGATTAATTCATGGTTTTCATATTCATGTTTATGGGTTGTTAAAAAAACTTTCTGTCAATAAATTGAAAATATCTTTTGAAGTCACAATATGATCAGAAGCCGTCCAAAAACATAACAGGGGTATTTTGATTATTATATAAATATAAATGATTTCTTTTGAAATACCAATAAGAATAAAATGTCTCTCTTTCTAGTGTTGGATGATACAGCAAATGGAAAACATAAGGTGTGTGTAGATAGCATTATATCGGGTAAAAAAGGGAAGAAAATTCGAATAAAATAACTCACTCAATCAGTGTTAAATTGATAAAAAATAATTTACTGGAAAATTTAACTGGAGATGTGTATTTACAAAATTTAGAAAATGTACAAAATATGCATGAGTTACTGTTTATGAAAATTGTTAACAATGATGTATGTCCGTTTTTTTTATGAAGAAAAAGAAAATGTAGAAGGTATGTTTTATTATTGTTCGCATATCAAAAACGTCTGGTCTCGATTAGTACTGTTCTTTAAAGGCAGAATACCCGATTTTGTCTTTACTAAGTGTTAAGTCTTTTTGGGCTCACAAGACTCCAACAACCTTTTCACTATATATGGTACTCCACTAGCCAAACAATACTTCAATGATATGGGCATTAAAATGAAAATCCCTTAATTTAAAAATGTTAACAACTATTCCAAAGAAATAATGAAAATAAAGAAATGTATTGCAACAAAAAACAACAAATTCTTCATATTTGAACAAAAATGGAGACCATTGGTGAAAGATTTGCTTTGGTAGTATCAATCGTTAAATTAAGTTTTTTTAAATGAAATTCTAAATTCTAAAAGCATGTTATTAGAACAATTACCATCTTACTATTGATTAAACAATATATAAACAGGTACAGATGCAAAATTAAAATCAAATTATCTACCAGCGGTAATAAAAGTTATATCAATATCTAAACTAACATTTTCTTAGGAATAGGACTATCAGACTTTCTCGAGGCTCCAGTCCAGACTTTGTTTATATATTATCTAGTGAAATACTATAAAGATTGAAATGTTATTACTTGAACAGTATATGGTTGTATTTCAATGTCACCTTTGTTAAAAAAAAATCTCAATTGCGTAAAAGTCTATCAACATACGATATATATAAGATATACAAGATCTGAACTGTGTGAATTTGATATCCTCGTTTCATTTTTTGTAAACAAGCTGCAAAGGTGTCGTCACATGACAATCTACATCCTATCTAAAACATTTCTATAAGGCTATGTGAAATATTCATTCAAATAAAGTTATAATATATATATACTATCAATACTCGCTAATAATGCCATTTATTTAGTGGAATTACTTCAAAATATTTGAAAACAACGAACTGCAATTGCTATGGAGCGTCCGGTCTTTCTGCCTCCACTAAATATTCAATAGCAAGCCGTCCCATTATTTTTCCCCCGGGAAAAGGGTCTATATAAAGGATAATATGTTCGTGTCCATGCTGCTTACTGCACGAGTGCGAGGAATAATTATTAATATTTAGTCACGAGTGTCGTGAACATAGTATGTAATATGCCTGAATATGATATTCTGTTTATTACAGAAGTCGCAAAATTTAAGGAAATTATGAAAATCAACAATTCAAACTAGGGCGGTTTACCCGCCGTCGTCACATTTTGGACACAACGTCATAGGCAAACTGGGTCGTCAAATTATTGTTTATGACATCACGTGAAAATGAAACAAGTTTTTTTGCTCTGCTGCATCGTATGCGAAATATGTACCCCAATATTTTGCCCTCGTAACTATCAAATATTTATATGTTCGCGCAGAGGAGTTTGCGTAATTTCGATTAGTGTGAGGTTAAACCTCTTTAGCATTAAGAGAGATACCTGGTTTGCTTCTACGCTCACACATCTACTATTAAACGGAGTTAACAGCCGAACGCGCTAACCCATAACTGTCAACTCCTAAACCTCTTTAGCATTAAGAGACATACCAGGATTGCTTCTACGCCCACAAATCTACTATATAACGGGACGGGAGAGTATACGTCATCAGCCTGTTCTAACTTTGCCATTGCCTGTTGCCCATTTCCTCGAATCGAAATGTGCTTCTTACAAAAATGACAAAGTTTAGTGTGATGAGGTATATACAATCTGACTTCCTATTTTCCAACAAGTGTTTGTCAGTTACCGATTTAAGCAATCTCATTGAAATCAGCCCGAAACTAATCGCTCGTACCTCGCTGCGTTTCTTGATCTGACCACGGCTCCGTAAGAGCCGCGTCAGACGGCCTTGACCGCCAGACTGTGCCAGCCAATAAGAATCGAGGCTGGAAAGACTTCGGCAACTGTTGAATTGACATTCAAAACATCACATCTAACCTTTGTATCTCGGGATTCGAGATTTTTCTGAATGGACCCGAGAAAAGCCGAGCTGGGATGAATGCAAAATGATCGTGGGTGTGTTGACTATCATGATGAATACGCTGGTCGGAAATTTAGCTATGTCTGCGACCCGAGGAGGATAGTGATTAAGATGTATTATCGTGACAATATTTGCGTTTGATTTGGCATATTCTTCGTCCAAAAGACGTTTTTAAAAAAATTAAAAGTTATAGTGAAGAAATTTACCAAAAACAAACTACGACACATTTTTGAATAGGTCTACAAAGTTTATATCAAAATTAGGTCGACAACAATTTTGTCAAAGGGTTTCGAGGAATTCATATCAATTTTTAAATTTCAAATTAAGTATTTTTGTGAATGGGGGCAGGTAAAAAAGTCAGAAAATGTAGAAACAAAAACCTTTGCAATTGTATTTGATCAGTGACATACTGTTATTTATTTAGAACTCAGAAGTGTGCAATGGCTGACCATTCACCCGACTCCCGACCCTCTACCCCCGGGGGTTATTGACAACCAGGGTGCCCCCTCTCGCTTCTTCGCTTTCACTCGAATTTCCTTGATCCGCCACGTGCACTGGTGTGTATCTCAAGAGTGACAATTATGTTTTCAGTAAAAAGCTTATCATACAACTCAAAATGATAGATCTCAGTTGCAACAACGATGATGTTAATTTTTTATGCTATCTTTTCAAAACTTTTGCAAAACTTTTTTCAGGGCGTCCCTTATTTTCAACTTTCCGCAATCTTTCGTGATCAAACAAAACCGATATGTACGCGGACCCGTGATTGGTTAGAATAATTGGAGGTGAAAGGTCACGGTCAAGGCCGTCTGACACGGCTTTTATGGAGACGTGGTCAGATCAAGAAACGCAGCGAGGTATGAGCGATTAGTTTCGGGCTGATTTCAATGAGATTGCGATTTAAGATGATAGACCAAACCTTCTTACTCCCCCTTTTCAATTATGTTCAGTAAGCTCTGTTTCACCTACTGACTGTGTGCTGCTCTCATGTATCATTTCGTTATTCTATGTCGTTATTCTATGACTTATGAGAATATACTTTCTATTGACTTGATCCCACCAGGCGTTCGGCAACATTGTCTGCAGTAGAGAACTGTTCTACACGCAGTCAGTTTTGGGTGCAATGGGTACACTGAATTTCAGTGCAGTCCCACCCATGGTTCGCTAGTTCCAGCCGATGCTCGCAGGTTTCACTGCAATGCATATCCACATTGGTGTTGCGGGTTTTCTCCCTGCAATAATACTAGCAGCCGTGATTTAAGTGAAATACTCTTGAAGGCGGCGTTAAACCCCATATCACCTCACCTCAATTATTGACTTGACCTACCTAGCATTCATATTGTTAATATGTGGCAGGCATTTAAATTGCCGTGAACTGATGTACATTCTCCCTTAGTATCCCTGACCTTCAAGACGCTCAATTAATATTCGAACCCTTGTGTTTAACCATCTGATTTCCTACAGTTTGAGATGTAACTTACACTTGAGTACAACTGCATTGTCTGAGCCAATAGCTCCTAAATTGGATGCGGCTTTGGTCAGCTTTGTTCTCTGTTCAAAATACGCGGGTGTAATTATAGTCTTTATCTACTTACCCTATTTCTTGTATAACTTTTCCAAAAAAACCAACTACAATTAGTCCATCCTCATAGTGTTCTTATATCTATAACATTTCTATACTGATTTTGAAATTCAGAACTTTAAATCTTACTTTACCGATTGAAACGGGAAGATGCCAAAACATACCGAGAGATTAAACATATGCACTATATACATAAATGTCCAATATTAAATGCAGATCGTGAACGATACTTACTTACAAAAAAAAGTAATAACGATATATGTAACCTTATATATGCCTTATCACCATCAACTAAAATTTTTTTACAGCTTCATTATACGCTTACATAATATGTTATCACATGTGCCATAAGCAATTGTGTCTAGATAAATACTTAGCTACGAATAAAATATGTATGGTGTATCACTAATTATGTATATAATCAACTGTCTGTCACCAGACGCGTGCAAATTATTTGTAAATATACCTTTGTATGTGTTCTCTTGTACCACCAAAGGTGTTTTTTTAATAATAGTAACAGTAGAAATAGTATTGTAATCCAAACTCTAATTTTTCATCCAACCTACGATCTATCACCAATCACAATTTATTACCACTTCAGTAATGCTTACATGAAATAGAGAATCCTTCTCGGAAAGAATCCCTGATTACCTAGTGTGCAAATTGATTTCACATTTATTTTAGCAATTTCCAAAAGCATTTCGTAACACTTATGTATAAGCCATGAACCTAAAATGGCGCCTTAAAGGCATGGTCTTCTCAAAATAAAAATAAAGGACTTTAAGAGCATCCCTTTATTTTTTCATTTTCTTATGTCATTGTGGTCATGTCAGCCATATATTCGTATGACCCACCACCTTGCCTTAAATAAAAACATAAAATGTATAATCAGTATTGGTATCTGTTTTATTCAGTTTAGTATTATTTATGGGAATGAGTGTTCATGACAGTCAATCAATCTTTATTCTGGTACTTAAGAGGCCATAGGCCTATAGTACATGAAATACATTGCATACATTTAAGAAACAACATGCGTTCTATGTACAAATGCATAATATATATACATGGACAGATTTTTTAGTTCTCGAGTGCTCGTGCTGTTTAATAATTCCTTAAATTTACATTTATTAGGATTGACATGATATTTGTTTTTTATATATTCTTTTCGAATATTAAAGTAACTTGGACAAACAAGTAGGAAATGGTACTCATCTTCAATAGCATTCAAATTACAGAGTTTTCAAATTCTATGTTCCCTACTTATATTTACATATCTGCCTTTCTCAATGAACAGGTCATGCGATGAACATCTAAAACGTGCTAAATTTATCCTATACTTTTTCACATTTAGACAAGATAGATATAATTCGGTATTCATTCTGTTCTTATACACAGAGTAAAGGTTGCATTTGCTTGAAGCATTAATCTTTTCTTGTCAGTTTTGAAAATAGATATCTTTAAGTCTTTGGGTAAATATGTTCATGAAGTTTAAATTCACACCATCATTTTGGTTGTGCCAAATATTTCCAAAACCAATTGAAAATAGTAGTTTTTTAACATCAGTTACCCAATTCTTATGTCCATTTTTATCATATAAAATCATCATTTTATAGCATTTCTTAGGTAATCGATATGATGGCATATGTAACAGTTTTATCCAATACCGAAATACTTTACAATAGGAGTAGATGTATAATGGATATCTTCCACATTCTCCATAAACCATAATGTTTGGAGTGTTTTGTTTGACACCCAAGAACTTTTTACATGCATACAGATGTACCATTTCTAGATTTGCAAATGTATTTAGTCCCCAAATTGTTGCCCCATGTAAAAGAAAAAAGAAGTTCATGCTGAGCTCACCTACAACACTTAATTGTCACAGGATCCCTAATAATACTTTTGCCTGCACTGCTGCATAATTTGCATGCAAAGACCATGATAAATGGTTACTGAAAAATACTCTTAGGTATTTATAACAATTTGTTGTTTCAAGTTCACACTCTTTACAAACTATTTTTATTTTGGAGAGTTTCCCACCATTTTTGAATACTAATACCTTTGTTTTATCCAGATTTATTGTCAACTTAGACTTATCACAAAACATTTCTAGTTCATAAATTTGCTTTTGAAGACCTGTAATAGTGCTTGATATAAGAACGATATCATCTGCAAAAAGTAGAAGAAATAGTTGAAATACACCGGGGTGTAATTGTACTCCATGCTGGCAATTATTCTCAATCTGTGTAGCCAATTCATTATGAAAAAGTCAAATAAAGATGGACTCAGTACACACCCTTGTCTCACTCCAACCTGTATTTCAAAAGTGTCTGTAAACATATTATTATTTCGGACACAAGCCTTGACATTTTCATATATGCTCTGTAGTAGTTTATTCATTTTTGAGCTTACACCACCTAAATTCACAAGGTGCCATAGTTTATTTCTTTGGACAGAGTCAAAAGCTTTTGAAAAATCGACAAATAGAGCATAAAATTTAACCCCTTTCTGATTTTGATATCTTTGTACAATACTTTGTAAAACAAACATATTATCAATAATTGTATAACCTCGTCTAAAGTCTGTCTTCTGTCAATTTATTCATTGTCTCTCCCCAAAATACTAATCTCTTATTGATAATCGAAGTAAATATTTTACTGAAAATACTCAAAAGTGTAATGCCTCTAAAGTTATTCACGTTGTTCACATCACCATTTTTATGTATCGACACTATAATTCCCATTGACCACTCCTTAGGGAAATTTCTTGTTTCGAGTATCTGATTAAATACTAAGTCTAGATACGGTAGTATAAGGTCAGCAGAGTACTTAAAAAATTCTGGTATCACGTTTTCTATTCCTGGAGATTTTCCACTTTTTAGATTTTGAATGCTTCTGATATTTCTTCTCTAGATGTAGGCAAATCAAGTATTTGTTTTGAAAGTTCAAGATTTGGGTCTACGCACTGGGGAATATTTAGAGAATCATCGGTATTAACTGAATTAGCGCACGAAAATAGGCTTTTGAAATATTCAAACCAATCGTTTTCATGAATTTTATTTCTTTCCACAGGCCTTGCAAAAATCTTTTAGAATCATTAATGCTGTTTTCTATCAATTCTTGCTTTTTTTGTAGTATTCCTTACGCTTATGATTACACACAGAATTATATTTATTTCTTGTCTTGTTATAGTTTTCAAACGATTTTCTATCTTTATATTTTCTAAATCTGTTCAGTGATCTACAGCGTTCAAATTTCAATCTCCGGCATTCTTCATCAAACCAGTCATTTTCATGTATTCTATTGCTTATCCTACGTTTGCTCTTCATATCTGATGCCGCTAGACAAAGTGCCTCAACGATGAAGTATATGCTTCTATCAATACATGTGAAACATTGTCTACTGATTTATCAAGGAGTTCTTGAACATTCTCAGATAAAACATTTTGTCTAAATTGTTCTAATTTGTCATTATTCCAAGAGAACTTAAAACCGATATCACCACTGCTGGTGTTATCTAACACATCAGATCGTCGAGCATTAAGCGCTCGTAACTTCAACGTGACCGGGAGATGGGCTGACTCTGCTCTGGACGGTATAGTGAAATCTCTGACAAAATCAAATAGCGGCGTAGTGGCTATAACATAATCGATCACGTTAGCTTCGTTTGATCCGATAAATGTAAAATCCCCAGTTTCTGAGTCAGAACCACATCTCCCGTTTGTGTTATGGATATTGAGGATCGAACATAGATCTAGCAAATGTTTACCAAAGATGTTTACTATCTTGTCGGCAGAAAAACGCCTGCGATTGAACAAATCACATATTATATCAATATAAGAATGCTTTTCGTTTTCCGTGTATTCCAAAATATCATCTTCAACAAAGTCTTGCTTTGTACCAGTTCGTGCATTAAAATTGCCGCCACACAAGATACAAACATCTGGTAAACCTGAAATTATTTCTAAAAGATCATCTTGAAACATAGTTATTCCACTTTTACAATCCAGCGACGGCTTATCGTGCCATGTGGACTTTTCTGGGTGAATAAAGTTACAAGCATACAAAAGGTCACATTTTAGATCAAACAAGGTTTTGTCAAATAAGATAAATATGCTATTTTCAGTTATCTTTTTCCATTTTATAAATGTATCGAGTTCACTTTTTATCAAAACAATTATTCCACCAGAAAGTCTCCCACAATGTGATATTTTCTCAGCTTCTTTGTTAATAGGCATGTAGTCAGGAAAATAATTTACTAGATCAATATCAGTACACCAAGTTTCGATTAAGCCAACTATGTCGAATTGTTTTATATAATTTAAGAACTTGTTGTCGGCTAGTTTCTGTTTTAAACCAGATATATTCCAAAATATAAAATTAACAATGCCATCATCAGTTGTTTTATCAGCAGTTATGTCAATGTCAATAGATTGTCTAGGGTGCGCCGTAAAATCCTGGCCCTGGCCATCCCATTATCTGTACTGATTTCTGTTCCAGCGACGGGGTCCTGATCTCAATTCACGACTGCGATCTTGACTCTGTCGTGTGCTAACTTGTGAAGTAGAAGATCGCTGTGTGTCTTGTTGTGTGCATGTGGTACTGTCCTGGTCGACACGTGGTTCTCTCGGCTCGTCCATAAGTTTTTTACCCTTTTAGTAGAACCTCCTGTCTGGGTGATTATTTCGCTTTCTGTGGAGCTCCTGTCGCTGTGTCGATGTTAAGTCATTAGCGATCCCGATACCTTGATCATATTATTCCTCCTGCCCCTTTGGTCCTGATCTTCGATCCTATTCTCCAGATCGGAGAGAACACCTTCCAGATCTATCGTCCTCTCATGCAGTGTGTCCATGTCGGCTCGCAACACATCCTGTTCCTGTTTGCTGTTTTCAAGGTCTGTTTTGAGATTGGTGATGTCATCTTTAATAGATGTTACGTCCTCTTTGATCGAACCCATCTCTCTACATACTCTATCCTCAGAATCCTGGATTCTTTTAAGAATACATGTCTTAACCTCCTCTAGTTCACGATTAACAGGGCCTGGATTAACTTCAATATCTCCCGCTGGCAGTAGTGTAGATGGAAGGAACGTGTACTGCGAGGGTGACTTTGATAACCGGTGTAGGACAGTATTGCTCGTGACGTCACACCTCTGACACAAATGTAAACAATGAACATCGGTAGACTTGGAGGTTATTAAACTAGCATAATTGTTCATAAAATGTTCTCCGTAGCGTGTCAAAGTGAAAGCTGCTATCAGTTGTACAGAAAACAACACTGCACACAAGGTTAGACGGTAGGGCATGTCAGAGCTGTCACTGTGTCACTTGGCGTGTACCGAAGATCGATATGGTCTACCTGTCGTGTCCCACTAGGATGTTTGAATCTCCCAATCCTCGCTCTGTAGAGCGCTATGTCTATCATAATGAATGGCGAAGCATACCAAGATAACAGAAGGATAATTTACAATAGTTTCTGGATTAGCAGATCTCGCTGATCTACACCTTCGTCCGATCACTAGGGGCGCATAATTCCATCCCATCCTCGTGACAGTCATACATTCGTCAGCCTTCACTGTCAACCTCTACTTTCATTCTGTGAAAGCGTATACGATCAACAACCTTATCTCAACATAAAACTCAAAATTTATAATCAGCTTTGGTATCTGTTTTATTTTGTTTTGTCTTATCTAACCCAATTTCTGTCCATGACAGTATTACATTCGTCAGCCTTCACTGTCACCAGCACCTCACACAACGTGAGGAACTCTTCTGTTTTAGAGATGCGTACGTAACGACCAGAGGGGAAGTTGGATTCGAACCACAGATGAGTGGGACTTGAAGTCACTGGTTTACAAAAGGTGGTGACATCTACTCCCGTCGTTCCGTTGCTGATGAACCCGCAGTTGGTGACTGTGCCTACGGAGCCTCCCAGAGGGTTGCCCGAGGTCAGATCAATGGTGACGTTGCCGATTCTTTCACCTGAAACAACAATAGTCGATTGTGCAGGACTTTAGGATTTTAATTGATATTCTTCTTTATATTCAAACGATATATTTGAATGGAATTATGGATTGATTTCAGAAAGTGACGTGATTGGTGCCAAGTATTTGAGCTGTAACACAATAGTCGAATTTCAGGGGTTACTTTGATATTCATTTGATACCCTTCTTAACATTCAGATAATCGAGATCAGATCAATACTTCCATTGCCGATTCGGTCGTCTAAAACACGGGGAATCGATTGTACAGGAGTAACTTAGAAGTCCAGTTAATATCAATCTTTAAATTCAAAGAATAAATTTAAATGGACTATGGATTGATTTCAGAAAGTTTAGATTAGGAAGGAAAAATAGGCAAGACCCACCACAACAGCCGACCCTGTTGACAATCTTGACAGAGTATACTTGGTAGGTGCGTCCAAGATCCACATACCACACCGGATTCAAGTCGTTGAAGTCGCTATGGTAACAACTTCCTGAGCTGAATTCAGGAGCTAAGTTTCCATCAACAGCCAAATCAGAAGTAGCATTGATGGGTCCGCTACCGAAGAGGAGGTTAGATGTTGCACCAGTTGTCTTAAGGGTAGCTGCACCATCATCACTAAGATACTCCACAGTCGGCTGAGCCGCCACTGAAACAAAACTGAATGTTTCAATTAACAACTCACTTTCAGAGGATACTTTACATATATTATATATGCACTCCAACTACTTTTAATTTTGCCCGAATGTTCTTTTTCTAGTGATAGACTTTAACCTTTAAATGAGTAGATTAGTAAGTTATTTACTAACGATCACATTCTATTTCAAAAGTAGGCATTAGTGTATATCAAATATCGGAAGCTTGGTAGCTCGGAAGCTCACCAGTAGCAAGATACGTTGTGATCACGATAGCAAACAACATTGTTGTGGTCAGTTAGAGAGTGTTTGTTCCTTGATAAAGAACAGGACAGTATATATAGAGATTACGGACCTGGTCGATATTAAAAGTAATTGTGTTAACTTCATTAACTTAACCAATTTAAGAGAACCGATACGCTGCTAGAAGTTAATTATTAGGTAATTGAAACTATGACTTAGTTTGACAGCTGCTGAATTTAACTAAGTTCATTAAAGAAATTCACAGATAACCAAACGAGTGGTCGTTGCCGTTTTTCCTTTTGCATACGTATCTTCATCAGAAAACTGTCTCTCTCATATGACTGATCTGCAAAGACAAAACTGATACACATCTAATCGAATGATTAAGATTTCATATAACAACGAGGACTGACATTGTTTGAAAGCTCCAATCGGAGCCAAGTCGGCCGTTTTATACAGCATCGTGAGGAAAAAGTGAGGAACGATTGAGTTAGGTTTTAATGCTGGCTTATACTGAGATTTACTACTCGTTGACAAAGTGGAAAGATTTACTTTTGATGTTATTGTGACCCCATATATAACAAATTACATTTTTTCGATTACCATATGGTTAATATTTATAATGCATTAAAATTGTATGTTGTGCCATTGTGTTACCATTTAAAGGGGTTAGTAAAGAATATAAGATGGGTCAACTACTTGTCAGACTATGATTTTTATTAAGGCATGTTGGGTGAGTTGGGAAGCAATTGGTACAGTCAGTTATGACTGGTGGAGCTGTTTCCTTATCTGAGGCTGTAGCTTCGAATCTTGAAAAAGACTTTACCAGAATAGGAAATAAAAAAAGAAGAACTGAATATGTACTGCAAATTTGGTGATTTCAAATGAAATAACATTGCACTTGTGTACAATTTCCTTTTAATTATTAACGTTGTATTCACGCCTTTTAATTGTTATATAATAATACACGGGGAGTCGATTGTACAGGAGTAACTTAGAAGTCCAGTTAATATCAATCTTTAAATTCAAAGAATAAATTTAAATGGACTATGGATTGATTTCAGAAAGTTTAGATTAGGAAGGAAAAATAGGCAAGACCCACCACAACAGCCGACCCTGTTGACAATCTTGACAGAGTATACTTGGTAGGTGCGTCCAAGATCCACATACCACACCGGATTCAAGTCGTTGAAGTCGCTATGGTAACAACTTCCTGAGCTGAATTCAGGAGCTAAGTTTCCATCAACAGCCAAATCAGAAGTAGCATTGATGGGTCCGCTACCGAAGAGGAGGTTAGATGTTGCACCAGTTGTCTTAAGGGTAGCTGCACCATCATCACTAAGATACTCCACAGTCGGCTGAGCCGCCACTGAAACAAAACTGAATGTTTCAATTAACAACTCACTTTCAGAGGATACTTTACATATATTATATATGCACTCCAACTACTTTTAATTTTGCCCGAATGTTCTTTTTCTAGTGATAGACTTTAACCTTTAAATGAGTAGATTAGTAAGTAAAGAATATAAGATGGGTCAACTACTTGTCAGACTATGATTTTTATTAAGGCATGTTGGGTGAGTTGGGAAGCAATTGGTACAGTCAGTTATGACTGGTGGAGCTGTTTCCTTATCTGAGGCTGTAGCTTCGAATCTTGAAAAAGATTTTACCAGAATAGGAAATAAAAAAAGAAGAACTGAATATGTACTGCAAATTTGGTGATTTCAAATGAAATAACATTGCACTTGTGTACAATTTCCTTTTAATTATTAACGTTGTATTCACGCCTTTTAATTGTTATATAATATCAATGAATGTATAATTCAAAGTTTGACTCATTACGTTAAGAAAGGAATTAAATAAAAGATCAGTTTAGGATTTTAAAAGTTTGAAAGGTTTGAAAACATTGTTGACAAAGTTTTGTCCATGATAAAGTTATTTTGTATAAGATGAAAGCTATGGTAACAGATTTTGGTAGTAAAAATAGTCTTGTACCATGGGATTATGCAGTTTTAATAGGAGAAAATAGGTATGTTAGGTTTGTTAGGTATTTTACTTTCTAGGTAAGGCCATAGGTCAAACTATAAATGCACCCTATACACCCAGAGAAATATGGTGACACAGTTTTGATTTATAAAATTCAAAATAATTAGGCATTTCAATACCTTGCTGACCTACTTCATCAAGATGTCGGCTCTTGATATAATTATAATTTGTGGAACTTTCAAAATATATCGATTCCATACTCAAGATTTAAAGTTTCAAAATATTCTGTCTTCACCATACTTCCCCCAATGTAAATTTACAATAAAGTCATTCTACAAAATCTTAATAGAAATTTATCTTAAAGAGTGAATTCCTTAGTTAAAGAGAGACAATTGTATTTCAATTGAAATCACGTGACGATGTAATTGACTACGACTTCGACCATACAGAAGTTGTGTAATGATAATCATGAATATGTATTAAGACAATTGAATGTAAATTGTAAATTTTTCTCATTTTAATCACCGTTATGGGTCTCGGTTTCTAAAATCTTGTTCAGGTTAACTGTTTACTTATGTATATGTTTTATCAATAAGAAAGAAAAACAATGATCTCTGCATAAAGTAGAAGTTAACTTTTCTCAACTTATTCCATAAACATAACTAGTACATGTTCTTTAATGGGAGTAATAAAACCTGTTATTATCCATATGGTTGATGATAAGCGAGTTAATATTTTCGATACGAGCACATGTGCACATTTTACTTTTGGCGTAGATGATTGGTTGAAATATGACCTTGACCTCTGTGAACGAGACGAGGGACTACTTTCTCCGTTCATAAATGTTTAGTACGTAGCGTAAACTTCATTCAAGTTATCAATTACGATGTGACGAGATTACAAGTCGGGAGTCATAATAACAATAAACGCATTCTATATTCATAAATTGTCACTAAATAAACCAACTTCAACATATATGAACTTTGTATACGTTATTTTCCAATTTTCCTGCAAAATTTTAATAGACGGCAAAGCTTAAGGTAGGGTGATTGACATAATCCAGCCACTTGGAAGTTTTAATGTGTTTGTGATTCGTAAGGAAGCCGGTAAAATCAAACAAGTTCCTAGTTATAGTTTGAGAGTTATACTCAACATGACTATTGGGTCGAGTGCCAGTGTGACTGAGTGCATGTCGACAACATCACCTCAAGCCAAATAACGGAGAATCTAACGTTCCGTCGACCTCTTGTCAGATGACGAATAAATTCCTTCGTAAACGTTTCGCCGTTGATGCCTTATTCTTGTTAAAAATTATTAAATAAGAAAAGTTTAATTTCAACTCTTTCTGTCATTTATCTTAAGCTGAATAACTCATTCTAGCGATCTTGCTTGAACGTGGATCAACAGGTTTAAATGTCCGTGTCACTACTATGCTAACTTTTATCATTCCACAGCAATTTATAACAGTTTCGCTATTTGTGAAAGCAGTGTCGGTATATTGCTTACTCAACGTAAACTAGTAGCAACTGGTCATATACGTCCGTTATTTTCCCAGTATGTTTCTCTCTATAGACGGAAGCTAGAGACTTAACTTTGCACTATTTCCTGTCACTGACCTCGCCGTAAAGTATCAACGCCCAATGACCTTTTTTCTATTTCATGCGTTTCGTAAGCTAAATTCATCGTTTTCGGGGGACTGCTCACAAAACTTAAATGGATAATAAAGAGATTATTACATTCACAAGTGTGTCATAAGATATATACGAAACTCGGGCAATACAACATTTGACACTCATTTCTTTTATATCATATGACACACTTGCGAGTGTAATGATCTCTATGTTTACAGTTTTGTTTGTTTATTGTTTGTTGTATGATTTTTAAAAAAACACCTACAATGATTAATTCATGGTTTTCATATTCATGTATTATGGGTAGTTTTAAAAACTTTCTGTCAATAAATTGAAAATATCTTTTGAAGTCACAATATGATCAGAAACCGTCCAAAAACTTAACAGGGTTATTTTGATTATTATATAAATATAAATTATTTCGATTGAAATACGAATAAGAATGAAATGTCTGTCTTTCTAGTGTTGGAAGATACAGCAAAGGGAAGACATAAAGTGTGTGGAGATAGCATTATATTGGGTAAAAAAGGAAGGGAAATTCGAATAAAATAACTCACTCAATCAGTGTTAAAAACATTATTGATAAAAAATAATTTACTGGAGAATTTAACTGGAGATGTGTATTTACCAAATTTAGAAAATGTACAAAATATGCATGAGTTACTGTTTATGAAAATTGTTGATAATGATGTATGTCCATTTTTTTATGGAGAAAAGAAAATGTAGAACGTATGTTTTATTATTGTTCGCATATCAAAAACTTCTGGTCTTGATTAGAACTGTTCTTTAAAGACAAAATACCCGATTTTGTCTCTACTAAGTTTTATGTCTTTTTGGGCTCACAAGACTCCAACAACCTTTTCACTATGGTACTCCACTAGCCAAAAAATACATCAATGATATGAGCATTAAAATGAAAATCCCTTAATTTCAAAATGTTAACAACTATTCCAAAGAAATAATGAAAATAAAGAAATGTATTGCAACAAAAAACAACAAATTCTTCATATTTGAACAAAAATGGAGACCATTGATGAAAAATTTGCTTTGGTAGTATCAATCGTTAAATCAAGTTTTTTAAAAATGAAATTCTAAATTCTAAAAGCATGTTATTAGAACAATTACCATCTTACTATTGATTAAACAATAAATAACAGATAAAGATGCAAAATTAAAATCAAATTATCTACCAGCGGTAATAAAAGTTAAGTCAATATCTAAACTAACATTTTCTTAGGAATAGGACTCTCAGACTTTCTCGAGGCTCCAGTCCAGACTTTGTTTATTATCTAAATATTGAAATGTTATTACTTGAACAGTATATGGTTGTATTTCAATGTCACCTTTGTTAAAAAAATCTCAATTGCGTAAAATCTATCAACATACGATATATACAAGATATACAAGATCTGAACTGTGTGAATTTGATATCCTCGTTTCATTTTTTTGTAAACAAGCTGCAAAGGTGTCGTCACATGACAATCTACATCCTATCTAAAAATATTTATATGACGCTATGTGAAATATTCATTCAAATAAAGTTATAATATATATCCGACCAATACTCGCTAATAATGCCATTTATTTAGTGGAATTACTTCAAAATATTTGAAAACAACGAACTGCAATTGCTATGGAGCCTCCGGTCTTTCTGCCTCAATTAAATATTCATGAGCTAGCCGTCCCATTATTTTTCCTCCCAGGAAAAGGGTCTATATAAAGGATAATATGTGCGTGTCCATGCTGGTTACTGCACGAGTGCGAGGAATAATTATTGATATTTAGTCACGAGTGTCGTGAACATAGTATGTAATATGCCTGAATATGATGTTCTGTTTATTACAGAAGTCGCAAAATTTAAGGAAATTATGAAAATCAACAATTGAAACTTGGGCGGTTTACCCGCCGTCGTCACATTTTGGACGAAACGTTATAAGCAAACTGGGTCGTCAAATTATTGTTTATGACGTCACGTGAAAATGAAACAAGTTTTTTTGCTCTGGTGCATCGTATGCGAAATATGTACCCCAATATGTTTGCCCTCGTAACTATCAAATATTTGTATGTTCACGCAGAGGAGTTAGGAGTTAGATTAATGTGAGGTTAATCATCTTTAGCATTAAGAGAGATACCTGGTTTGCTTCTTGGCCCACACATCTATTACTTAACGGAGTTAACAGCCAAACACGCTAACCAAAAACTGTCAACTCCTAAACCTCTTTAGCATTAAGAGACATACCAGGATTGCTTCTACGCCCACACATCTACTATTTAACGGGAGGGGGGAGTATACGTCATCAGCCTGTTCTAACTTTGCCAATGTTGTTGCCCATTTCCTCGAATCGAAATGTGCTTCTTACAAAAATGACAAAGTTTAGTGTGATGAGGTATATACAATCTGGATTCCTATTTTCCAACAAGTGTTTGTCAGTCACCGATGTAAGATGATAGACCTAACCATCTTACTCGCCCTTTCAATTATGTTCAGTAAGCTCTGTTTCACCTACTGATTTGTGTGCTGCTCTCATGTATCATTTCGGTGTTCTATGTCGTTATTCTATGACTTATGAGAATAAACTTTCTATTGACTTGATCCCGCCAGGGGTTCGGCAACATTGTCTGCAGTAGAGAACTGTTCTACACGCAGTCAGTTTTGGGTGCAATGGGTACACTGAATTCCAGTGCAGTCCCACCCATGGTTTGCTAGTTCCAGCCGATGCTCGCAGGTTTCACCTCAATGCGGGCTTTCTCCCTGCAATAATACTAGCAGCCATGATTTAAGTGAAATACTCTTGAAAGCGGCGTTAAACCCCATATCACCTCACCTCACTTATTGACTTGACCTACCTAGCATTCATATTGTTAATATGTGGCAGGCATTTAAATTGCCGTGAACTGATGTATATTCTCCCTTAGTACCCCTGACCTTCAAGACGCTCAATTAATATTCGAACCCTTGTGTTTAACCGTCTGATTTCCTACAGTTTGAAATGGAACTTTCACTTGATTACAACTGCATTGTCTGAGCCAATAGCTCCTAAATTGGATGCGGCTTTGGTCAGCTTTGTTCTCTGTTCAAAATACGCGGGTGTAATTATAGTTTTTATCTATTTACCCTATTTCTTGTATAGCTATCCCCAAAAAATCAATTAGTCCATCCTCATAGTGTTCGTATTTCTATAACAATTCTATCCCGAATTTGAAATTCAGAACTTTAAATCTTTTTTTACCGATTGAAACGGGAAGATGCCAAAGCATACCGAGAGATTAAATATATTTTAAACTCTTAAGTGAAATAGGTGACGAAATGCACTATATACATAAATGTCCAATATTAAATGCAGATCGTGAACGAAACTTACCTACATTAAAAAGTAATAACGATATATGTAACCTTATATATGCCTTATCACCATCAACTAAAAAGTTTGTACAGCTTCATTATACGCTTACAAAATATGTTATCACATGTTCCATAAGCAATTGTGTTTAGATAAATACTTAGCTACGAATAAAATATGTATGGTGTATCACTAATTATGTATATATTCAACTGTCTGTCAACAAACGCGTGCAAATTATTTGTAAATCTACCTTTGTATGTGTGCTCTTGTACCACCAAAGGTGTTTTTTTTAATAACAGTAACAGTAGAAATAGTATTGTAATCCAAACTCTAATTGTTCATCCAACCTATCTATCACCAATCACAATTTATTACCACTTCTGTAAAGCTTACAGGAAATAGAGAATCCTTCCTGATTACCTAGTGTGCAAGTTGATTTTACATTTATTTTAGCAATTTCCAAACGCATTTCGTAACACTTATGTATAAGCCATGAACCTAAAATGGCGCCTTAAAGGCATGGTCTTCCTACTCCTCCCTTCATTATTTCATTTTCTTATGTCATTGTGGTCATGTCAGCCACATATTCGTATGACCCACCACCTTGCCTTAAATAAAAACATAAAATGTATAATAAGTATTGGTATCTGTTTTATTTAGTTTAGTCTTATTTATGCGAGTGAGTGTTCATGACAGTCATACATTCGTCAGCCTTCACTGTCAACCTCTACTTGCATTATGTGAAAGCGTATATGATCAAATAGAAAATTGCTTTCAAGGTTACTTTCTTTTACATTATATTACAAACAAATAAGGATGAAACTCTTCAAAAAAAGAAACTTGACACTGACTTTCAAAGTTCAAAATAAAGACCACAGATGCAAGTTAAACATTGAAATGAAAACTAAAACGCTGTTTGAAGATCTCTGTTCAGTACATTTTATTCAGAATAAGCATGATCTTGAAATGCACAGGTGCACAAGTGTTTCAAAATCACAGGGGTGCACAAATGTCAGTATCGGGTATGGCCACCATTGGCATTGATTATTGCTTGGCACCGACGACCCATGGATGCAATCAAGATGTCAATCACAGCCTGTGGAATGTTCTGCCATTCGCAAGAAATCCTCGAATTGTTTTGGGTGGTGGATTCCTACTGCGCACGCGTCGATCCAGTTCGTCCCTGAGATGCTCAATTGCTGACAAATCTGGAGACCTGGCTGGCCATGGCAATGTCTGGACATTGTTACGCTGTAAAAAGTCTTTACAGACACGTGCAACATGTGGTCGAGCATTGTCCTGCTGAAAGAGACCACCATGGACGTTGACGTGAGTAATAACGTAAGGCTGTAGGATCAAGTCCCTATACCGTACTCCTTTGAGGTTACCCTCAACATGCACAAGGGGTGTCCTAACACCTTGACGAATCCCGGCCCACACCATGACACTCCCACCTCCAAATGGGACAACCTCCTGAACACAGTTGGCAGCATAACGTTCTCCATGACGTCGGTATACACGTGCTCGTCCATCACTTCGTCGAAGCAGAAAACGGGACTCATTAGTGAGGAGAACGGTTCTCCACCTTGCACGTGCCTATCTCATCTTTTTGTGACACCACTGGAGACGTTCCGCCAGATGACGTTGCGTTAAAACCCTTGGTCTGCCTGACCTTGGCCTATCATCAACGCTGTTTCGGGTGTTGTAACGGGTCCACAATGAAGAGATGGTCTGTCTGGACACGCCAAAGTGTGTTCCAACATCTCGCTGCGTCGCTCCTGCTTGCAGTCTGCCAATAGCGTTGTTGCGTTGCACTCTGTTCAGTTTTGGCATTCTTCAGGTCGCTATACCGATGTTGTGTAGTCTGAATGAACAGCGGCTGATATGGCTTTTTTGACCCCTAAAGCAGACGTGTCTGCATGTAAACCTTCATGATCCCATGCTGCACGTGCTTTGGCAGAAAATGCATTTGGACGAATCGCTCGTTTTCGTCCCTGAACACAACGTAAAGTTTTTGGGCCATTGTTTTTGGTAAATTTACAGTTTTGAGAAAGCCTTTCTTTAAATTACAGGTAAATTACATATATCATAAAAATTTTTTACCGGTTTCGAAAAAAACAATTTCGCATGAATGTCAAGTTTTTTTTTTTTAAAAAGTATATATTTTTAAGAATATATACAATTTTAAAATGATTACTTAAGCCTGTGCAGGACGCTTTCCCGATCGCAGTGCTTAACATAGTTCAATTTCTCCATGTTTCCATCATGCCTAAAACAGCGATTAAAATCCACGTAGTGATAATTTGTAGATAATATATATGGCTGGCTGCATGATAATCGTGGCTATGCTCACTGTTATTTATTTCAGCCAATGAAATGTCGTTAAAGTAAAAAATTACATTATCTAATATTTATGTATTACAGCATCTTTTAATTTAATATTGTATACATTTTCCATAAAGTAAACAGAAATTATTTAGTATTTATAAGAGGGTATTATATCTAATAATAATATAATTTTAAATACTGATTATAACACAGTGGAAGCTAGTGTTTTTAAATGGTATAAATAAACAACAGAACACTTCGGTCTTCAAATTCAGATATCTTATTACAATGTGGTAACCAAAGAAATACCCCAACTATGTTAAGACACAAATATCCGATTATGACTAACTAGTGTCAGAAATTCCTATGTAAATCATATCACGAATGTATCAATCTCTCCAATATATACAAATACAAATATCAATTTAAACAAGTTCGAAATGGCATATCATTTGCCTACAAACAAATTTCAAATTGCTTTTTTGTAATAATCAATGGCATGTTGAGAGACAGCCGCCGATAAATGCGACTGCCCTCAACCAAGTCAAAATCTAAAGTGAAGCGACCACGTGCTTCTCGTGTATGTCAATATCAGTTGCGTTTTATCGATCGTTTTTAAAAACACTGAACACTTCAATCCACTGATTATTAATAATTTCCTAAGCATTTTCGTGGTTCGCAAAATATACACTCTTTTGATGAACCGACTGTGGTTGCATGTTAAGTTGCATTGTTATCACCTGTCGCATTGACTTTGATAGTCTGTGCAAAGGAATGGGTTTGATTTTGATGCAAATTTAGCGACCAACTCCGATGAAATCCACTTGCACTATCTCGATGAAACGACTTGCTCCGGGCCTCGCTCCAAGATGAAAACCCTATTGTGTTGTTTAGCGTAAGTTTATACACATAATATTTTCAATAGACAAAAACAGTTTATTGACGATTTTAATCGAAAATAACTGAAAATATCGCATAATGGTCTTTAAAGTTTACATAACCACAAACATATTTCACTATGACCTATAAACCAGTGAATGCATAGCTGGTCACACGCCCTTTTTGATAAACAGTCATTGCCTGGTGAACTATACATCTTTCGCAACAGTATCACAGAAAAAACCCCAATAATTAACAATTTTCAGAGAATTATTTCCACTCAGTAAGATAAATCATTTGACGATGTAACTATATAAAGCGTTTGGTGTAAATAAGATATCAACATCAGTGGTAATTAATCAAGGCGGTATTTCAATTGAAATAATGATGCGCCACTCTGTACAGCCTGTTTACTGTGTCACACCCCCGCGAATTGTATAGCCCCTAGCTTAGGTGGGATTTTTACAGTCGATAATTACGCTGACTTAATGAAAGGCTAATAAAAGGTGTTTATTGGACAAATTAACAAAAATCAAACCCAGTCCTTATTTTGTTGAAAAATCTTTGAACGAAAATCGAGAAGTGATAAAGTCGAGGTTGGCGGTTGTTTACTGTTGGAGTAACAAAATATCAGTCAAGGACGAAGTAAGTCTAGGCGGAAGTACCATGTAATCAGTGTTTAGATGTGGTTTCTTCATATCCAGGCATTGGCCTTCAGATTTTTCTGCAGTCAACCTCTATATATTTGAAACATTTATAAACTTTAAGTAGAGTATGTGATATTGTCAAATGATTCTATGATAAATAATGAAACACTGTTGAAACTCGTGTGTGCATTGGGTCATTTTTTCAATGCAGTAATGGACCTAGTAGAGTGAGATTTCATTTGATTATTTGGGGTCATGGCAGAAAAACGGATCCTTCGTTGTTATGTCTATAATTATCGGTTTAGAATTTGTGACAGATCATAGATGATAGACTCTATTGAAGGGTTTAAACTTGTAAACGAGTTGTTATTTTGTTCTATGAAGTTAAGGCCAATATGTTAAAAATCCAATGCTGAGAAAAAGAAGAAAAATCAAATCCCCTATACATTTTAGGAGAAGTGTTAGGTTACCATGAGTTAGAGCCCAAACGTTGTTAATCTTGACATTTGACCGTGGACGTCCGCCATAGGTCAAACTTCTAAAAAAAAGTTTTTCTAAAGTCTAATGAAATATTCCTAGGTTGCGAAAAAAAATTGTTTGAACAATCTGCAGATTGCGATATACCCCAGATGATTCGTAACATAGTCACTTCTTAATCCTGTGACTATGACAATGATATATTCATAGGACTTCACCAGCACCTTATCGGTGTGCACATAACGGCGCCCATAGTGATTAATCGCTTCTTAAGATATTAACCTTCATTAATCTCAACATAAAACTCAAAATTTATAATCAGCGTTGGTATCTATTTTATTTTGTTTTGTCTTATTTAACCCAACTTCTGTCCATGACAGTATTACATTCGTCAGCCTTCACTGTCACCAGCACCTCACACAACGTGAGGAACTCTTCTGTTTTAGAGATGCGTACGTAACGACCAGAGGGGAAGTTGGATTCGAACCACAGATGAGTCGGACTTGAAGTCACTGGTTTACAAAAGGTGGTGACATCTACTCCAGTCGTTCCGTTGCTGATGAACCCACAGTTGGTGACTGTGCCTACAGAGCCTCCCAGAGGGTTGCCCGAGGTCAGGTCAATGGTGACGTTGCCGATTCTTTCACCTGAAACAACAATAGTCGATTGTGCAGGACTTTAGGATTTTAATTGATATTCTTCTTTACATTAAAACGATAGATATGAATGGAATATGGATTGATTTCAGAAAGTGACGTGATTGGTGCCAAGTATTTGAGCTGTAACACAATAGTCGAATTTCAGGGGTAACTTTGATATTCATTTGATACCTTTCTTAACATTCAGATAATCGAGATCAGATCAATACTTCCATTGCCGACTCGGTCGTCTAAAACACGGAGAGTCGATTTTACAGGAGTAACTTAGAAGTCCAGTTAATATCCATCTTTAAATTCAAAGAATAAATTTAAATGGACTATGGATTGATTTCAGAAAGTTTAGATTAGGAAGGAAAAATAGGCAAGACCCACCACAACAGCCGACCCTGTTGACAATCTTGACAGAGTATACTTGGTAGGTGCGTCCAAGATCCACATACCACACCGGATTCAAGTCGTTGAAGTCACTATGATAACAGCTTCCTGCGTTGAAGTCAGAATTTGTGTTTCCATCAACAGCCAAATTAGAGGAAGCGTTGATGCTTGGGTTGCCATTAATGAGGTTGGATGTTGCACCAGTTACCTTAAGGGTAGCTACACCATCATCACTAAGATACACCACAGTCGGCTGAGCCGCCACTGAAACACGATGAGTTAAACAAAGTCTAGTAGTTTCATAAGAAAATAATTGTTGGTTTTTAGCAGCAATGGAGTAGTTTTTTTTCCGAACTGCGATCAAAAAACTTTGAAAAGTTGAAGTAAGTTATCTTGGAATGAGTTAAAGAACAGACTGATCTGTTCTTATGATTAACGGCCACGAGAAACTGTTACCTTACATTATAGTTCCATAGCATGGATAAAGAAGAAGCTGTCTTATAGAGATGTTGTGATATCAAGATTATATAATGTCTACTATGTGAACTGATCACACTGTATCACAGTGTTACAAACCATCGACATAATTACATGATAAAAGTACATGAAAATCAATAACAATAATAAAGGTCAATTGTAATGACCACAGTTACTATAATAATCGAAAGAAAAACATTCCATTACATGCTAAATGATATTGAAATCACTGTGAAAACCATAAGTTTCCATTCAAATACCGGAAGCTCACCTGTTGAAAGGAAAGCTGTGATTACGAAAGCAAACAACATTGTTCTGGTCAGTTGGAGATTGGATGTTCCTTGAAGAGAACCTGGGGGTTTATATGCAAGTAAAGGACCTGGTCGATATTCAAAGTAATTGTGTTAACTTCGCCACTCCATTCAATTTAAGACAGCTGATACTCAGATAGGATTAATGATTGGCTAAATTCTGACAGCTGCTGAACTTGATTTAATTCTATACATGCAAATACTCATCTCATGTTTGTATTGTAAATCTCCATTGTATTACATTCTCACGTTTTTAATTTCTCATTTTAATGATAATCATTATTGTTTACATGTTTTCTTTTCTTGATACATACAAAGGGGCAGTAGTAGTTTTTTAAAAGGTATATTTCTTAAAATTGTAGCGAAAAAAGATTACATTATGCCAAATGTATTTGTTAGAGGGTCTAAAGATACCAATACTCAACCCAATTTATTTATATTCAGAAAATTAATTTGTATAGCTTAACTGATGATGGTATATTCGTTTTCAAATATGCTTTTGATCAAAAGTTATTATCTTGTAATTGGAAACATTTTTTTTCACTTTTTTATTTGCAAAAACGTGTAACTTCCTCTTAAGGTTGATGAGGATCCCATTTTGTGTTTACCCTCATCTCCACGTGAGGAAGGGGTATGTATGTATTCATAAAAGTCAATTCATAGCGGTTATTCCAAAATGCTGTGACTATCACAATAAAAATCAAGGACATACATGTATTGATTTTTTATAAGATAATTTTGAAACATACCATATGATAAAGGTATACTTATCGTTTTTCGTTTCAGAGTTATCTACGAAATTGTTTTTAGAATATTGACCATTTGTTTAGGTAAAAAAAAATCGGATATGAATCAATTCTCCCATTTCACTAATTTCTAAACTCTTAAATCTTAAACGACTGATGGTTTTACCCCTGCTACTATCTGGCAAGTTTTGTTATTAATCTTTCTTCATGGCATCTTAGATATACCTACAAACGTAAAATGTATGGGGTGATTGACACACGTTTGAATGCTGGCTTACATTGTTGGCTCCAAAGCGGAAAAACGTAAGACCTTGTACTATTGAAGATAGTGTGATTTCATATATATCAAGTTTGCACTTGTTGATCATACACGTTTCTCTGAGATGAGCCATTTTCTACGTTTTATACATGTTGTTGGAGCGGTATATCAACATCAAGGTATTAAGACAATAACTAAAGGGTGAAGGTAGAATTTAGAATGATAAAGAAAGGGTATTTGTTTTATTTAGTATGTATCACGTATCTGTCGTCCAGTGACGGGGAAAGGACAATATTTTCTTGTGGGTGCATCCATGAATAAAAATATTGGCTTTACCCCTTCACGATATGAGAGATAACGATATCCAACCGAAAACCACAAACATTCTGTTTATTGTATGCTTTTTCTTTAAAAAATGCTTCACTAGAGAGGTTTATTGCGACGAAACTCAGCAACGTTGATGACGTCACGTTCATTTTAAAAGTGGCGTCATACCATTGTGCACCTGACATCACCCCTTCTTACACTGTTTGGAGAATGTGATGAAGCTGCAGTGACGAGAAAACTCTCTTACCACTTAGAATATTATAAATCATCAGGTAAGGATCCGTAACCTTGTAAAGGTTTGAGATCAAGGGTTTGGTTGAAGGTTTTATTTTCAAAAACTATTAACAGTATGGCACTTACCGACTATCTGTTGCTTAGACCATTTGATACAAACCAATTCAGGAGAGCAGAGACAATACGGAACAAAATTGATAATTTCGGTTTTGATGAAAATTTACTCTTTAATCTTTTAATGAAATTGATATTAATTAGGCATATCCTTTCCGAACTTCGGCTAGTGCCAATACCGTGAACCTCGGACCTGTAGGGCGGCCAAAACGGAAAACACAAATTACACACTATAGTATGAGCATTAGATGGTTGTCTAAATCTTGCAAAAAGGTCGTGCCACTAAATAGGACGAAGCAAAATATACTACGTTTGGTATATGAAAACATGTTGAATATGTTGATCTTGGAAGGGAAAAATAAATACTTTAAAAAGAAGGTTTATTAATTCAGATGAAACGATTGGAGTCTTTGTGAAGTTACCAATTTTGAAACATTGTTAGATATATTTTATTTGTAAAACGCTTTGAATTCATATATCTAAGACGAAACGAGAGGAAGCGTTATTAAAACATTTATGTACATGTATGCATAAATCATTTGTTAAGAATTTCAGGCTATTGAAAGTGACACTTTGATTTTACTTTTACCTCTTGAATGCATCACTTTGGGGATGTCATGTCATGAACTATCAATTTGATAATTGCCAGTAAATAATATTTTGAACGCCAGTCTTAGATATATGAATTCAAAGCGTTTTACAAATGAAATATTTATAGACCAGTCGCATTAACAAGTTTTTTAGCTAAAGTATTTGAAAAATGTATCTTTAAATATGTAAATAATTTTCTTGGAGATAATAACCTCCACTCAAATCTTCAATCAGGATTCACCTCTGGTGACTCAACAACTAATCAACTGACCTACCTATATGATTACATAGCATTAGATGACGGAAAAGAAGTAAGAGCGGTATTTAGCGATGTTAGCAAAGCGTTTGATAAAGTTTGGCACCAAGGAGTACTACAGAAACTAAAATCTTACGGAATTGATGTCATTTTTTGAATTGGTTTAAAAGTTACCTTAATAATACTTTAGAACACAACGAGTCGTTATTAACGGACACGGATCAAAACCTCAGCATGTCTTGGCGGGTGTCTCCCAAGGTTCGGTTTTGGGACCGTTGTTGTTTATAATATATATTAATGATATTGTAGAAGATATTGACAGTCACATAAGACTATTCGCCTGTGACACATCTCTATATGTTATAATTGATGATTCCAACATAGCGGCAAAATGTTTAAATAGTGACCTGTGCTTGATATCAAACTGGGCCAAATTTTTTACATATGTGATTATGTTGGAACGGCCTTAAAATAAGCTCTTTTGAGCTTGTTGGCCAATCCCTTCATGTACTATTTCAACATAAATATGTTTAAAGCAGAAAGACAATCTAACATGAAGATTGACAAATACTTATAAGTGATATTTGTTTATGTATATACTAAATATATATTATAATATGTAAGTGTGTGTCTGTGTTTATTATTTGCTGTTAAGTTTGCTGTTTAAGTACTGTTGTTTAGGTATAAGTAAGAGAAATTTTCTCTCATAACATTTTGACCAATATAAAAGGTGCGATATCTAATGCAGTTTCTCTCTCTCTCTCTCTCTCTCTCTCTCTCTCTCTCTCTCTCTCTCTCTCTCTCTCTCTCTCTCTCTCTCTCTCTCTCTCTCTCTATCTCTATCTCTATCTCTCTCTCTCTCTCTCTCTCTCTCTCTCTCTCTCTCTCTTTGAGTATGTTTATAAAGTGAAAACGGACAAACCGCAAAACATAAACTCAGTGGTGAAATATCACATGTTATATTCCTGTAAAGTATCAATATTCAGCACCTGCATCTATCTTCATGAAGCTATAAAACAATCAAGATCTTATGGCACAAGGCTAGACAGTTTCCGTTCAAAGGCTGTCGCGAAAAGAGCGGTGCTTTGAGCTAATTGGTCTCGCTACAGCGAGCAGCGTCTGTGGTCAGTGGCCCAGGCGTTAATGAGTTAAGGATATTAACATTTAATTCAATCGTGTTTATATCAACTGAGATACAGGCCTTCAAAGTTGGTTAATTTCAAGTTTCATTTTGAGCGTGACTAATAGCAGCAATAGATGAAACCGCGTGAGCACAAAACAGTTAAGAGCAAAAACAGCACATATTCTGAAATGATCAGAAATGTAGTAAATGATGACTGTAAAGTGTAAAACATGGAGCTATTGCACTAATGGATTTAACAAACAAATTTTTTTTAGGATTCCTCTATTTCATTCCCTATGAACTAAAATTGGATTGATTAAACTATATCTCATATATGATACGATGTTTGTGATATTTGACCTGATCAAATTTAGTTTCAATAAGATTTTTGTAAAATGTTATCATCCTTTAGCGCTGAATCCGTTTGTCGTCGCTTGCGACTATATATATGTATTTTATATTGGTCAAAAAAACACCCCAAAAAAAATGAATAAAAAATTATATATATATTATAAAAAATAAAAATTATTATTTATTGGCTCCAAAGATTACAAGTATAGGTTATTATATGTCCAGATTATGAGTCAGATACATGGTTGGTGTATTTTTCCATTAAACAGTGAAAATATGTACAGGAGTGATGTCAATCATAATAAAACATGCATTTACATATGAATATGATATAGTAATACATATAGAAATACAGAAAGATTATGTAAATATGGAAAAGTACATCTTGTGGTCATGTAGTTGGTTGTTAAATCACAACGTTAGGTGTCAATCTTCATTATGAGGTTGTTAAACCTGCAGTTCAGTATTATGCTAACTCAGTTAAGGATAACATACAAGTAACCTTACATTCGTGAAAAAGAATGTACGAGCCGCGAAGCGGCGAGGACATTGTTTTCACGAATGTACGGTTACGAGTATGTTATCTGACTTAAAATACAGCCTAGTTTAAAGTGTTTTTTGTATAACCTGCTTTGGTTTATGATAATAACATCCGTATTTCGTTGCATAAGTATAACACAAAAAACGTTTTTCAATAAAACAAAATCCTTTAACAAAATTTGAGATGGTCCCAACTGGTTCACCGGTCATTCTTAATGCACGTGCAACGTAACCATCTTGCCGGTACATTCTTAATGCACGTGCAACGTTACCATTTCGCCAGTACATTCTTAATGCACGTGCAATGTAACCATCTAGCTAGTACATTCTTAATGCACGTGCAACGCTACCAGCTTAATTCACGTGCAAGACGTTTGAAACCGCAATCAGCTTGGGATTTGGTATAAAGGAAGGTGGTCTTAATTCAACTTAGACATTATGTATGGCAATTTTGTTGTTGAGTGGGAAGACATGGCCGAGTATCCACACTTCGAAGACATTTCTTCAGAGGATGATGTTGTGTTATCAAATAATGAAACCAGTTCCCTTCCGGGGACCATCTCAAAATTATTATTGCTCAATTGTCCACATAGAAGCAGTAGATTCTTGTAGGATAATGTATGATTGAAACAATACAATGACGCCACTGCTGTATTTTAAATAGGTATAGCTATATTGGACAGTAAATTATGCAACCCTGTCTACCCTTTCACCATCAAATCTTTTGATAGTCTCCTGGCTGGGTCATCAGAAAATATATGATATGTTACTTGACTCACGTTTTGTGAAACTCCCTTGCTATGATAAATGGGAACAGGTCACGGGTTCGCACTATACTGATTTAGATTGGGAATGTTTTAGCTCGATTGCAAATAAATGTACTCCTAGTACGAATCTACAGTATAGAATCATTCACAGAATACTACCAACGAGAGATTTTCTTTATAAATTGAAATACGTTGAGACGTCATTTTGTACGTTTTGTAACGAATCTGACAAAACCTTTTATCATTTGTTCTGGGAGTGTAGCAAGGTGCAAAACATATGGCGCGAACTTAAATTGTGGCTCAAAACTGTTGATGTACAACTCAGTTTTACGATTTCGCAGGTTTTATTTGGAGTGAAAGGAAAAAATAACTATTCTTTAAGTACTATTATTATATTAGTCAAGAGTATCATATACAACTGTAGTAAGAAAAGGTATTCCCCAAATATCACATTTATTAAAAAAATCTGTGGGACTAGAAAGACGTCTAAGCCTAGTTTATTAGACGTCTTTTAGACGTTTAATAGACATTTGATAAACCTCTATTAGAAGTTTAAATACCTCCCAAAATATTTAACAGACGTTTAAAAACGTTTATCACGTGTCCTATAGACGCTGTGTTATAGCCCACTATAAAAATCTTATACAGTGGGAACTTCATCAGGATTCAGGGATTCTTTTCTATTACCATTTCTATCTTTCATTCCTTATCATCAAAAACAAACTAAGATTTTGAGTATGCAAAGTTTAATCATTTTCGTTTTAAAGCAACATTGCTTCAAAACCAACGTCTTCGTCTATTTCCAAACCAAGCATGTTTCTTCTGAACTGCTACCACGTTAACGACCACTTCACATAGCGGTAGATACTCGCCATCCTTCGATGGGTATGTGGCCTGTAGGCGACGACGTCGTAACCAACTCCAAGTGGCGGGGCAGGTAACAGTGACGTTGTAGGAGGCAGGAACTCCTCCGTAGATGGTGCCACAGAGAGTAACGTCAGCCAAGGGGTTAGCAATGGGGTCCTCCGAATGGATTCCGATCGTGATGTTACTCAGATAATCGGCTAGAATGTATAATCGTCTGATCAAATTGTATTTCGATGGAATGTTTATATTTAAGGTTTTAAAATCATGAATCTCAAAACAAAAGATTACATAAAATTGCATAGTTTGTATTTGGAGTCAAATTAAACAATCTTATAAATGGTGTTATTTTACCCAGAGAAAATGTCTGTTCACATTTTCATTATTCCTTACCGTTTCAGTATAGTGAAATTAAACTAGTTAAAAAAGTGTTTGATGAACGAGATCTGTGGAATGGTTCGCGCCAGTGACTCAAAATCATTTTAAGAAGAATTATTCGCAGCAAACACAACGATATATATGGTAATATTGAGTAAATCACATTACTTTACTCAAGAATATAAGAAACTCATCATATAAGATACGAGATATTTTACAAGCGATAAATACAACTGATAGAGATTGACATCGGGTTTTTTTTCTAAAGCAAACGAAATTGTGATATTTGATACAGTCTTTGATTATGTTTTACAAAAATGGGGTATCTTACGAAATTTTGAATAATTAACTGGACGGGATGTGTCAGAAGAAATTGCCTATTTGGCTTATTATAAGGCCCTTTAACAGGTTTTAAAGGCGATTAAGGGCCCCAAGTTGATATGATCCATGTTTAAAATAAAAGTATATAACTCTGATCTATGAAATTGTGAATACTTCTTTACAAAATATGTTTATATCATAAACATTCAACGTCGTCTTAATGTGGCATTAGTTGTTTGTTTTTGAATTTAATGAAATTATGGTGAAGTTTTGTGACATAATTTAAACTTCACAAAGGACATGTGGTATTTTTGATCTAATTTTCATTCCTTGTAAAATTGCCACAATAAGTGTATTCCAATACGGAGAACAGGAATAGATACCAAAATAAAAGCATGGATTCTGTAGCTCATCAGCCTTTTCATTGTTGATATCAAATGTAAGATGTTCACCTGTTAGTTCCCCAGGTGAAATACATCACCAAAATTGTCTTAAATTGAGATGTCTGAACACAAAGATTGAAAAAAATCAATATATCCTATTCTTGATACAGAATAGAAATCAAGTTCTTTTTAAAATAACAGGTAGGGAGAAACTTTATCTTCAATCAATTACACATTCTTATATATTTGCTCTCTTCTATCTTTCGAAACGCTATCTGTTAGCAATATATCCATTTAAAATCAACTAAAACATGATTTAATTTTGCAAAATATCACTTCTTAGCAAAAGCCTACATCCATCTTGTGACCCAAACTCCCCCCTCACTTTGTTGTCCACCCATCAAAAATATAATTCAACCCCTGGCAAAACGCAATGAAAACATTTTTAATTTTAAATACATAAATTGGTTTATTCGTTGCCAAATGATGTATAAACGAGAAATAAACCATCAACTCTTAAGATTTACCAGTGAATTAAATGCTAACGCTGCGCAAGTTTGACTGATAAAGTGTCAAATTTATTATGAATTATATATTCGCTGAGGTGAGTTAGCAGGAAGATTTCTATCTTATGAGTTATGAATGTATCTATAGATTAAAACTATGCCTGCGTAAATTATTAATCAAAGAAGACTCACAGAGAGTGTTACTGTTCAGGATCTTAACAGACATGATTTGTTTAGTAGACTCCAGATCAACTACCCATCTTGGCATTAGGTCACCTTCACCGCTAAGGTAACAGCTTCCGTTCGACAAGTCAGGATTGGAGATGTTGTCGACAGCCAAGTCGGGCGTCAACTTAGTGCCGGAAGTCCCGTTCATGCCGGAGGTCTCGTTCACACAGGAAGTCCCATTGACGCCTGAAGTGCCATTGACGCCTGAAGTCCCATTGACACCCGAAGTCCCGTTGATGCCTGACGTTCCGTTCATACCGGAATTATCGTCGATGCAGGAAGTCGCATTGCTGCCAGAAGTTCCGTTGGATCGGAATGTCCCATCGTAGCTTGTGGCGGCAGTTGGGCGACCCGTCCCGTCAGCAATGATACAAGGTTTAACATACGTTGGGTCTGGAAACAGAAACAAGTAACTTCTTATAACTGAGGTTTGAAACCATTATCAGCGTCAGTGAAACTGTACACATAAAATTTTCCGTCAAACCTTAAAAAAAGTGGGAACTGACAAAAGAACATATCACTCCTCCACCGATCAGACTCTATATAAATATTGTGACAGATATTCATTGACGACAATTGAGAATAAAAATGTCATTTCGGGGTTTTAGGCATCTCAACAAAGCCCTTTTTCACACCACATCATGCATACGCCTCTCATCTATGGAAGAGACAATCGCAACGTTTCGATCGTCCATTGAGCGAATCGGAAGACTATTGCATATGTGGACAATGTTTTAAACATATTCTATCCGCTAAAAAACAATTAGCTGGGAGCTAAAGTAATGCCTCTCATATCCGAAATGTATTGATGAAACCAACATTCAGCACAGTATATTATTCTTGGTTTTAAAGGAAGGAAAAACAATTCACTTGATACAATCTCTTTAATAATGAAACAACATATTACAGTATGTGTAGAAGAGGTAAAGAACCTAACTTTGTATGTATACTTAAAGAATTATTAAATACTACCAAGCTTGTAAATTTAATGCCTTCACAACCAATACCCAGTCCAACTCTTTGCCTTTTGGTCATCTCTCTACACTTTGTTCATGGATTTATTGTCCAATCAGCAACCTAATTGTGATATTGTTGTACAGCAATAACAATTGAAACCTTGCATTGATTTGATTATAGTTCGGTACCTGCAGCAACATTATGATATGTTTTAAAGACAATATACATTATGCTAATTTCTTTCATAAACTTGTACATGTGAATGTAACAACAGTTGTATTACAAGACAAATATGAATTATTTACTTCATATACTTGCACATGTAAATGTAACAATTGATGGGAAATAAAAACTTCAAATAAAAAAAAAAAAAATTAAAAAAACATTCAGCACACATTCATGACAAACGTATAGGAACCTTCAGTGCAAGTGCAATACAATCATTGATACATAATATAATCACAAATTCATTACATCAGGGGCTAAGTTTCACTCATTTTGTGACATTTCTACAGGATCTGGGGATTAAGAAGTAAACATGTTGTTGAAAAGTTGTTGAGATCAGATAACTAACAGCTTCCGAATCATTACGTATATATATTTTTTTATTCACATTTTTTTACGCATCATTTTTTTTAATAATGAACATGTTAAAAATGTGTCGTATCTTCGCGATCTGTGCTGTACGAACAGGACGGATGACTAAAATCTCAACAGCCTAATACGAAGTCTATGATAAATAATTTGACAATGTCGGCTTCCATTACGCAGACCGATTCCAAATAAATAACCCAGATTCTTATTCTTCCAATTATCATTTTTAAAGATTCCAGCATGCGTCGCCAAAATTGCTTTAATCTAACCCAAACCCGAAACCAAAATGAAAAATGAAAACAAAGGCTGCAAAGACTTACGTTATCATTGGGATCTTACTAATTGTTTTAAAATTGAAATTACGCTTTTAAAATAGTTACAGTGACCATACATTTTTATTTTTAAATATAAGTTTATATCAAATGTATTGTGCTTAGAGGGTCAAACATTTCACTACTCAAAATTATTATCCACATTCGCAGAAGATATCTAGCGAAAACTGTTGCAGGCCATTTTAGTGTGAACACCTTTTAAATACTTGCGTTGCGACATTCGTGAGACTCCCCTTATTTCCTAAGAGTACCTGCTATAGTGCCATACTACAGTACCATGTTAACCCAAAATATTTGACTTGAAGTAAGGGTATAATTTTTACTTATTTCAAACCCTACTCACGTCTTCTCCACCAACCCCGGTGAGCGGACACCTGCACAAACAGACAGGTGCATAGTAGACACTTGACTAATGAATTCATTCTTCCTCAGGATGAAGTATGCCTCACACAGGGCCTGAGATAAAACGTGCAGTATATAAACCAGAAGTAACCATGCAGTATATTGATGTTAACATTTTTTTAATTCACCATCTGCTGTCCTTCATGATTAATTTTTGCTTTTTACTGCTGATAGTTTAATTAATGTTAATCATATCCTTACCGCACAACGGTGCTTTCACTTTTTTATCTTTTGAAGTAAATTGCTTAAACAATTTCCTATTACATTTCATTACAAAAAACGATTTAGACAATGAGCAATTTTCCAAGATACTAATGATGCGGTAATGCAATTAATGACATTTTAAAAGTAGTCCGTATTTGTTATTTTGTGAGTTTCATTGGCAAAAGTATCAAAAATGTGAATATTGAAATGTGAAGGCCCGGTTTTGCTATTCGTATCAGGGTTTCGTACTTTTTATTGTAAAAGGTCTACAACAGCAATTGAATATATCGAGGATATTCGACCCGTCGATTATCAAGAATATATCTCATCGAATGATGTAGATTTTTATATTTTCTGAGAATGTAGGCATTTTGCGGTAAATGTTTCTCTGAAGGGTTATGAAATGTGATGGCATACTTATATTGATGCCATAGACAATGTACAAATGCGTTTTCTGAAAATTGGACATTATCCCCGTATCTGTACTAATACAGAGTTATCAGGTTATGTTTGAATTACTCTATTTGAATGATTAGCCATATCCTTGTTCATTAAAAGATTACAATAAACTTATAATCTTGGCATCATATGTTATCATCATATCAATCAGAAGGGGGTGTCTCATGTCTGGTGAAACCAAGCCGTTGTAAACGCAAAATTTATCTACAATTTTAAACAATAGGTACAGCATTCTAAAAGTGACGCGAAACCAACAAGTGTTTGAAGTGCATTTAGAAATAGCAAACCGAAGAAGAGCAATTTGTTTGCTGACCTTACGGCAAAACATGCGACTACTTGGGATGGGGTCATACCGCATGGAGACGAACCTTCATGATCGAACGTACTTACTTTATGATAAAACGCGTGGGTGATTCCATAAAACAGGGTCAATTTAAACCAAACTGAGTAACACTGTTGACATGTAAAGACCTGCCCATGGGGGTTATGTTTTAGGAAGAGATTGTTGAGTAGTCATGAGGTCTTCGAGAAATAGTTTGGTTATGTAGTAAAACCTGTCATAGCGTCATGGTCCGTCATGGTCAATATTTTGGTTCTTTTAAGGATTACATTTGAAAACATTTACACAAAATTAGTATTTAAACATCATTTTATTTGTTTTTATTTTCAAATCAATGTTTCTTATGCGGATCAATGTATACTTTGTTCTTTGCCACCACGTTGACGACCACCTCACACAACTGCATGTACTCCCCGTCCTTCAAGATGGACACATAGCGACCTGATGGGTAGGTCGCCTTCTGATACCATAGGATAATGGTTTCCAGTGTAACGGGACAGCTGACGGTGACGTTGGCAGAGGCAGGCACTCCTCCTGTGATGGTGCCACAGAGAGTGACATTAGCCGTTGAGTTAGCAATAGGGTCCTCGTTATAGATCCCGATAGTGATATTATCAAGACGTTCAGCTGGAAGATTTAAGGATTGATCAGACAGTATGTCACTCGAATGTTAATTAGATTTTCGGTGAAGGTTTACCAAACTTTATGGGTAACACGTTAATTTCAAGTTCACTTATAACTTTAGTTCACCAAAGCATCATGTTATTTGTTCTTAAGATTGTAAAAGGATTAATTTATCGATTCAAATGTTGTTTGAATAGTATATCTATACAATCATCTACATTTAGATTATTCACAGAAATGTAACTTCTAGCGTTATGTGGTCCGCAGTATGATTGAAAAGTCAAGAAATTACTCACGGAAGGATTCCCTGTTCAGTATCTGGACAGACTTGATCTGTTTAGTAGATCCAAGATCCACCACCCATCTAGGCATGAGGTCGCCTATATCGCTGTGGTAGCAGCTTCCATTGAAGTAGTTAGGGTCGAAGACGTTGTCAACAGCTAGGTCGGAGCTTGCGGTGATGCCTTGTTGTGCAGACACAAATGTACTCGTGGCTTGGGTGGGGCGACCAGTGCCGTCAGTAACACAGCATACGTGAGCAAACGGAGGGACTGGAAACAGGAAGAAGATAAATCTCATAACAATTTAGGTCAGTTAAGACCTGCCTAGTAATCAAGATTAAATTCGATATACCGAAAGTCATTGGGTTATCTTTTGCTACCTTGCTGCTTTACGGCTTTACTGTTTCACTTTAACCAATTAAGGCTATCAAAAAGTTATAGACCTTTCAATTCAAGCTGAAATACTCCAATTACCACCCCTACAGTGCTAAAGAGCTACTAAAATTTAGGGCACAGTTAAGGGAGGAGTACAATGTCCAACTTACTGCAAGTCAAACTTGGGTGTAAGTTGGGATAAGCTCTAAAATGAAAAAACTACTACAGAGCATATAGGAAAATGTTAAGGCTTGTGTCCGAAATGATAATATATTTACATAATCTTTTGAAATACAGGTTGGAGCGTGTGTATAGAGTCCATTTTTATTTTCCTTTATCATAAACGAATTGACTACACAGATTGAGAATAATTGCCAGCATGGAGTACAATTATATCCCGATTTCAACGAGTTCTTCTTCTTTTCGCGGATGATAGAGTTCTTATATCAAGCACTGTTACAGGTCTTCAAAACCATATTTATGAACTTTGTGATAAGTCGAAGAAGAAACTAAATCTGGATAAAACAAAAGTATTAGTATTCAAAATGATGGGAAACTCTAAAAAAAGAAGTATTGTAAAGAGTGTGAACTTGAAACAACGAATTCTTATAAATACCTAAGAGTATATTTCAGTAACCATTTATTATGGTCATTGCATGCAAATTATGCAGCAGTGCAGGCAAAAGTATTATTAGGGATCCTGTGACAATTAAGTGTTGTAGGTGAGCTTAGCATGACATTTTTTTCCCTTTTACTTTGGGCAAAAATTTGAGGACTTAATAGATTTGCAAATCTATAAATGGTATATCTGTATACATGTAAAAAGTTCTTGGGTGTCAAAACACTCCATATAATGGTATATGGAGAATGTAGCAGTTTCCCTTCAACTACATCTACTCCTATTGTAAAGTAATGCCTTATTGGACATAATTGTTGCATAAGTCATCATACCGATTACCGAGTGCCATCATACCAATGATAATTGGGTTACTGATGTAAAACAACTGCTATTCTCAATTGATTTTGGAAATATTTGGCACAGCCAAGATCATGGTGTGAATGAAGATTTCATGAACTCATTTACTAACAGACTTACAAATATCTATTTTCAAAACTGGCAAGAAAAGATTCATACTTCAAGCAAATGTAACCTTTACTCTTTGTATAGGAAGATTATGAATACCGAAATATATTTATCTTGTCTAAATGTGAAAAAGTATAGGATAAGTTTAGCACGTTTTAGATGTTCATCGCATGATCTATTTTTTGAGAAAGGCAGATAGGGAAATATATGTATGGAACATAGAATTTACAAACTCTGTCATTTGAATGCAATTGAAGATGAGTACCATTTCTTACTTCTTTGTCCAAGCTACTATAATATGCGAAACGGATATATCAAATACAAATACCATGTCAATCCTAATGAATTTCAATTTAGAAAGCACTGAAGACCTATAAAATCGGTCCATGAATATGTATTATGCATTTGTACATAAAACGCATATTGTTTCTTGAAGGTATGCACTAAATTAAATGTATTATAGGCCTGTGGCCTCTTAAGTACCAGAATAATTGATTGAAGTCAAACTTACTTCTTTTTCCGCCTCTTCTCCTGCTAGCGGAAATCTGGACAAACAGACAAGCGAACAACAGACACTTGACCAACGGAGTCATTGTTCCTCAAGATAAACTATGCTTCACAACAGCAGATCGTGCAGATTATATACCAGTTTCAACCATCAGGTACATCACTAAGCTTCCTTACAATCTGTGAAAATTGCAATTACTTACATTTCTTGATGCTGATAGTTTAATTGGCAATTATGCACAGGTGAATGTTGATAAGGTGTTATTCATTAAACTAGATATTACCAATTACTCAGTTAAACGTTTCAACAGGTAACAGAAACAAGAATACAACCATCAGCTAAAGAAAGAGTCGCATTGGACAGATGCAAATATAATTCAGCTTTAGAGACTTAGATACATTGTCAAACGTTGGAGTAATATGTATGTTACATCATTTTCATAGTTCACATTTATGATGACAATGACATCATTTCGCGTTGTCATGAGTATTTGTGAACATGTTATTGACTTTTAAAGCCAAAATACTGTTCAAAATCATGCAAATGATAGGATGGCACAAAATGTAAAATCGGAATGGAACATAACTTAATTTATTGAGTATATTTAGTGAAGTCTTAAATAAAATTCAGAATTAGAAACTAAGGGATATTGTCAAACGTTTGGGAAATATGTATGTTACATCATTTTCATAGTTCACATTTATTATGACGATGAAATTATTAAGTATTGTTATGAGTATACGCCCACAGGTAATTAATCTTTAAAATAAAAATACTTGTTCAGAATCATGCAAATGATAGTATGCCACAAAATTTAAAATGGGAATTGTCCTTATGTGTTTGTTGTGTATTTTTAGTAAAGTCTTCGGACGTTTCTCGATGTTGAAATAGAAGGTTATCATATCCTACCAAACTGTCAATCAATTCTTCAATCAAAGAGAGTTGATTCATAGCCTTTAATGTAAATCTTGCTTTTATGTAAATTAACCACTAGGAGAAATCCCCCAACACCACCAAACATTAATAATGCACCTTCATTTGAAGGAAAGAGCTTGATTTGCTAACTTACTGATTAAAGATAAAAGAAATAATCAATTTATCTTCTGTTTGTTTCGTTTTTCAAAAGTGTATATTCCTTTTAATATTTATTATTTTAATTGTGAGATTAAGTTCTATGAATTTTGGCACTTTTAATAATAAGTTTGAAATTTTGTTAGGAAATGTGTGTTATATTTTAAAGGCGTGTCAATGATATAATATAAAAAATCTGAAAGTCATTCTGAATTGTTCAATAAACATGAACCATAAGCTGAAAAAGGCACATTTGTCCCGATTAATTTGTATACATACAAATGCCTATGGACGAAATGATTGATGTTTAATTATTGACTATGCCTATATTCATATAAAACGTTTTTAAATATTGCTTTTGAGGCCTGATTTTCTGTTGATAGGTTTTCAAATCTTGCATTTGGGTATAATGAAAATTTTAAAAATATTTATACGTGGATCAGAAGATTAGGGGATGAAAAACACAGATTAAATAACTGACGGCCTCATGAAATAAACATGTTGTAAACCTGCATGTGCGATGCCAAAAGAGTTTATACTTAAAGAGCCACTCCATGAGTTGTTGGAGTCATGTATGCCAAACTTAATCAATGGTGTCATTTGATCGCGAAGTATCTACAATTACCAAAACGAAACATTTTCAAGCTAACTTGTTTTGTACAGTGACAATATGAAGGTAGAACGTGGCAATTATGATCGAAAACCGGACAATTGCGCGCGTCAAATAGTCAAGCGTAATTTTGGAAACTTATCTAAAACAGCCAGGAGGGCAGTTAGGAGTTGATAGTGTTTGTTAGGTTATATAACTAGCATCAATGTATTTTGGACGTGATATTTACGCCTCTGTGCATTTACAAGGCTGTTTTTAGATCGTCATGGAAAAACAGTATTTGTCATGTATAGGTCTTTTAGACATGAAAAGTTAAGATGTTTTGATTTTATATCACCTCATATGACATTTAGGTAAATATGTTATGAAAATCACGGAGTGGCTCTTTAAGGCTGCTATTATAACTGCAGTCGATATATGTAGCGGACCCTATCGTAACAGTCGATCAAGTGACACCATTGATTACGTTTGGCATATATGACTCCAATAACTCACGGAGTGGCTCTTTAAATAATTTGCGCAAAGGCAAAAGAGGTTAACCATTGCTTTTTATGATCAATGTAGAATTGTTATTCATCCTGTGATGCATTGCAGCTATGAAATAAAATGTCACTGCGATAAACACATGAGGGCATATATCACCAATTGTAACACTATCTTCGGACAATCTTCCTGAGTTTTTCTCTCATCTTCTGGCTTTATGCACCGACGGTGTTACACAGGCATTAGTTCTCATTCTATGCAGTTGAATTTCCAGACCACGTAAGGAGGTTTACTCCTAAAATCGAGAAACTTGCCAAGTCGAGGGATAATTGAGGACATTATGATTCGCTTGCTATCGAATTATGAAAACATACGCATTTCTACATGCTGATCATCGCATTCCCTTGATCAGTTTGAATATTGAGCGGCCAATTACCATTTTCGAATGTTCGGTCATTAATTGTTATCATTCCAAAAACGCGAGTTCGGGTAAAAATCAGCTGTGCTCCGGTCTTGTAACTGGATTTCTATCGTAGGGTAAAACATTCATTGAGTTTGAGTTTTATATTAGTGGTGTCAGTGTGAGAAAGTTTCGTATTTTTCCTGGTAGGTTTTGCTGCTCTAATCACAATTTGATGGTAGAATACGGTAGGTATATAGGTTTTAAAAGGAACGATCGCCTTTGCCCGCTTTGTATTATACCTTATATTGAAAACAAATACCCTTTTTGTTTAGAATGCTCTTTTTATAAGAAATTGAGAAATGCCAGAATATTTCAGAACATATCCTTCAGGATAAAACCTGGCCCAATTATGTACATCAAATGATATTTTTGTCATTAACTGTCTCGCAAAATACTTATTTCTTGTTATGAAAATAAATAGATTTCTATCAATTGTTGTAACCGAAACTAACTATTTGACAGTGATGTGTTGATAATGTATCATGGTGCTCTCATGTATACCCAAATCCTGTATGACTTCGTGTATAATGGGCCTGTGGCCCCTTTACTGACTAATCTCCCACCTAACCATCATTTGTGCTGACATGTTGACTAAAAGTAAGACACGCGAAGCACACGTGTTGAAAACATTTTGACGGGAAACGCTCTTCTTGGTAAAAGTTCAATCCAATATCGTGTAACGATTGTATCGTGATCGTACATTAATCGTGTGACTCCGTGTTCTGCACGAACTGTCATCGTGGCCCTAAGTTAAGCACTATAAGGGTTAATTTAACATGGGTACGATAAGAGTACGATTGCAAGAGGGACAATTTATCGATCGTGTTGTGGTTGTGTGATGGTTTTGCTGTTATCGTGTCCTAAGGCTGAAGCACGATCAACACAATCACAACACATATACTACACAATCACCATACAATCACTACACGATCAACACGCACAAAACACGATTTTCTGAAATCAGGAACATGTTTGCGATTTGAAGGAATCGTGTTGGACAAATAGCACGATCACTGTACGCACCGTACGACCACCACCCAATAACAGCACAATAACCAAACAACAACAACACGATGACTACACGACACTTTCGTACAGCGATCGTAGTCGATCGTACGTAGTGTGAGTTGGGCTTTATTTATTTGGAATCGATCTGCGTAATGGAAGCCGACATTGTCAAATTATTTATCGTAGACTTCGTATTAGGCTTTTGAGATTTTAGTCATCCGCCCTGTTCGTACGGTACAGATCGCGAAGATACGACACATTTTTAACATGTTAGTACTCCTTATTAAAAAATGATGCGTAAAAAAAATATGAATAAAAAAAATATATACGTAATGATTCGGAAGCTGTTAGTTATTTGATCTCAACAACTTTTCATCAACATGTTTACTTCTTAATCCCCAGATCCTGTAGAAATGTCACAAAATGAGTGAAACTTAGCCCCTGATGCAATGAATTTGTGATTATATTATGTATCAATGATTGTATTGCACTTGCACTTGAAGGTTCCTATACGTTTGTCATGAATGTGTGCTGAATGTTTTTTTAAATCTTTTTTCATTTGAAGTTTTTATTTCCCATCAATTGTTACATTTACGTGTGCAAGTATATAAAGTTAATAATACATATTTTGTCTTGTAATACATCTGTTGTTACATTCACATTTACAAGTTTATGAAAGAAATATTGCATAATGTATAGTGTCTTTAAAACATATCATAATGTTGCTGCAGGTACAGAACTATAATCAAATCAATGCAAGGTTTTAATTGATATTGCTGTACAACAAGTTCACAGTTAGGTTGCTGATTGGACAATAAATCCATGAACAAAGTGTAGAGACATGACTAAAAGGCAAAGAGTTGGACTGGGTATTGGTTGTGATGGCATTAAATTTAAAAGCCTGGTAGTATTTTAATATTTCCTTTTAGTATACATACAAAGTTAGGTTCTTTACCTCTTCTACTCATATTGATATATGTTGTTTCACTATTAAAGAGATTGTATCAATTGGATTTTTATTCCTTCCTTTAAAACCAAGAATAATATACTGTGCTGAATGTTGGTTTCATCAATACATTTCGGATATGAGAGGCATTGCTTTTTAGCTCCCAGCTAATTGTTTTTAATGGATAGAATATGTTTAAAACATTGTCCACATATGCAATGGTCTTCCGATTCGCTAAATGGACGATCAAAACGTTGCGATTGTCTCTCCCATTGATGAGAGGCGTATGCATAATGTGGTGTGAAAAAGGGCTTTGTTGAGATGCCTAAAACCCCGAAATGACATTTTTACTCTCAATTGTCGTCAATGAATATCTGTTACAATATTTATATAGAGTCTGATCGGTGGAGGAGGGATGTGTTATTTTGTCAGTTCCTACTTTTTTAAAGATTTGACGGAAAATTTCATGTGTACAGTTTCACTGACGCTGATAATGGTTTCAAACCTCAGTTATAAGACATTACTTGTTTCTGTTTCCAGGCCCAACGTATGTTAAACCTTGTATCATTGCTGACGGGTCGCCCAACTGCCGCCACAAGCTACGATGGGACATTCCGATCCAACGGAACTTCTGGCAGCAATGCGACTTCCTGCATCGACGAAAAATCCGGTATGAACGGGACCTCCGTCATCAACGGGACCTCAGACACAAACGGAACATCAGGCATCAACGGGACTTCGGGCGTCAATGGGACTTCAGGCGTCAATGGGACTTCCTGTGTCAACGAGACTTCCGACATGAACGGGACTTCCGGCACTCAGTTGATGCCCGACTTGGCTGTCGATAACATCTCCAATCCTGACTTGTCGAACGGAAGCTGTTACCATAGCGGTGAAGCTGACCTAATGCCAAGATGGGTAGTTGATCTGGAGTCTACTAAACAGATCATGTCTGTTAAGATCCTGAACAGTAACACTCTCCGCGAGTCTTCTTTGATTAATTATTTACGCAGGCATAGTTTTAATCTATAGATACATTCATTACTCATAAGATAGAAATCTTTCTGCTAACTATCCTCAGCGAATATATAATTCATAATAAATTTGACATTTTATCAGTCGACCTTTAGCATTTAATTCACTGGTAAAACTTAAGAGTTGATGGTTAATTTCTCGTTTATACAACATTTGGCTCCACGAATAAACCAATTAAGACTAACTTTTGAATTGAGATAGAGAATGTTTGATGAGCATTTATGTATTTATAATTCATTGCGTTTTGCCAGGGGTTCGGTTGAATTATATCTTGGATGGGTGGACAACAAAGTGAGGGGGGAGTTTGGGTCACAAGATGGAGGTAGGATATTGCTGAGAAAGGATATTTTGCAAAATTAAATCATGTTTTTAGTTGTTTTTAAATGGATATATTGCTTACAGATAGCGTTTTGAAAGATAGAAGAGAGCAAATATATAAGAATGTGTAAATGATTGAAGATAAAGTTTCTCCCTACCTGTTATTTTTAAATCGAACGTGATTTCTATTCTGTATCAAGAATAGGATATATTGATTTTTTCCATCTTTTTGTTCAGACATCTCTAGTTAAGACAATTTTGGTGATGTATTTCACCTCGAGAACTAACAGGTGAACATCTTACATTTGATATCAACAATGAAAAGGCTGATGAGCTACAGAATCCATGCTTTTATTTTGGTATCTATTCCTGTTCTCCGTATTGGTATTCACTTATTGTGGCAATTTTACAAGGAATGAAAAATAGAGCAAAGAAACCACATGTCCTTTGTGAAGTTTAAATTATGTCGCAAAACTTCACCACATATTCATCAAATTCAAAATACCCAATTTTTGTAAAACATAAAAAGAGAACTGTTTCAAATATCAAAATTTCGTTTGCTTTAGAAAAAACCTGATGTCAATCTGTATCAGTTGTATTTATCGCTTGTCAGATATCTCGTATCTTATATGATGAGTTCTTATGTTCCTGAGTTAAGTAATGTGATTTACTCAATACTACCATATATATCGTTGTGTCTGCTGCGAATAATTCTTCTTAAAATGATTTTTGAGTCACTGGCGCGAACCATTCCACAGATCTCGTTCATCAAACACTTTTTTTAAACTAGTTTTATTTCACTATACTGAAATGGTAAGCAATAATGAAAATGTGAACAGACATTTTCTCTGGGTAAAATAACACCATTTATAAAGTTTGTTTAATTTGACTCCAAATACAAACTATGCAGTTTAATGTCATCTTTTATTTTGAGATTCAAGATTTTAAAACCTTAAATGTAAACATTTCATCTAAATACAATTCTAGCCGATTATCTCAGTAGCATCACGATCGGAATCCATTCGGGGGACCCCATTGCTAACCCTTTGGCTGACGTTAATTTCCGTGGCACCATCTACGGAGGAGTTCCTGCCTCCTACAACGTCACTGTAACCTGCCCCGCCACTTGGAGTTGGTTACGACGTCGTCGCCTACAGGCCGCATACCCATCAGGTCGCTATGTGTCCATCTCGAAGGATGGGGAATATCTACCGCTATGTAGGGTATTAGGTATTAGTGAATGTCCTCACCGATTCATATGGTATTATGATAATAAATTATCTTGAATTTAAAACCTGGGTGTTGTTCTTTAGCCTTATTTCGTATTCTCTTCAGTGATGAATAAAGCCATGGTCAGTGATAAGAAGGTTTAGATCGGTATTAACATCATTTGTATCAATTGAAACTGGCTTATACGATAATAACGATGATATTGCTGTCGTTGCAGCACATTACAGTCTATGTAACTTTACAAAACAGTATGGTTACCTAATCGAAAGTGCATAAAAAAACTAATAATTTTACAAAAAATCCTTCCGACAGTGAAACATACCTCTGTTCAGTAGTTCTATGTGTTTCAAAATGATAAAATGAAAAGCATATAAGATGTAGAGTTTCAAGATATTCAAATAGTTCTGATAGATATATAATTATAATTTTTTCTTTACCAACATGTTTGTCACACGCATGGTCAGTTTTGTCATCAGAACTCAAAGATGCCCTTCCATTGAGTTCAGAGTTAAAACTATCTTTGGACACTTTGAAGCGGTAATTATTATGATATTAAAAAATTGAAAAAGAGCTTTCTTCTTTTGCGTCCTGCTAGAACTACGGAGACTTGACCAAGGAGGAGTATCACCAGGGCTGACTTCATGGCTGTTGGAAAGTGTTGAATTAATGTTTAATTCCATAACATGAACAATATTTATAAGGTTTCCATATCTCTACTCAGTAGTAACTTTCCATTTCATGAAAATTAATTGGCATATAATCAATATACGCTACCACCCGAGGCTTATTGTAATTCGTTAACAAACTGTCACAAACTATAACCTGCAAAGGTTGGCGAGTTCATTTGTAATTTTAAAATGGCAACATCAAAATGTTTGATAAACCTAATTAAGTAGTAATTTTCCCTTTAATTTAAAATCAAGATATTATAGAGCGTTGTTTTTTAAATCAAGTTAATTGAATACACGTCACTTGTCTCCTTCAGTTTCTCCGTATCTGAGATGTTCAGGTAAATATATATATATATATATATATATATATATATATATATATATATATATATATATATATATATATATGTTTATAGGATAAAGGTAAATATGTCTGATGATCTAGGTATTTTCAAGTAAATGTTGTCGAATCAATTACAATTACATAATAAGTATAAAAATGCAGATTTTGCAATGGAATTTTGAATTTACGTTTTCGTATCGTATTGAATTTCGTATTTGTAAATGTCGTGTCAATGAAACTTGGTATTTGGAACAATTACCACTCCACGTGGAGACTATGGGGATTTTATTGTCATTACCATTTTCATGAAAAACAACTTGCCCTAGTTGAATATAACTTGTCATGTTGGGCAATCATTATTCTTGTTGTGTTTTGTGATTTTCCATCTTCCAAATTTCCCTGGAAACACATATAAGTATATTATTATATGAAATTATATTTTTCCCAATCTTTTCTGTGTATTTTCCACAAAAAAGCCCATCCTATTCGGAATCAGAACTGTTCCCGTTGTGAAATATATGGATCAGATACAGCTTTACGACGCCATCCTGCTAAATCAACGTATATGATTCCAATCTCGCTCCTTCCTAATACCCTGACATGATCTTTTTCGGGCCAAATGCCTCGAATGGCTCATTCACCTGTTATTATTTCAAGGTTTTATTTTTGAAATGCCGTTATGCAAGGTGCTTCAGCTACTTTCTTGAACTCACAAGGATTTTCTATCCGGGTTGTGCTGAATGCGAGTCGTCTCATTGGCTGGTTAGAAAGCTAGCGATACGAGACGTTTGGCTTGAGAGAGATCAGGGTTTTAAGAAGCAGAGACAGCGAATTCATATACATTAATTAAGCAGGATGGTACGACGCTCACGTATTTCTTACTAAACACATGTCTTTTGAATAAGTAGTATGATTTTATGAAAATTGGTATACAGTTCGTTTTGCAAAGTTCCAATTTTGAAAAAATTCAAAACAAGGCCCAAATGTAACAGAACTTATGTCGAACGGTATGAGTCTATTAACATCTTTGGGGAGAGAACTGGTGTTACGACCTCTTTATCATTGCATGAAAAGGACTAGTAAATACTCTTCACTGTAAGGTCATATTTGTTGTCGATTTGCAACAATTTCTTGAAAGGTACTTCTTCGCATTGCTATAAACATTCTTTGCACCAGGTATTACACAGTGATATTACAGTGCCCATCCCCCGTCCATCCGGAGAGAGTCGGTGTCACGCTCCAGGGGTTCACAACCCAGTTAAACGTGATTCGTCATACTTCTCTTCTCCATGACTTCACCGTGTGTCTGCCATGTCTCTTTGGTCCATTTTCTAACACTTCACGTCTCATTGAGACGGTAGAGATGGATATCATACTTGGAGCAAGCTTCTTTACATTATACAGGTATTCAGTTGTCCACACAGGTTCGTTTTGGTAATATTTTGGATAAGGTAAATTTGTTTCCATCAGTACTTGAGTATAAGAACACGTCTGCACGATGAAACATGTTTATGCCTTGACACTCCTAAATATCAAATGAAACTTTTGAAGCATATTACCCCTTACCTCATATAACCAAAACGAAAATAGACTTCTCCTTCGCCTTAATAAACAACGCATAACCCCGCCCTTTCATATGATACCCATCAGCAGCCTAAGACACCCACCAGCTCGAGGCCTGCAGTCCAGAGGTTGATATGATACGAGAAGTGGCATTTTTAGACCATTTTATCATAAATCATACCCTTTTCTCTGTGAAAGCAAATTAGATTAAGAAATAAAAAAATCCGAAAATTTACTATATTAAAGTAATATGCTTTCACAGAGTAAAGTAAGTGAAACATTCTGTGAGCAGATCCACTTATAGAATTAATCATTCAACAGCATTATTTATCATTTAAACTATACGTCAAAATCATTTCGTTTTGTGAAGAAAATGTAACCGACTACTCCTTTATACAAGTTAATTTACGTTGCCTGTGACGTTACCTTGAAGGGAGATAACTTGCGGACCGGGCTGATGTGGGACCACTTAGCATATGGGTGCTGTTCTATTGCCTCAATCACATATGCAAAGCCCGCATCTTGAAAGTTCTATCTTGAGTAAAATGTTACCTCTGTCAGAACTTTCAACCCATGTGAAACGGTACAAAGGACGTTCAGTCGGTGTAATTCCCAACAGCAAGGTTTACAATTGAACATATCCTACCTCATGCAAAACTTTCAATCACTGATTGGTCTGCGGGACTCTATATCAGAACTGTTATCACCCTTTTGAGTAGAGTAACAACTATATATAATCCGTCATGACAAGAGCGTGCCATGAATAAAAGTTTGTAGAGTGACCATCAAGCGTACAGCTGCATAACGAAATTTTGTTCAATTACCACTGAGTCGTAGGGCAATATTATGTAATTTTGGCTTAGACAACAGTAAAGTAACTTCAGCAAAACTGACAACGGATCACCATTGTCCATGTGGAATATAGCCATTCGATTATTAATTAGGGGTCCTGTTTCTCGTGTAAAACTTCAAGTTTTGGCATGGTTAATAAGAAAGAAGGCGTCATATTTTCGACTCTGCGAATAAAATCAGCACATTCACATTGACGTAATGTAACAGAACAAACACGGTTAATTCTTAAAGCAGTTGTTATCTGAAAATTATTTTTTAGAGAAAAATAGATTTATTAGTGTCTTCAAATTTTTTACCCGTGGTCACTTTAATGACCTGCCAAAACTGTTATGGTTAATGAGCCACTCTGTGATGTTCAAAACATATTATTTACTAGTTATATAACCTAACAAACGGTATCAACTCCTAACTGCCCTCCTGGCTGTTTTAGATAAATCTCCAAAATTACGTTAGAGTATTTGACGCGCCCCACTGTCCGGTTTTCGATCATAATTACGACGTTCTATCTTCATATTGTCACTGTAAAAAACATTAAGCTTTAAAATATGTCTTTTTGGTAAAAGTCGATACTTCGCGATCAAATGACACCATTGTTTAAGTTTAGCATATATGACTCCAACAACTCACGGCGTGGCTCTTTAATTTTATGGTATGATAAACATTCGCGTTATAGAAGAATGGGTCTGCACTTTTATATTGTAGATTCGATATAATACTTTTCTTTTTCGCTATGCTGCGACACCTCAAAGGAATCTCAAATTACAGGATATTTGCATAAGAATACCCAGTTATGTGAACAAACTCATGATATGCAGTTGTATATCGTTTGGAACACACCAAAGTTTTCTGTTGTTAAAAAATATTATTTTCTCTTTTCTCAAAATAAAGTCACTTTACTTAAACTGAAATTGTATTATTGATCTTTGATTATATGTAAAGTATTTGAGCTAAACCGACCGGTTAGAAGGGGCCGAACCAATTTGATTACTTGTGATTAAGTGATATGTACTTGTGCATGTTATACTTCTGTAAAGTATTTATTTCTAGGTACAGAACACGTTACCGTGTTGTGAGGGATATTGATGAATTAATAGTACCTCGCACACAGACCAACTGGGCTCGACTCATGAATCAACTGCAGACAAACCCCAACATCTCAAGCTTTGTCTTCCAGAACGCTTTCTTTGACATGCATTTGACAGATTATTCTTGGAGGAAACTCTCGGTCCATCATCCGGTTCCCCTTCAGAAACACCATCAGGATATTGCCTGTCTCGCTCATCTGTGGAGGTTGCCCAGGTTTTCCCCAGCTGGATTTCGGGTCAAATCTATCATCAGACCGGAAGGCGTGCGAGTCGCAGGAATACACAAGCCAATAATGCTCAGTGATTGGTCCTTTCAGATGGACGTTAGCACTGATATGGCTTTTGTACACCATTATAGAGAAGGGTTTCTCGAATTCAAGGAAACAGTCAGAGACCCCTATATGTTGAAGTTTGCATTTGAACTTGTCAAGCAATGGGAAAAAGTCACGAATGCACTTGAAATTGATTGGCACGAAGAAATGGAGAAAATGTAAATCAGAAATGAAAAACTTTTTAACAATTCACGCATGAGGACACGATTGTTGTTGTTGTTAAAACATCATACCATATGTTTCATTTGATGTGATTGTCCCCGAAGGTTATCGTTTATAGGGAAAGTAACATTTGTCCGGGGTAAGTTATATGTATAACTTAGAATAATCATTGTTTGTGATAAACTGACTGTCATCTAGTAAACAGATATAGAATTCTTGAACATTATGTTTCCTTTAAATCGTGGTTAACTCCGATTATCCGTTTAAACTCGGTAGGTCTTTCAACGAAAAGTCCCAGGGGGTATTTTTTGTGGAAACGAAATTCAAGGGGACAATAATTTTTATACAAGTATGTTATCAGTACATGATTGTAATATAACCCAGTCGAAACATGAAACTGAGGGTAACTTGTTTGGTTAATTAGATTTTAAAACTAAATTCAGATAGATGAGAGAGTACACTCGGTAAAATAAAACAAGAATGAGATAATCGGCGCTACCAGCGTGAAACGCTTTGGTACAGGAGTGAGTGAGTGAGTTTTTTTATATTTCCATATTTGCGTATTTTACAATAGATCAATTTGACAAAAGGTGCGTTCAAAATACAATAAAGAAAAACAAGGGAAAATAGTTGTTCCATAGAAAGAAATACATATAACATACATTCGTGATTTAAGTGACCGTTAGCATGTTATGGACAGAGTGACAGATAGCGTTACATAAACAAAGACATTATTGAAAGTTGACTTCTATACATCAATCTCTCAGCATATATGTATCTCAGTATGTGCTGGTGACAGACATGCAGGGGTTTTAGTGGCCTTAAGCACTTTACAGACATAGTAATAAATGTTGTAATTATAGACAATGTTGAAAATTAACTATTATAGATAAATTTCTCAGTATAGCATTTATACTGACATATATACAGGTTTTAAGTGACTTGTTGCACTTTACAGACATAATAATAATAATCGTTACTATGACAAAGACAATGTTGAAAATTAAACTTCTATAAATCAATTCTCAGTATAGTATGTAATGAGGACCAGAACTTGCAATTGACGAATAAATCAGCCTCACCAGAAACTAAATAAATGCATTTTGTTATATCGTAGTACTGCTTAATCTGGCCCAGTATATAATCTAAGTTGGGTATATTCATTTGTTTAGCGCTTATGAAAATTATTTCTCCCTTTAATTCCGAGTATTATCTTTGTAATTGTGAAGTTTACATATATTTGGGCGGTTTCTGACCATTTTTCTAATCTTTTCCATAAATTGAATACCGGATTACAATACCAGAAAAGATGTTCCAAAGTTTCTAGTTCTCTATTACAAAAACGACAAGGGGTGACTGAGATATTTTTAGCCGAAATAGGAAACAATTTGTAGGGAGAATATGATGAATAATCCTATACTGAAGCCATGTTAAATCTGTACTGCGAGTACATTTGTGAGCTATCGTATTAAATACTGTCCAATCTTTTTCTGATAATTCACAATCTAAGATTCGTGCCCATTTACTGTAGCAAGGTAATTGTATATATTTAGAATCAATCAATTTCACATATATGTATTTATCTCCTAGTTTGGTATTTACGTGAAATAAGTTAAAGGGATAAATGTGACTTGGGATAATAGTTTGAGTTTTGTGTATACCAAACTTTGAGATATATGATAAAACAGCCCTTTTTATACCTTCAAAAGTTAAAAAATTAATTTTTATGTTATATATACTTTTGAATTTCTCGAGATTGAACAGTCTACCCTCATGGTGAATTAGATCATTTATTACACCTTTCTTGTGCCACGATTTGTACATGATAGGGTGTCCATCTACTTTAACTCCATCATTATTCCACAAGGGCTGACTAAGAAGTTCAATTTCTTATATGTTTTGTGTTTTGCACGTATTAAGAAAACTGGAATATGCCATTAGAACATCTTTCCAAAAAGCACTTGTAACAACTGGAATTAACATTTTTCTTATATAGTCGCTATCTGAAAGCCAAAGCTCATTTATATCATTTAGTCTATTTACGAAAAAGGTACCCCATTTATTTTCTCTAGTTTGCAATCTACCTATCCACCTTAGTTTTTGGGATGCTATAATTTCTTTAATATTTGGTGCTTTTATTCCGCCATGCTCAGGTTTAAGAACTAGTACATTACGTTTTATTTTATCGGGCTTACCTCTCCAGATAAATCGAATGCATTTCTTCTGGAATGTTTCAATAGTTTCTTTGGGTGGATCAGGCACTGCAGAAAACAGATGATTCAATTAAGGAAGTAAGAGGGATTTAAGGATAGTGTTTCTACCTATAAGGGTGAGGTTTCGGGCTGACCAAATATTCAATTGTTTTTCAATATAGGAAAAATTGAGAAAAGAGAAAAGCTCGTTTGGGTCCAATCAAATCAATCAAACCAGAAAAGCGTTGGAAAAGTTGGAGAGTATTTAGCGTTGAATAAAGGCATTTTTCAGATCCATCTAAACTAAGAGTGGTATCGTCTGCAAATTGTGCCAATAGGTACTCAATATTTCCAAAGTTTATCCCTTTAATGTCCTTATTGTTTTTTTATCATAATGCCTAAAATCTCTACACAAATAATGAACAGGTACGGGGCAATCGGGTCACCTTGACGATAGCCACGTCCAATCTTGAAAGGCTCTGAGGCAAAGCCATTCACAAGCACCAGTGATTCTATCCAATTATAAAACGTTTCTATCCATTGTATAATACTTGGACCAAAATTAAAGAAATGTAGAACCTTAGTGAGATATGTTCTGTCTACTGAATCAAATGCCTTTTCAAAATCTATCAACAATAACAAACCAGAAATTTGAAATGTTTCTGTGTATTCCATCAAATCATAGATTAACCTTGTAACCTCTCCGACGTATCTACCTGAGATGAAGCCTTTTTGATCCTCACTGATAACATTAGTTAAAACTCTTTTTATTCTATTTCCGATAGCTGAAGCCCCTATTTTATACGAAGTATTTAAAAGTGAAATAGGTCGCCAGTTTTTTAGATATTTTTGGGGTTTATTACCTTTTGGGATGCAAGTTATCAATCCTTGAGTTTGTGTCACGGATAGTTTTTCATTCGTATAGCCAAAGTTTAAGGATTTTAACCAAAATTCACCTAAGTCTTTCCAAAAAATTTATAGAACTCTGTTGTAAAACCATCTGGCCCTGGACTTTTGTCATTTTTCATGTTTTAAGTGCTAATGAGATCTCACTTTTAGTTAACTTGCCTTCGAGGGTATCAGTTTCCTTATCGGATATCTGAGGTATGTTAACATACTTAAAATACTCAGCAAGATTGATGGATGTAAGGTATGGTATAAAGTTTTTCGTAGAATATTTTTGTCTCGCTTCCGATTTCCTGGTACAGCTGGTTCATCCTTATTCGGACCATAAATACTGATAATTGTATACGTTTTTTCATTAGACAGCAGTTTTATAGCAACCAAGTTTCCCTTGGTAGCGAAAGATTTGTCTAAAACTTTAAATTCAAAATTATTATTAAATAAAATGGCTGTTCCACGTGCGTTACTTCTGCGGCAGCTAAAATAACACTCTCTATAACCCCATTGCTGTTTGATTAACTGTTTCTGTTCTGGTGTAAAATGGACATCCTGCAAACAGTAGATATTACCATTTCTTTTGCGTAAATATTGAAAAACCGTTTTTCTTTTGGCAACAAGCTGCGACATTTTTGAGATATTATTTTAAGCTTAGGAGTCATATGATATCTATTCTAAAGGTTTGGAAATAGGCCATATATGTATAAAGCAAGAAACAATGATTGAAGTATCTAAATACACAATACAAACTTCCAACGTTTCTATGAGTGAAATGGACGATACAGAACATATGTAAAGGGATATGGGCTGAGGTAACTTTTTCTGAGAAGAATATATAGACGAAACATGAACAGAAATCACTTAATATGCGTGAAAATGACAGTAACAATCCAGAGTCAATGTATGCTATTGGAGTTCTTTCACAGGAACTTAAACACTCCAAACTTAAACCAAATAAAAATACAATCCATTCTTTTCCCTTCATAGGGGTAAACAATCTACCCCACGATTATCACTACACCAAATCAAAAGTCACATAGACTGATAAAATATCTTAATAAAAACAAAACATGGATAATTGTGTGGACGGTTTCTAAAACTCATATCATTCTCGATAAGGCGTGCATGTACATTTCGCACGTTCTTGTCATGCGCTTGGGTAGTACAATACAATACAATACAATACATACAATGTAGTTTATTAAAGTCTCACCATTTGTACAACATGGATTACAATGTTTGTTTTGAATATAAAACTAAGATAAAATAACAATTTTTAAGAGCTTTAGGTAAAAAATATAGTTGCCACGTATGGTGGTTGAATTGTGAAAGCATTGTGATTGTTGATTGTGTTAAAATTCCAAAGGATTATTACGGATAAATAGTACAAACAAAGTGTTAAAATTCTAAAGGATTACAACGGATAATTAGTATAAACAAAGGATCAATATTGCTTTGAGATAAGAAAACGTATTTATCTTAACTGCAATTCGTAGATATAACACGTTCCTACCCGTTCATGTAATCTTAGAATGATTTAACTAAAGACGCAATTAACATGCCTTGAACATGTACCAATATGATTATTTCTAGAATACGTTTTCAAAAGAAGTCATTTACAGTCATATCGGTTGCACATGACTTGCACAAAGCTTAAGCTGTGATAATCAAACTTTCAAGTATGAGGTAGTTGTCAGAAATGACCCTTGTCACCGACATCATTCTCTACTATTGAAAAGCAGAGATGAGATAAATATATAAATAGGCAATATTTTTCTTGTCTTAGCATAAAAATCATAACAAATCTTCATTCCTCTGGACATTGTTAATGATGCATTCGCTATGAAAATTCACTAGTTTACGATAACATATATTTACAAATTTTCAAAATTTTTGTAAAACATTTTAATAAAAAAATTCATATTGAATTTGAAAAATTTAAAACCCAAAACGATTGAATACATATCAAATAGAATATAAATTGACCATATAATGTCAAGATTAGGTTAGAAAAGATTACTATCAAGTATATCATATAATACTTGAACCTTGTTTTATGAATCTTAATGAACCTAAGTTGCCATATAAATCAAATTAAATATATTTTGATGTTGAAAATGACATCGGTGTATATTCTTAGCACACCAATCTATATATCTACAATGTAGGTGAAATTTGTATGGATAAAAGTTGTCCTTTGTTACAGTGGCATTTCTTTTATGATCTATATGCTTAGTGTAGATGTATCATCCCAACTGCGGATCCGCCCCATCTTAAGATGGGACGCGTCCCAACTTGGAATTCCAAGTTGGGACGTCCCATCTTGAGATGGGACGGGGGATACTTAAACATGTTAATAATATTCATATTTTATAATAATTTGTGTTAGTAAAACATGTTTTTAGATAGTTTTGTTATATTCTTTTCACACCTAAGAAGAAAATTTGATTTGATGTTCATTTACTTCACTTTTTCACTCGGTTTCATATGTTATCGAGTACGAACGATTCAACACACCTCAAACATTTATTTAAAGTCACATTTGATTACTGATTGAATCACATTTGTTAAGAGACATAACAAAATCAGATCAATGTATAGATTTATATTTAGATAGTAGTTTTCAGCATTTTTCAAACGAACAATACATACGTAGATCGAACAGCTGACATCACAGAGACACCTTTGTATCTTAGTTTCTTAACAAAAAGGTGGTATAAACTATTAACAATCACAGATATGAAGTTATTCTAATACAGATCCAAGTTTTACAATACTAGTGATAAATTGCTTTTTCAAAAATATATAATTAAAAAACGTACCTGATACAGAGAAATGAATAATCCATGCAAAAACCTCCTATATATGTATAAACAGAAATTAAGGTACTCTCCATCGTTACAATGCAGCACTGACTAGACTGAATTTGTTAATGTGTCAGCTTGGCGTGACAGAGAACGGATGATTGGACACCAATTTCCCCACCGTAGGAACTGTTAGGCTAAAACAACATATGGAGACACCAAAACCCCATGTTGTTTTAACAGAGTACTATCTTGTTCATCTACTTGGCGACTTGGTTGATTGTATCAAATATAAAAATAATTAAAAGTTCCTATTATCGAAGTCTGGTTCCCCAACATTTTAGATATTTTCAAATAGTGCCAACCTTAGGGTTTGAATATTCCCTCGTAACTCATAACAATATACTAAAATCTATCTTAACGGCGACAAATCTTTGTCACAGAGTGTTAACGAATTCCTAATAATATATATTTATCATTTCATAAACGATACCAATCGATTTTTTTAAGCTCTTTCCTAAAATTTGTACAAAAAATGTAAGGTAGACAAAGCATCATATGAATTTGAGTTTAGTAAGAATAATTGCAAATGTATATTTCCACCAATGTACTTGATATCTAAATAGTTTTATGTTTGGTTCAGGAAAAGAATTTATATAAGCATTTGCTGCCTGTTTGCTAATCCTTTTTTCTTTTTGTATATAAATTCTGAATTTTGTGTAACACATGTTTTATTGAAATAGAATACCGTTTAAATCATAGAAATATACTTACTAACCATTATATGATTACACATATTGCATATTTTCATACAATGAAATATCGAATATTTTACAATAAGCAATGACAGTTTCAATATCAATTTTGTATAAGAAATGACAGTTTCTATATCAGATTTGTGTAAGCAATAACAATATGAATCACTTAGTCCTCTGAGGATATTACACTAGTACATGTATGTCAGCACAAAATAACTCGATAAGTCTTAGTATATCAATAAACTTCATTGATGTGTATTTACAAACCTAATGCCTTTTTTCGGGGGGACATGTTAAGTAGCTTATTTAAAGATAACAAAACGATTAGTTAAGTAAACTTTCAGCTGTAAAATAACAATATTACACTGAAATGTAATTCTTTCCCCTCACCTACTCATCTTATTTGACTTATGTACGGATCAGTTGATTAACGTATTAGTAGTATGAACACACAACAATTCTCTCAATTCAACGCTTCTAACAAGCCTAGATAGACGCTTGTACATATAAAAAAGCAACCTTTTAATACTGATCAAAATCATATGTTACCTCGGGCTATGTAGAAAACAGAATAATTTTTCTGAACAAGGGTTTGTGTCAAAAAATCTAGTGAAGGTAAACAAAGTTTTTCAGTGAACAAATTCCGTTTATAATCTTCTTGTAGTATTGATAAGAAATGAGTTGAAATATTGCATTTCTAAATTAGCATAAAGAAATCGCCTTTGCAATATTGAATATCTTAACGTATTGTGCTGCAACTGTACATCGTATTTGTTTCACTTTGTGTTGTATGTTGGATGGTTTCAAAATATAATTTTTATTGGAGCGGCATTAATATAAATATAAGCTTCCAGCTTGCCTCCAAATCTAATTTCTTTTTATAGAAATGAAAAAAATTTGTTTAAACCATAATCTTCTTTTGCAAATCTTGGAAACTAAGTTATCTTGTTTTAAAAAATCTATTGAAAAGCGTGCTATTTCCCCATGATTAATCAATGGATGATGTTAGATTTCATTTTGGTTACTTGACATGATAATCGTTCTGTTATTGAAAAAAATATTTTGAATATATTTAGTGTGGCAAAACAACTTTCATCGAATAACAATACAATAACACTAAACATAATATTTGTTGTTGTTTTTGGTTAGGGTTTGATCACGTCTGCTTCCACCTATCAGAGATATTGCCGATAGGGGCAAATGCCTTGATAAAAATGAATGATGATCATTGACTAAAACAACAAACGCTCGGCGTGTACCTTTGTAGTGTTACAAGCATGCTCATGTGCAATTGGTACCCATTCTTGTCACTAATTGGAAGGTGACACACAGGTATTAGTGTCATAACCGAACCGGATGTTTACCAAAATCCCTTCTTTCGGACATCCCCCCCTCCACCCAACCCACATCCATCTCTGAACTACCAAGCAGATATGTTTGCCATTTGCATCACGACACTGATCAGATCAGGTTCGATCGGAAATATGAGGAGACATAACTGGATTTATTTACTGGACATCTTATAAGCATTGACGGAACATCACTTATAGGTTAGTGTTTGTGAATTATGTTACATACATACATACACTTTTAGATTCGACTATCAAACACAATATATAAGTACATTGGAATCTTGCTTAACGGAACGGTTTATGTGTCAGAAATTGAACAGATTACAAGGCATTAGATTAGCATTCTTGGTATTCACTTAGAGTAGGTTTTGAGTGTATAATTGAATATAAATTCTTTTTTTATTTGCTTAACATGCTTTCATGATTAAAAATATTTAAGACTATAATGAAATAATTTATAAGACTTTGTGTAAGAATTACTTTTGAAATCGTATTGGGCCATGATGAAAGACTCGTATGCGATGAGAGATATATATAGCCAATAAGTCATGAAAATCAACATAAAATCAAAATATCTTTCGATGTCCTTGAAGCACTTATCTAAATGATACATGTTATCATGTTATTCTAAATTCAACATTAGAATAAGGATATTATAAACATGTTAAAGTATCTGCCGTCCCATCTCAAGATCGGACGTCCCAACTTGGAATTCCAAGTTGGGACGCGTCCCATCTTAAGATGGGACGCGATCCCAAGTTGGGATGATACATAGATACTGTACTACCGGAGAGGTCCAAAAAGAGAAAAGCCTGTACAAAGCACAAATATAAATGGTCTGACGTAGTAATCAGAAAGAAACTTTGTCAAGAATACCATAGCACATTGAATCTAATGAATCATAGTTATATTTCGTAAGGAGGGTTCATGTCAGCTGTTAACGAAACACGAAGACTCGTCAACTCTGGTCTCGAGTATGTGATCGACACCCACCTGCCGTACACGAGTCTGTACCTTCTCCTTAGAGTAAATGTCCCGTGACTTACGGTATAAAATCTCTCTTTGTTTCTTGAGTTTTGCGGGTAGATCTGTACATTCGTGTGCCTTTTAGATATCTGGCTGATTTTAACACCATGTCCCTATCCTCCATATGAAGGAAACTTGCGATGATCGGGGCGGGTGCATCAGGGGTGGGGTCATTTGGAAACGGTTTTCTAGGGAGCCTGTAGACTGCTTTAAAGTAGATATTGTCTACATCTCTGTCAGACAGGTTAAGATTGTTCAAGAAAATGCCCCTAAGCACTTTTTCAGAATGTTCGTTAGACTTCCTTCATCCCATAAAAAGTGAGTGAGTTGTTTAATAATGATAATAATAATAATAATAATAATAATAATAATAATAATAATAATAATAATAATAATAATAATAATAAATTGCTTTTTACATCACTACATGAATCAATTATTTTTACATTTGTTTAATAGAGAAATTGTGTTAGGAATGAAAGATGTACGGGAACTTTGTAGCGGCGGCCAGAGGGGAGAAGGTGATATTCCGAATGTAGATAGGGAGTTGGGTCAGATATAATTCTAACAGTTTGATTTACGATCTGTCGCTCATATATATCAGCTAAAATGTCAAACTTGACACCAGCGATCTTACCTGCCATGTTTACAATTTTGTTAACTTTTGATTTCTTTTGAACAGAGAGAGACCCGTACCAACAGTGGAATGAGAATGTTAAAATATTTTGAATAAATTCTTTATAAAATGTTGACATGACAGAGGAGTTTACATTGAAGATCTGAGTTTACGCATGAGATGAAGACGTTGATGACATTTGGCACACACAGCTGCAATATTAGAGTTCCAGTTCAACTTAGAGTCAATGACGGTACCTAAATATTTATATTACGACACAGTGTCAACGCATTCACCGTTAATCTTCACTAGAATCATTTTAGATGGTTTACTTCGAAAGTCAATAACCAGTTCCTTCGTTTTGGTGACATTTAAGAGTAAATAGTAATCTGTGCACAAAGTTGTAAAATTGTTTATGTCATCTTTCTAAAGCTGTTCAGAAATATCGTTGTTTAGTTTCCCTATTATTGCAGCATCATCTGCAAACTTTATTGTTGAACAGGTTGAATTAGAACTTACACAATCGTTAGTATAGAGGGTGAAAAGGACCGGTGACATTATATAGCCTTGTGGCGCTCCAGTATGAACATATCGTGTATTTGAGACGGTCCTGCTAACCTTCACATACTGCTTTCTGTCCACACAAAAATTCTCAATCCATTTAATTAGATTGGAATTGACGCCCGTGTGCAACAGTTTCTTTATCATCATATGCGGTTGAATGGTGTTAAACGCAGCGGAAAAGTCAACAAATAGGATTCTGATGTAAGACTTGGGTGTCTCCAGATGATTGTAGACATTGTTGAGGAGTGACAGTGAAGCATCAACAACTCCTCTCTGTGATCTATAGGCGAACTGAAGCGGGTCCCATATGTCGGCAACTGCCTGTCGAAGATGTCTGAGCAGAATGCGTCCAAGAGATTTCATAGTTCTTGTTGTTAACGCAACAGGACGTTAGTCATTGAGTTCCTTAGTGTTTGTCTTCTTGGGAACCGGTATTATTTCTGACATCTTCCAGATGGAAGGAATAGTGTATGTATCAACTGAGAGTTGAAACAATTTCATTAATACTTTACACAGTTGAACCCTGCATTCCTTTAACACAATGCCGTCAATATTTGCAGCACCTTTCGCTTTCCTCATGTTGATTTTTGAGAAGCTTTTAATGACATCCTCTTCTGATACATGCCGCTTGGGCAATTTTACAGCCATTAGCGGCGTCTTTGGTACAGGATTACAAGGCATCGTTGATTATCATAAGTTATTTGTATATCGTTGTATATCCTATCCATACATACATGTATAGTTGGTTTTTGTAATGTTGGGAAATTAGTGACAATACAATTGTTCATGTCATTTTCCCTCAAAGTGTAGCACAATCACCAGGCACACACTTCGTAAGATTCAAACGAGAAGACGAGACGTTGATTTTCTTGGCTTTTATTTCCTCTAAGTACTTTGAACCAATCCGGCCGTCGACACTTCCAGCCCGCTTTCCCTTGGCACCCTCACGACGCCCAGCGTGTCTCCGCTCACATGGCTGGTCCTGGCTGTCACCAGCCCATGACCGAGTCCTGGCCGAGACTCAACACCTCAGTCCCGTGGTTGAGACTCAACCCTCTCTCCAGGACGATGGCTGAGAATTAACTCTCAAGTCAAACCTAGGTCTTATATACCCAACAGACTCAGTTGTCAACACATTGTCACTTGACAGCTTAATGATTATTACATACTTAGGGATTACTTGGGGATGGGATTAGCAGAGTATAACATAGGTTTCATGACAACTATGTTACAAAAGTAACAGTCAATTGATTAGCCTCTTTAAGAAAAAGATCAACCACTATGTTTCCAAGAAATATAAGGTATTTGAAAATTACGAAAACAACCCAGATTCAAGTCGGTTTGAAAAATCAAAATTTTAATGATGGAAAGAAAGAAATTATCTTTTTTGTCCAAATATTAATCTGCATTGCACAGATGACCTTTTTGGGGAAAAGTAACAACCCCCAGAATATATTTGCTTGATTGAGTAAGTTCAGTTTAAGGGGAATGTTTACTAAATGAATCAAGACTAGCGCCAATAGCATGCGTTTAAAGATGTCATAAAAAACCGAAAAACTGTCTTTTTACTACTGATTTTCCAGCGATCCCCATACGGACCTCTGTATTAATACGAGCTGTTCCCGACTTTCCGGCAGGTTCTCTTAGCGGCAAATTACTGCATCATAAACTACCTTGCAGTGTTTCAGCCAATTTAAACAACGCATGCATGGTGCACATTTTTGATGTCACCGTGCACTATGCAATGATGCGGTCGTTCTGTGAAAAGGAGTCAAAGGCAAAGTGTACATTAAAGGAAAGTTTACCTGTCCCAAAGCAAACGGAAATACCTGAGGCTTCTCAAATGATCACTTATGAAACAGCATACACTGATTACAAAAGAAATTATAATTGTATCAAATCAGGCTTGTACATTTCTAGACCGAGAAACGCTCGTATTAGAACAGATGTTCGTTTAGGATTTTTGATGAAGCTAACTCTGAGGGGAAAAAAATGCTGATTTCCTTTTAAAACGAAAATGTTTTTCGAGTCTTCTTGTATTGAATAAGAACAGGGACTGGTTTCTCAGAAATCGAGTTTGTAATAAAGTCTCCTGAATATTTACTAAAATAACCCATAGAGATGATATCTTGAAAAAAGTGCCATAAAGTGCGTTATCAAAATTATTGTGGTAATCATTCAATTACCTGCAATATACTATACTTGCAACATTGCATGTTATCAATTCTTACAGTAAATGCTGATAACTGTAAGTAAAAAACTTTTTTCTAAATATTTGGGAATTTGTTAAAAGATTGCCTTCTAGGAAGTGTAGGGGTAGATAGCGCAGTGATTAGCGCGTTCGGCTTTTCGGAAATTGATAACATTATCTAAAATGATATTATGAACATATACAAACGCAAAAAATATCCTGAATCATGAATACATACATACATACATACATACATACATACATACACACCCCCCCCCCCCCCCACACACACATACATACATACAAACAATTAACTGATACTGTACACGTATCAACATTACTCTCAGAAATAGAAATAACACGTTTTGACAATTTTTTCTATAACCTGATCAAAATAGGTAATTTGAAAGCAGCCCCTTCCCTTTCTTGATCCCTGTCCTATTCGTAAGCTTTTAAATAAACCTAATGTATTTTTACTTAAAATCTATAATGCATCTCAGACCTCTCGTTAAAGTTGCTTTTGTCTTAATCAAAGCATCTAACAATGTAAACGGACATGTCTATCTTAACAAATTAACCATATTAACATTCACCTGTGTATAATGGTCAATTAAGCTATCAACAGCCGAGGACGTAATTCGCAATTTAGGAAGGTGGCAGATCGAAACTGAAATTCACTTTGGCATTGGTATACGTCACGGGGAGTAGATGTATATATATACAGCAGGTTCTGCTGTAGTGAGGCATACTTTATCCTGAGGAAGAATGACTTCGCTCATCAAATGTCTGTTGGTCGCTTGTCTGTTCGTCCAGGTTTCCGCTAGCAGGAGAAGAGGCGGAAAAAGAAGTAAGTTTGACTTGCAATAAGGTTGAAATTTACACTGTTGTTATGCTTGATATAGTTTTGCATTCGTATCGGATTGGATACACAAAGGTACAAAGTGCCAATTCATGCGTGGACGATGTTATTGTTTAACAATCAATTCTTTATTTCAGTAAAAGGCCTTAGGCCCACGTACAAAACATAAATACAAAACAAGACAATATTATATTTGAGAGAACAATGAAATATACAATGTAAGTTAAGTGGATGATAGAGTCATTGAACTCAGAGTAGGTGCATCTCTTATAAAACATGAGTAGGATAAAAGAGTCACGCGTTTTGACGTTGTAAAACCTTTTGTAAGTAAGAAATATTAACATTGTCAGGTAAGTTTGGGATATACTTTCGTCTTAATTCAATAAAACAAGGACATTTTTTAAAAACGTGTAGCTCATCTTCAATAACATCATCTTAACATAGCTTACAATATTTAAAAAATCTATGTGTTCCTTCTCTTCTTCCAGTAATTTTACGTATTGATAGGGCACCTATTCTTAGCAAAGTAATTCTACGGCGTGATTCTTTCGATTTAATAGTTGTCAGGTAAGATTCTGTACAAAAAGTCTGTTTGATGGTAGAATACAGGTCTAAAGTAGAACTGTCATTTATGACAGCTAATATGCTTTGTACACAACAATCATTTATTCTTAATACAAAGTTACGTACAAATTCACTTTTGTTGCCAACACCCTGAGCTTGCCATACATAACCAAATCCGTACATGAATAGTACCTTTAAAAAATATTACGTATTACGCCCAACTCTTTCTAGCTTACACATCATTATATAACATTGCTTTGGATACCGTGTTTCTTAATACTCTAATAATTTAAACCAATACTTGATAACTCTTTGCAGGGTGTCACTATATACATAATTTCGCCCACAATCAGCAAGTATAGCAACATTTGAACACTTATAACACCAAGAACATATTTACAAAAACGAACATGAAATCTTTCAATACTATCCCATTTGCTAACTCCCCAAATTTCACAACCATACAATATGATTGGCGATAGCTGGACCTTTTGAAAAGCACAGATGGGGAACTATTTTACAATTTTAAAGAAACTGTCTTGACTGCTGCCGTTGCTCTTTTAGCTTTCATAACTAAATTCTGTACATTTTTTACCAGGATAATCTATTTGAAAATGTTAAACCAAGATAGTTATAATATGTTGAAACATTCAGCTTAATACCACCCATTGACAAATTTTCATAAGCTTTTGATTTCCCACCAGTTCTAAACACACGAATTTCAGTCTTATCAAAATTAACAGATGGACCCCATGTCTTGCTTTATGTTTAAGATGCTTTTGTAATGTTTTAGATCTGTTAAAAATTTAATTGACAATGTGAATCAATATATTAGCAGAAAAGGCAACTTGAACAATTTTAATATTGCGAATTACATGACAGTTTTGTTTCTTAGGGTTGAAATTAAAACGTCTTCATTTTTAAAAAAATAAGCAAAATTCATGAAGCATTATTAATGTGTATTTCGTTGTCACGGTAAATTGTAATCAGTATCTCATTTACATATCTGGCTGGTGTAAATCGTGATTTCAAACCAAAAGATAAACCCATCTGAGCCACGAGCACATTCATGTTTGCCTAGCACTATTAACTAATATGTATCCTAAATATGGTCCACTGATGTAAATTGCGATTTCAACAGATAGTTCTTATATGATATATCACGTTCTTATTTCTAGTCCCTCCGTTTGCTCACGTATGTTCTTATGCCGATGGAGCGGGTCGCCCCACCCAAGCCACAAGCGCACTAGAGTTTGCACAAGAAGGCATCACTGGAACTTCCGACCTAGCTGTTGACAATGTCTTCGATCCCAACTTCTTCAATGGAAGCTGCTACCACAGCGATATAGGCGACCTAATGCCTAGATGGGTGGTGGATCTGGGATCTACTCAACAGATCAAATCTGTCAAGATCCTGAACAGGGACTCCTTCCGTGAGTAATCTTTCTTCCCATCACCTAAACAAAGGAAAAAATTGAGTTGATACCCACTTTTCCTGTGCATAATCTCTTAGCAGAAGAATGATATGACATGATATTTAAACGGTTAAACTCGATATTAAGCTATCTCTTGAAAACAATAGTTTTTGTCAAGTTTTAAATGAATTGACAATCTAAATTCTGCTTCCTGTTCAAACCGAAAGATATCAAAGATTGATGTTTATTGAACCTCAGCTGAAATTCCAAAATTAATAGTAGTTGTGATCATGTCTTCGCAATTATTAACTGGTCACCGATCAATTGTAATAAATCCTAAATGAGTAACTGTCAAATGATATAGTGATATACTATCTGATTTATCCTATTCTCCTACAGCTGAACGTCTTGATAATATCACTATCGGGATCTATAACGAGGACCCTATTGCTAACTCAACGGCTAATGTCACTCTCTGTGGCACCATCAGAGGAGGAATACCTGCCTCTGCCAACGTCACCGTCAGCTGTCCCGTTACCCTTCAAACCATTATCCTATGGTATCAGAAGGCGACCTACCCATCAGGACGCTATGTGTCCATCTTGAAGGACGGGGAGTACATGCAGTTGTGTGAGGTGGTCGTCCACGTGGTGGCAAAGAATAAAGTATACGTTGATCCGCATAAGAAACATTGATATGAAAATAAAAGCAAATAAATGGATGTTCAAATACTGGCTTTGTGTTTCATGTTTTATTAGCAATGTCAAATATATTCTTTGAGAAGACAACAGTGCAGTCTGTATTCTGTATCGTATCTGTCTTTCATAAGGGTTTTATTTCAAGAAAGGAGTATTTCGAACCTTATTTCACGAACATCTATTCAACGGAGTGAATTAAATACACATAATATTTCATTACTAGAACACCACTCAATCAAAAATAACCTTGGCCACCAGCGTCCACAAGGATGAGATGCAATTCTAGTACGTCAATAGCACAAGGGAAGTCTCATTAGTAGTTTACCTTCTCCTTTTCCAATGGTTCATATATTTCAAAAGGACTCATGAGCTAAGTATCAACACACAATTTTCACTCATTTGGTAAATACGCCCTTAACAGGTCCTTCTGACACATTTGGGCTTAATGTTTGTAATTTTCTTTCTCTTTGGACATCTTTATAATGGTTCATGAATGCCTTAAAGTTATCTCAATAAAAACATATTCATAGCCATACGGTAGGATTTCAAGTTGCATTCAATCATAACATATTTGGACTTAACAAATTCAGATTTTGTTAGGGTTTGCTAAGAGGGATGCACCCGTTTTAGTGTTTCAAAACAATGCTGGCATTGATTATATGGTACGGATATAAGAGGTCAAATAAACAAGACATCGGTAAAACTTTTATCCTTCAGAAGATCCTTAGTTTCATTATGGTGAGCGTAAAGGTTTCAAGGTTCAACTTTGGAAACATTATTGTGACCAGTTTCCATGGAAACAGCCAAAACGATTATTCTGAAGAAGTCATAAGGCATCACTACACAGATTCAATGAGCTAGGACAAAATTGTTATTTGTGTTTTCATAAATGATCAATTGCAAAATAGAAACCTCCTTTATAACATGAGCAGAGTTTCTGTCTAACACACTCCTACAATAATGGTTGCTACCCATCTACCTTTTTGTATTATAACAAACCACAATGACACACGATAAATAGAATGTATACTCTTAGTGCAGTTACATGGACATCTATATAACATAAATTCACCAAATGTTCTAGTCCTGAGAAACAAATATAAAACGTAACACAAGATAATTTGACCATAGACTCTAGAAAAAGTTACTGAAAGATTTCAAAGTTAGACATGGTAAATGCTAAGGTTTTTTTCATTACAAGTTGATTACAATAACTTGCATTAGTGTTAGTTGTTAATGTTAATTATGTTTACTCTATAGAGAGCCTTGGAGCGGCACTGTTATGGATGACCTCCATGACTGACTGCTCATTATGGACAAAAACTTGAGAGCAAGGAAGTGACCCCCCTTGAGCGGGGAGAAATGATAGCCCAGGATAGGCAAAAGAAGGAACTATATGTACTTGACGACGAAATGTTTACCAATTTCAAAGGTTTTTTGAATTGATAATCAATAAAGGATGTACGGATAGCAGATATCAGAAACCTCTCTTGTAATCTTGTTTTCCCGTAATAAACTCCATAGAGAGTTTTCTTTCTTTAGTTAAGGATTTTTATCTCAAATTTAACTTTGAGTATAATTGTTTTATATAGTTGAAACTTGATTTATGGAGAGATTTGGTTAAAATTGTTTAGATTAAATACAGAAATTATCAAGCAGGACAAGATAATCACAGTCCAATATGTAGTCATGATGGTAATGGTATTCTTTCCAACTGTGACAATTTCAATCTATTCCAAAGCTTGAACTGAGTTGTCAATAGCACTGGACTTGTCTTGTTAGTAAAACAATGTGTCTTTCTTGTAATCATAACATAGTTGAAACAGTTATCGTTTCTCTAATACATTACATATTTCAGATTATGTCTACAGTCATTTTTCCTTTATTACATACGATAACTAAGCCAGATAAAACACTAAACACATATAAGGAATTGTTAAGCATTCGAAATGAAGGCGCTGGGGTAGAATGACTTCAACCTTGGTTTGACATAAATGGACAGATGTTGCAGGGTACAAACGAGAGATCAAGATACGTACTGCTATCCTTCCAAAGATTTTATAATCTTATTTATCAAAAGGAAACGATCCAATACGATCTTAAATCAGGAAAACATTGAATTAGAGTTGGTTAAGACCAAAGCAGATGAACACAGGCAGGTTGCAGTTTTGATAGCAGAAGTACTACTGTACTGGCTCGTGAAATTGTCTGTAGTTACATATGGTAGGAAAGAGGTTAACTGAGGTCGGCTGTGAAGTTTACAATGTGCATTATAAAAGTAAGTCGGTGTTGGAAGTCATCAGATGCATCAGCTCAACTCAAACGAATCGCATATCATTAAATGAATGCATAGGTTACGTACGTATATCCAATCACACATTAAACTTTTTCTAGAGTCTACGGCCAAATTATCTTGTGTTTTGTTTCATATCTGTTTCTCAGGACTAGAGCATTGGGTGAATTTATGTTATATAGATGTCCATGTAACTGCACTAAGAGTGTAATTTTTTTTATCGTGTGTCATTGCGTGAATAAGTTTGTGATAATACAAAAAGGTAGATGGGTAGCAACCATTATTGTAGGAGTGTGTAAGACAGACACTCTGCTCATGTTATAAAGGAAGTTTCTATTTTGCAATTGATCATTTATGAAAACGCAAATAACAATTTTGTCCTAGATCATTGAAACTGTGTAGTGATGCCTTATGACTTCTTCAGAATTATCGTTTTGGCTGTTTCCATGGAAACTGGTCACAATAATGTTTCCAAAGTTGAACCTTGAAACCTTTACGCTCACCATAATGAAACTAAGGATCTTCTGAAGGATAAAAGTTTTACCGATGTCTTGTTTATTTGACCTCTTATATCCGTACCATATAATCAATGCCAGCATTGTTTTGAAACACTAAAACAGGTGCATCCCTCTTAGCAAACCCTAACAAAATCTGAATTGATAAGTCCAAATATGTTATAATTGAATGCAACTTGAAATCCTACCGTATGGCTATGCATATGTTTTATTGAGATAACTTTAAGGCATTCATGAACCATTATAAAGATGTCCAAAGAGAAAGAAAATTACAAACATTAAGCCCAAATGTGTCAGAAAGACCTGCTAAGGGCGTATTTACCAAACGAGTGAAAATGTTGTGCTGATACTTAGCTTATGAGTCCTTTTAAAATATATGAACCATTGGAAAAGGAGAAGGTAAACTAAAATTCATTACTAGAACACCACTCAATCAAAAATAACCTTGGCCACCAGCGTCCACAAGGATGAGATGCAATTCTAGTACGTCAATAGCACAAGGGAAGTCTCATTAGTATTTAATTCACTTCGTTGAATAGATATATGTGAAATAAGGTTCGAAATACTCCTTTCTTGAAATAAAACCCTTGTGAAAGAGAGATACGAAACAGAATACAGACTGCACTGTTGTCTTCTCAAAGGATATATGTGACATTGCTAATAAAACATGAAACACAAAACCAGTATTTGAACATCCATTTATTTGCTTTTTATTCATATCAATGTTTCTTATGCGGATCAACGTATACTTTATTCTTTGCCACCACGTGGACGACCACCTCACACAACTGCATGTACTCCCCGTCCTTCAAGATGGACACATAGCGACCTGATGGGTAGGTCGCCTTCTGATACCATAGGATAATGGTTTGAAGGGTAACGGGACAGCTGACGGTGACGTTGGCAGAGGCAGGCACTCCTCCTCTGATGGTGCCACAGAGAGTGACATTAGCCGTTGAGTTAGCAATAGGGTCCTCGTTATAGATCCCGATAGTGATATTATCAAGACGTTCAGCTGTAGGAGATGAGGATTTGTCAGATAGTATATCACTATATCACTTGAAAGTTACTCAGTTATGATTTATTACACTTGATCGGTGATCAGTTAGTAATTGCGAAGACATGATCACAACTACTATTAATTTTGGAATTTCAGCTGAGGTTCAATAAACATCAATCTTTGACATCTTTCGGTTTGAACAGGAAGCAGAATTTAGATAGTCAATTCATTCAAAACTTTAAAAAAAACTAATGTTTTCAAGAGATAGCTAAATATCAAGTTTAACCGTTTAAATATCATGTCATATCATTCTTCTGCTAAGAGACTATGCACAGGAAAAGTGGGTATCAACTCAATTTTTTCCTTTGTTAAAGTGATGGGAAGAAAGATTACTCACGGAAGGAGTCCCTGTTCAGGATCTTGACAGATTTGATCTGTTGAGTAGATCCCAGATCCACCACCCATCTAGGCATTAGGTCGCCTATATCGCTGTGGTAGCAGCTTCCATTGAAGAAGTTGGGATCGAAGACATTGTCAACAGCTAGGTCGGAAGTTCCAGTGATGCCTTCTTGTGCAAACTCTAGTGCGCTTGTGGCTTGGGTGGGGCGACCCGCTCCATCGGCATACGAACATACGTGAGCAAACGGAGGGACTAGAAACAAGAACGTGATATATCATATAAGAACTATCTGTTGACTTCGCATTTTACATCAGTAGAACATATTTTGGATACATATTAGTTAATAGTGCTGGGCAAACATGATGGCTCAGATGGGTTAATCTTATGGTTTGAAATCACGATTTACACTAGCCAGATATGTAAATGAGATATTGATTACAATTTACCGTGACAACGGAATACACATAAATACTGCTTCATGAATTTTACTTAATTTTTTAAAAATGTCCAGCTAAAGCCATTAATACTGTATGGTTGTGAAGTTTGGGGAGTTGGCAAATGGGATATTATTGAAAGATTTCATGTTCCTTTTTGTATATATGTTCTTGGTGTGAGTTATAAGTGTTCAAATGTTGCTATACTTGCTGATTGTGGGCGAACTTATGTATATAGTGACACCATGCAAAGAGTTATCAAATATTGGTTTAAATTATTAGAGTATCAAGAAACGCGATATCCAAAGCAATGTTATATAATGATGTTTAAAAGTTACTATTCATGTACGGATTGGGTTATGTATGGAAAGCTCAAGGTGTTGGCAACGAAAGTGAATTTGTACGTAACTTTGTTTTAAGAATAAATGATTGTTGTGTACAAAGCATATTAGCTGACGTAAATGACAGTTCTACTTTAGACCTGTATTCTACCATCAAACAGACTTTTTGTACAGAATCTTACCTGACAACTAATAAATCGAAAGAATCACGCCGTAGAATTACTTTGCTAAGAATAGGTGCCCTATCAATACGTAAAAATACTGGAAGAAGAGAAGGAACACATAGATTTTTAAGATTTTGTAAGCTTTGTAAAGATGATGTTATTGATGATGAACTACACTTTTTATTCAAATGTCCTTGTTTTATTGAATTAAGACGAAAGTATATCCCAAACTTACCTGACAATGTTAATATTTCTTACTTACAAAAGGTTTTACAACGTCAAAACGCGTGACTCTTTTATTCTACTCATGTTTTATAAGAGATGCACTCACTCTGCGTTCAATGACATTGTATATTTCATTGTTCTCTCAAATATAAAATTGTCTTGTTTTGTATATATGTTTTTACGTGGGCCTAAGGCCGTTTACTGAAATAAAGAATTGATTGATAAACATTAAGATCGTCCACACATGAATTGGCACTTTATACTTTTGTGTTTCCAATCGGATACGAATGCAAAACTATATCAAGCATAACAACAGTGTAAATTTCAACCTTATTGCAAGTCAAACTTACTTCTTTTTCCGCCTCTTCTCCTGCTAGCGGAAACCTGGACGAACAGACAAGCGACCAACAGACATTTGATGAGCGAAGTCATTATTCCTCAGGATAATGTATGCCTCACTAGAGCAGAACTTGCTGTATATATATACATGCACTCCCCGTGACGTATACCAATGCCAAAGTGAATTTCAGTTTCAATCTGCCACCTTCCTAAATTGCGAATTACGTCCTCGCCTGTTGATAGCTTAATTGACAATTATATACAGGTGAATGTTAATAAGGTTAATTTGTTAAGATAGACATGTCCGTTTACATAGTTAGATGCTTCGATTAAGACAAAAGCAACTTTAACGAAAGGTCTGAGATGCATTATAGATTTTAATTTAAGTAAAAATACATTAGGTTTATTCAAAAGCTGGCTAAGTTGAGCTTACGAATGGGACAGGGGAAAGGGGAAGGGGCTGCTTTCAAATTACCTATTTTGATTAGGTTATAGAAAAAATTGTCAAAACATGTTATTTCTAGTTCTGAGAGTAATACGTGTACAGTATCAGTTAATTGTATGTATGTATGTATGTACGTACAATTATCAGCATTTACTGTAAGAATTAATAACATGCAATGTTGCAGGTATACTATATTGCTGGTAATTGAATGATTACCACAATACTTTTGATAACGCATCTTGATAAAGAGGCCCTTATTCAAGATATAATCTCTATGGGTTCTAATTCAATACAAGAAGACTCGAAAAACATTTTCGTTTTAAAAGGCAATCAGCATTTTTTTTCCCTCAGAGTTAGCTTCATCAAAAATCCTAAACGAACATCTGTTCTAATACGAGCGTTTCTCGGTCTAGAAATGTAGAAGCCTGATTTGATACAATCATTGTTTCTTTTGTAATCGGCGATGCTGTTTCATAAGTGATCATTCGAGAAGCCTCGGGTATTTTCGTATGCTTTGAGACAGGTAAACTTTCCTCAAATGTACACTTTGCCTTTTACTCCTTTTCACAGAACGACCGCATCATTGCATAGTGCACGGTGACAAATATGCTTTCCATGCATGCGTTGTTTAAATTGGCTGAAAAATTGCAAGGTAGTTTATGCACAGTAATTTGCCGCTAAGAGAACCTGCCGGAAAGTCGGGAACAGCTCGTATTAATACATAGATCTTTATGGGAATCGCTGGAAAATCAGTAGTAAATAGACAGTTTTCTCGATTTTTATGACACCTTTAAACGCATGCCATTCGCGCTAGTCTTGATTCATTTAATAAACATCCCCCTTCAGTGATCTGCAACTGAACTTACTTAATCAAGCAAATATAATCTGGGGGTTGCTACTATTCCCCGAAGAGGTCACTCGATTTGTTGTGCAATGCAGATTTATATTTGGACAAAAAAAATAATTTCTTTCTTTCCGTCATTAAAATTTTGATTCAGTATGTCACACCGACTTGAATCTGGGTTGTTGTCTTCGTAATTTTCAAATACCTTATATTTCTTGGAAACATAGAGGTTGATCTTTTTCTAAAAGAGGCTAATCAATCGACTGTTACTTTGAGGGAAAATGTCATGACAAAGGCGCATTATAAAAATCAACTATATGTATGGATAGAAAAACAAATAACTTATGATAATCAACGATGCCTTGTAATCCTTACCAAAGACGCCGCTAATGGCTGATATATTGCCCAAGCGGCATATATCAGAAGAGGATGTCATTCAGGGCTTCTCAAGAATCAACATAAGGAAAGCGAAAGTACTGACAATATTGACGGCATTGTGTTAAAGGAATGCAGGGTTCAACTGTGTAAAGTATTTATGAAAGAAGACAAACACTAAGGAACTCAATGACTACCGTCCTGTTGCGTTAATATCAATAGCAATGAAATCTCTTGAAAGCATTCTGCTCAGACATCTTCGACAGGCAGTTGCCGACATATTGGACCCGCTTCAGTTCGCCTATAGATCACGGAGAGGAGTTGTTGATGCTACACTGTCATCCCTCAACAATGTCAACAATTATCTGGAGACATCCAAGTCTTATATCAGAATCCTATTTGTTGACTTTTCCTCTGCGTTTAACACCATCCAACCGCATATAATCATAAAGATTTTTTTATTAAGATTTTTATTAAATGGATTGAGAATTTTCTTGTGGACAGAAAGCAGTATGTGAAGGTTAGCAGGACCGTCTCAAGTACACGTTATGTTAATACTGGAGCGCCGCAAGGCTGTGTAATGTCACCTGTCCTTTTCACCCTCTAAACTAACGATTGTGTAAGTTCTAATTCAACCTGTTCAACAATAAAGTTTGCAGATGATGCTGCAATAATAGGGAAACTAAACAACGATATTTCTGAACAGCTTTAGAAAGATGACATAAACAATTTCACAACTTGGTGCACAGATAACTATTTACTATTAAATGTCACCAAAACGAAGGAACTGGTTATTGACTTTCGAAGTAAACCATCTAAAATGATTCCAGTGAGGATTAACGGTGAATGCGTTGAGACTGTGTCGGAATATAAATATTTAGGTACCGTCATTGACTCTAAGTTGAACTGGAACTCTAATATTGCATTTGTGTGTAACAAATGTCATCAACGTCTTCATCTCATGCGTAAACTCAGATCTTCAATGTAAACTCCTCTGTCATGTCAACATTTTATAAAGCATTTATTCAAAATATTTTAACATTCACATTCCACTGTTGGTACGGGTCTCTCTCTGTTCAGTTGAAATCAAAAGTTAACAAAATTGTAAACATTGCGGGTAAGATCGCTGGTGTCAATTTTGACGGTTTAACTGATATATATGAGCGGCAGATCGTAAATCAAGCTGTAAGAATTATATCTGACCCAACTCACTACCTACATTCGGAATATCACCTTCTCCCCTCAGGCTGCTGCTACAAAGTTCCAGTATTGTAGACTAAGATAGCCCGTAGATCTGTCATTCTAAACACAATTTCTCTATTAAACAAATGTGAAAATAATTGATTCATATACTGATGTAAAAGGCAATAAAGTATTATTATTATTATTAGTAGTAGTAGTAGTAGTAGTAGTGGTAGTAGTAGTAGTAGTAGTAGTAGTAGTAGTAGTAGTAGTAGTAAAATTATTATTAAACAACTCACCCACTCACTCCTGTACCAAAGCGTTTCACGCTGGTAGCGCCAATGATCTCATTCTTGTTTTATTTTACCGAGTGTGCTCTCTAATCTGTCTGAATTTAGTTTTAAAATCTAATTAGACAAACAAGTTACCCTCAGTTTCATCCCAGCAGGCACATAGTCGTCTATTAGACGTCTAGCCTAGACGTCTAAATATAGTCTAATCTGTGGGACTAGAAAGACGTCTAAGCCTAGACGTCTATTAGACGTCTAAAGGTAGACGGCTATTAGACATATATTAGACGTCTTTTAGACATTTATTAGACGTCTTTTAGACGTTTGTTAGACATACATTAAAAGCTCTATTAGAAGTGTAAATACCTCCCGAAATATTTAACAGAAGTCTTAAAAAAGTTTAACACATGTCCTTTAGTGGTTGTGTTATACCCCAGTATGATAATGTTATGCAGTCACGGGAACTTCATCAGGTTTCAGAGCTTCAAACAAAAACCTGTATTTTGTAAGGCACAATTGCATATTTTAGATGAAAATGGATACAATTAAGCCCAATTATTTCACATTTAAAACAATATAATGACTAATAATGGATACCATTTTAGAATTTGATATGGTAACTTAATTTCATGTTTAGGTTTACATTTTCTTATGAATAGATTCAAAATTTTCAAACTAAGTGATGAGCAATTGTGCCTTGAAAATAAGCAAGAAAAAAGCTCAAATAAGATGAAATATTTATTCAATATAAAAATCTATTTAATGCAATCAACGTATATATTGTAATAATACAAAAATATTTGCTTTTATATGTTTTGAAAAATTAACTTTACTTAGAATCAGATTTGTCAAATCTTCATATCACTGTCCAAAGCTGAAGATTAATTCTTAAAGTATGAATGTCCTGATTCAAGGCCATTTTGTTCCTGCACCCTCGAAGAGCATCTTAAAAGAATTCCGCCGTTCTTGAGAATTGTAACCTTGATTGCGTCCTTGTAACAGATTTTTGAAAGTATCTGAAAATAAATTGAAACCTTAATTGTTATCTCAACTCATGATCATGGTCAACATTTGTACCTATATATTCAGATTCAAATCAAAATATATGTTAACACTGTTAAATATTTGGTAAGCTACGTGTCCTGAAAAATTCAATATAAATGTATACACAGACACCAAATGAAACCATATTACTAACAAGAAACTAATAATAGTTGAATCTACGTCATAAGTCAACTATTATAAAAAGGTTTCTATTGCAGTGAATTAAAATGACAGTTATCTGAAAATTAAAATGTTCCACACTGAATCAGGTTCTCTGCATTTAATAAGGGTGTCTTAATAATTAATATTCCACTATGAAAGTTCGGGTAACAAAATACCAATTAATTGTTATCTCAATTTATGATTTTGTACATTTGTACCTATATGTTCAGATGCAAATAAAAATATATGTTAACACTGTTAATTATTTGGTAAGCTACGTGTCCAGAAAAAAATTGATTTAATAAAAACATAAATGTACCCGGTATACACACCAAATGAAACTTATATATTACTAACTAGAAACTAATAATAGTTGAATCTAAAAAGGTTTCTTTTGCAGTGAATTAAAATGACAGTTATCTGAAAATGAAAATGTTCCACACTGAATCAGGTTCTCTGCATTTAATAAGGGTGTATTAATCATTAATATTCCACTATGAAAGTTCGGGTAACAAAAAAACCTAGGGAAAGAATTTGGTCATGAATTATTTGGTTTCATTAAAAAAAATTGGAGAAAGCTATATTTTCCTTCAAATATGTATACTAACACGCTACACACATATTTTGAAGTAGCATCACAAAATTACGAGCTGAAAGTTATTTATGGAAGAGGCTGTACCATCAGATGCACGACCATTGAAAACAAAGGAAAGATACCGGCGAATGAGAATCTTGATTACTGACAAGGTAAAACTAATTAGCGTGTCCTATATACAGTAAACATAGTCTTACCTAAACTGTGGACGAAAAAATCCGTAAGGAACACCACTTCAGATGCGTTGATATCGAGAAATTCCATCTCTTTTGAGAACAAAGGATTGAAAATGGCGCCTAATTAAAGCTGATGTAAGGGTCGCAACTCTGCATGGAAGAGCACTGCATTGACTACAATTTCGATCTGGATTGAAGTTCGAATCTCTTCACCCAGAACATTTAATAATTTTTCTTCTTATAAATTTGTACTTTTGATAAATATTAATTACATTTGAGTGTTATATATTATTTGATGCAAATATTTTCTTTACCTACAAAATATATTGTAATATTCATGTAAAGTGACAGAAATCTTTCAATGTTTAATACCTAATTTTGGAAAGGTTTGTTTATATTCAATAAGCAAAGGAAACATCTTTCAAACTGAAATATTAGAGCATTATAATAAAATTGTATGAAAGTGCAGGTCTATCTTAAGACGTCTTTTAGACGTCTATTCAACGTCTAGGCTTAGACGACTAAATGAAGACGTTAAATAGACGTCTAAGCCAATTTTGACCTAATTTAGACATCTAAAAGACGTCTTGTGCCTGCTGGGATGTTTCGACTGGGTTATATTACAATCATGTACTGATAACATACTTGTATAAAAATGATTGTCCCCTTGAAATTCGTTTCCATAAAAAATACCTCGCTGGGACTTTTCGTTGAAAGACATACTGAGTTTAAACGGATTATCGGAGGAAATTAAAGGAAACATTCAAAAATTCTATATCTGTTTACTAGATGACAATCAGTTTATCACAAACAAGGATTATTCTAAGTTATACATATAACTTACCCCCGGACAAATGTTACTTTTCCTATAAACGATAACCTTCGGGGACAATCACATCAAATGAAACATTTGGTATGATGTTTTAATAACAACAACAATCGTGTCCTCATGCGTGAATTGTTAAAACGTTTTTCGGTTATGATTTACATTTTCTCCATTTCTTCGTGCCAATCAATTTCAAGTGCATTCGTGACTTTTTCCCATTGCTTGACAAGTTCAAATGCAAACTTCAACATATAGGGGTCTCTGACTGTTTCCTTGAATTCGGGAAACCCTTCTCTATAATGGTGTACAAAAGCCATATCAGTGCTAACGTCCATCTGAAAGGACCAATCACTGAGCATAATTGGCTTGTGTATTCCTGAAACTCGCACGCCTTCCGGTCTGATGATAGATTTGACCCGAAATCCAGCTGGGGAAAACCTGGGCAACCTCCACAGATGAGTGAGACAGGCAATATCGTGATGGTGTTTCTGAAGGGGAACCGGATGATGGACCGAGAGGTTCCTCCAAGAATAATCTGTCAAATGCATGTCAAAGAAAGCGTTCTGGAAGACAAAGCTTGAGATGTTGGGGTTTGTCTGCAGTTGATTCATGAGTCGAGCCCAGTTGGTCTGTGTGCGAGGTACTATTAATTCATCAATATCCCTCACAACAAGGTAACGTGTTCTGTATCTAGAAATAGAATAATTTACAGAAGTATAACATGCACATGTACATATCACTTAATCAAAAGTAATCAAATTGGATCGGCCCCTTCTAACCGGTCGGTTTAGCTCAAATAGTTAACATATAATCAAAGATCAATAATACAAATAGTTTTCAATTTGCTTATTGTGAAGTAAGTGACTTTATTTTGAGGAAAGAGAAAATAATATTTTTCAACAATAGAAAACTTTGGTGTGTTCATGCAATTTGAGATTCCTTTGACGTGTCGCAGCATTGCGAAAAAGGAAAGTATTATATCGAATCTACAATATAAATGTGCACACCCATTCTTCTAAAACGCGAATATTTATCATACCTTAAAATTAAAGAGCTACTCCGTGAGTTGTTGGAGTCATATATGCCAAACTTAAACAATGGTGTCATTTGATCGCGAAGTATCGACTTTTACCAAAAGACACAGCTTATTGCTTTTTTACAGTGACAATATGAAGATAGAACATCGTAATTATGATCGAAAACCGGACAGTTGGGCGCGTCAAATAGTCAAACGTAATTTTGGAAACTTATCTAAAACAGCCAGGAGGGCAGTTAGGAGTTGATAGCGTTTGTTAGGTTATATAACTAGTAAATGATATGTTTTGAACATTACGGAGTAGCTCTTTAACCGTAACAGTTTTGGCAGGTCATTAAAGTGACCACGGGTAAAAATATTGAAAACACTAATAAATTTATTTTTCTCAACAAAATAATTTTCAGATAACAACTGCTTTAAGAATTAACCGTGTTTGTTCTGTTACATTATGCAATGTGAATGTGCTGATTTTTTCGCAGAGGGTCGAAAATATGCCGCCTTCTTTCTTATTAACCATGCCAAAATTTGATGTTTTACACGAGAAACAGGACCCCTAATTAAGTTTACGAATGGCTATATTCCACATGGATCCGTTGTCAGTTTTGCTGAAGTTACTTTACTGTTGCCTAAGCCAAAATTACATGATATTGCACTACGATTCAGTGGTAATTGAACAAATTTCGTTATGTAGCTGTACGCTTGATGGTCACTCTACAAAATTTTATTCACGACACGCTCTTGTATGGCGGATTATAAACAGTTGTCACTCTACTCAAGAGGGTGATAGCAGTTCTGATATAGAGTCCCGCGGACCAATCAGTGATTGAAAGTTTTGCATGAGGTAGGATATGTTCAGTTGTAAACCTTGCTGTTAGGAATTACACCGATTGAACGTCCCTTGTACCGTTTCACATGGGTTGAAAGTTCTGACAGAGGTAACACTTTACGCAAGATAGAACTTACAAGATGCGGTTTTGCATATGTGATTGAGGCAATAGAACAGCACCCATATGCTAAATGGTCCCACATCAGCCCGGTTCGCAAGTTATCTCCCTTCAAGGTAACATCACAGGCAACGTAAATTATTTTGTTTAAAGGAGTAGTCGGTTACATTTTCTTCACAAAACGAAATGATTTTGACGTTACGTTTAAATGATAAATAATGCTGCTGAATGATTAATTCTATAAGTGGATCTGCTCACAGAATCTTTCACATACTTTACTCTTTGAAAGCATATTAGTTTTCTGAAAGTAAATCTTCGGAATTTTTTATTTCTTTAAATGTCTTAATCTTATTTGCTTTCACAGAGAAAGGATATGATTTATGATAAAATGGTCTAAAAATGCCATTTCTCGTATCATATCAACCTCTGGACTGCAGGCCTCGAGCTGATGGGTGTCTCAGGCTGCTGATGGGTATCATATGAAAGATGACATGTTGTAACCTATCAATATCCTACCTGTTGGAGAGGAGACAATCCTGTATATGGGCCCACTGTCCGTAGTGATGCAGGTCCACTTCAGGCTTGTTCCACTCGACTACCTCCATTCGTCCAGCCTGCACGTAGTGGTCAAGCACCTGGTCAACTTCTGGTGATGTGGAGTACCTTTTAAGCATAGGGCGGGGTTATGCTTCGTTTATAAAAGCCAATGAGAAGTCTATTTTCGTTTTGGTTATATGAGGTAAGGGGTAATATGCTTCAAAAGTTTCATTTGACATTTAGGAGTGTCAGGGCATAAGCATGTGTCATCGTGGAGACGTCTTCTTATACTTAAGTACTGATGGAAACAAATTTACCTTATCCAAAATATTACCCAAACGAACCTGTGTGGACAACTGAATACCTGTATAATGTAAAGAAGCTTGCTCCAAGTATGATATCCATCTCTACCGTCTCAATGAGACGTGAAGTGTTAGAAAATGGACCAAAGAGACATGGCAGACACACGGTGAAGTCATGGAGAAGAGAAGTATGACGAATCACGTTTAACTGGGTTGTGAACCCCTGGAGCGTGACACCGACTCTCTCCGGATGGACGGGGGATGGGCACTGTAATATCACTGTGTAATACCTGGTGCAAAGAATGTTTATAGCAATGAGAAGAAGTACCTTTCAAGAAAATGTTGCAAATTTACAACAAATATTACCTTACAATGAAGAGTATTTACTAGTCCTTTTCATGCAATGATAAAGAGGTCGTAACACCAGTTCTCTCCCCAAAGATGTTAATAGACTCATACCGTTCGACATATAAGCTCTGTTACATTTGGGCCTTGTTTTGCATTTCTTTCAAAATTGAAACTTTGCAAAACGAACTATATCCCAATTTTCATAAAATCATACTACTTATTCAAAAGACATGTGTATAAAATACGTGGGCGTCGTACCAACCTGCTTAATTAACGTACATGAATCCGCTCTCTCTACTTTCTCTCTCTTTCCTAAAGACTACTCTACAGGGGTCTTTGAATTTTTTCTATTTAACAAAATTAAATGAGATCTTCATGGTGTACACAAGTTATCGTAATAAAAATTCATTGAAATGTTTCCGATTCCGAATAGGATAAACTGTAACAGCTTCTAGGTTTCGAACCCATGGCCTTCATAATCAACATTCGATTGTACTATTCATGCAGAAAATAACAATTTCAATTCATACGCCTTATTAAGAATATCCTCCTGTAGTTAAAACATCCAATAAAATTTCATTAAATCTTTAATAACATATAAGTCCAGTTTTTATTTTTTTATTTTCGTGCTGTTTGTCTAATGTTTGTTCTCATTCTCGCCGTCTTAAATTCACATAAAACCTCTGCCATGATACCAGCGTTTCTCGGTCTAGGAATGTAGAAGCCTGATTGGATGAAATCTAAGTTTGTTGTGAAATTAAAATTCATTCAAAACGTCTCAGTTATTTACATAAACTTTCGGAAAGCTAAACTTAATTCGAATTTACTAACAGCTCGTATTAGAACAGAGGTTTTCAAGGAAATAATGACGGTGTTACCTCTGTAGCAATAGAGTTTGTTTCATTCTCATGTTTTAATAAAAGGATTTGAAATGCATGTTTAAAGAATAAGCATTAACTTTATCCGCCTCAAGTTACTTTCACATCTATCAATATCGCCATAATTTTTGATAATTTCTACCAGAGTTGCGAAAAAGTGGATACATTTGTTATTGTGTATCCAATTTCTCTTCAAAACTATTTCTTTTGCTTACATTTGATGAAGTGCTTATTAACCTACAACAGAATCAGAAACAGCTACTGTATTTTAAAGCAAATGGTTAACTCATAATCCTTACATATGATCATTCTTGAATGCATGAATAAAATACCTATATTACGTGATCATCTTTAGTTTTTGTAGAAAATACACAGAAAAGATTGGCAAAAATATAATTTCATATAATGATTAAATTCAAATTGGTCCAACAGTTTTTGAGTTCTAGCTACAAGACACTTATGTGTGTTTCCAAGGAAATTTGGAAGATGGGAAATAACAAAACACAACAAGAATAATGATTGTCCAACATGCCAAGTTACATTCAACTAGAGCAAATTGTTTTTCATTAAAATGGTCAAGACATTAAAATCTCCGTAGTCTACACAGGGAATGGTAATTGTTCCAAATACCAAGTTTCATTGAGCTTTGGCTTGTGGTTCGTAAGCAGAGGAAAAGCCAGGACTTAATACAATTGACTGACGAAATTCATATCATGCTCTCTCTTCCTTGTTGATGTTGGTAACAAAAACCTTGTGAAATGCTGAAACCTCTTGACGTATATTTGATAATGGCATTTTCATACACAGATTCTATCATAAAGGCACTCGGCCATATATTCATGTCTAAAAAACTTACAAGATTTACGAGACAGTGTCGCCTTTACTGAAATAAACTCTCATTGTTTAAGATTTAACGTTCTTTATAAATAATAGGGTTTATCAATTGCGAAAATTTTTGTAACGAATATGTTTCATAGTTAGACTGTGATTTTCATTTTTTGATGTTCTTAAATGGAAGTAGCGTAAAGAATTAACTTACTTTACATGAGCTTCCGGCTTATCAACAGGAAGCAATGAAGCATGCGTCACATGAGGCATCGAATCAAACTCACATTCCACATTACGATACGCGGCATTCCTTGATATCAATGCAACAACTTCAACAATAAGGACTACGTGGTCAAAGTATGCAGAAAACACGAACAGATCGTTCGAAGGTCCAACTCTCTGCCATTTTCTAGAATCATCTTTCTTTGAATTCTTACTTGTAAATATACCTGTTTTTCGAAGTTGTTCTTGGTAATGTTGCGACAAACTTCTCTCAGAATCTGTGTTCAACACATTGCCTTTTGTTTCAACACCAACATCCTCCTTTGATTCTCTCTCTTTGTCTGTTTGTGGATGGTTTACGGTAGGTAACGTTGGCTTCTGATATGTTAGCATATCATGATAAAATGTCTGGCCAATGTCTGTTTGTCGAGGTTCTATTTTAAAACTCGCATCGAAGTATTTATCTTCAGATAGTCCGATATGGTTATCACACGTCTCGAAGATGATGATTATAAACAGGTATAGTAGCGAGGCAAGAGCCAGGTAATTGAGCACTTTTCTACCCGGCGCTCTACAAATAAACATTGTCAGTTCAGTTAATATACTGTAGAGAAGTGATTTCAGGTAGCGTTCCACAGAGTAAACATTTCAGGTAGTTCATTAAGTGCTGCAACATATCGAAATCAATTGGCAATAAATTCATGGTATAAAATATATATATTAAAGCTATCAATTATCCAATACCAATTCTCCATAAACCTTAACTTAATTAACAATCCCTTAACAACCTCTGTCCAAAAATCAGCGTTTCTCGGTCTAAAAATGTTTTAACCTGATTGGATTCAATCGAAATTAATTGTGCAATCAGCGAGGCCGTTCCAAAAGTTATCATATTAAACGCCCAAGCTTTTCGCGTTCGCTTTCGGAATGCTAGACTTTATTCAAAAAAGCATTTTTCACTCTGAGTCTTCTCTATATAGCACATACGGCTTTTTTAGCGATTGCGTCTTTGGGTAAACCTGTGAGACAACAATATCTTTGGCTGAAATAATGTAAGGCTGATCGTGTTGCAATATTATGCCATTTGGGAAACCTGCTGGAAGCCTCCTATAACATCAGAGGCTGTATAAGAATCAACGGAGCTATCTCTGTATGGAGAGAATGTCGATCACAGTTATCACCAAACACTTACTCTGGTTGTGAAGGGACAATATCTGTTGTTGAATCTGAACAAGGGTTGGGGAGTTAGTGAGTCATGCATTACGTTCTTGATGTGTCACTTACAAAGTAAGACAAACACTTTAATGTTCATTCCGATTCAATAATGCCATCAAAATATATTTGAATGGAATCCAGGATCAGTCTCATTGGTCATTCATACTGTTCATACTATTTAGGTTCTTTTCCCAGCAAATTTACTTTGATCTCCAAGGTTTTGATTATTGTTCATATAAAACTTTGAGGAAGCAGCAGTTCTATAGAAGTCCAAATTATGACAAGTTTAAGCACAGTGGATGAAAGTATGCAAATAACCAGTAGACAGGCTACAGACTGTGAAAACCTTTTTTCCGACCATCTTGTCCTGTGATCAAACGATGACGAAGTACATCATAAGCAATTTTAACAAGACGGTCATTGCTAGCAGGCTGATATTAATGTGGACATTTTATAGAAAAACATTTGAAACAAAAGAGTTATTACGTGACCTTGCAAAAGATGTAAGAAGAACCTTTGCACTCCTATTGTCACACAGATAGACAAGTACTCTTCAACCAATGAATAAAAAAGGACCACTATGATATAAATTTTATTCAAAATATGAATTGATACAATGTGCATATCATAATCATGATTATTTATGATTATTACCAATGTTGATTTCTGGTTTTCATTATTGTGTCAATCTGAAGTTTTATCAAAATATAAAAGAAAACACAAATCAACAAAAATTGACATAGATCAACTTGTACTGTTGAAACATAGTGTTGAAAATTCTATACTATTCCCAATCAGAAAAAAATAGTTCAACATTGTTTTAACAAAAGGTCATTCACAAAATAAAGAAGAGTCGATTTAAACTAATCTAGATTGCTGTAAACCAAATATCCAAGACTGTTTTGGTGGTCATCTTTGATCGTTCAGTTAATGTTTCATTACTGTCTGGGATTTTTCATCTGGAGATTTTACTTGAAAAAAACCCAGCTTGATAGAAATTGTGTAAATATTTTTTTCGTATTACTGAGTTTTTTTAACTGTCCATTTCAGTGCATGCTCATAAATTTGAATTTGAAAGTTAAATTGAAACCTGCGCCCCTGTCAACATGAAAGTGTGAGCTAAGAGCTGGAATTGCAAGCCCATTTCCTTACACTAAAGCAAATTGTTACACTTCATTCGAGGCAGGAAGGTCCATCTGACATAGCAGTTCCCTGTTTATTGAAATCAGGGCATCTATTTTCAATACAGATTTTTCCTGATGAAAAGTTCAAAGGATGATAATGTGAAGAGCATTACATCTTATTGACTTAAGCTAAATCGACCAAGGGTAAAAAAACATTTCAAAATGACAAGAAATGTACTGAAAAGCACCAAAACACTACTGAATTAAAGATATTTCAAACACTTCAAGTACACGTGTCAACATTTTGATGGTTGAGTATATGTTTGTTTAGAGTTGTCAATGGGGAGACTCTCAGAAATGATAAATTACGTAATATTTAGCAATCATGATAAATGCAATCAACGTAAAGTAATATCTTATTTTCAAATCATTCTTGACACAAAAAGCATTAATTGGTTATTTTAAAAAAAAATAAAACAAAATGTAGGTTTCCTAATAAAACTTACTAACATTAATTCTAAAACACCACAGGGAATTAACGCAAGGCTGTGTTAAATCCCCATTAACTAAGATATCAGCTTTTCACTTTTTCATTTGTATATTGTAAAGCATACAACATGTATTTATGCATAAATAGAAAGATAGATAGAAAGTGGGTGATCATAAACCTTATGTGCCATAAAATAGCCAATAAGAACACAAAAACTTGTGCTTTGTTGCCTTTCAGCTTCACAAGGTATAGCATTAGAGGTATATTTTAATTCAACCAAATAAATCAAGCTACTTCTGTATAATCAACAAGTCTATACAACATTAACAGATATCATAATAGATACGCCTACACTGAGATGGAATTAATTGGCAAATGCTTTGAGTATAAATTCACAAAGAAATATCAACAAGTTTTAGCCACTGGCAATGTCCCATGCCACCAGCAATGAAACGAGGGAGAAACATTACTTGTTTTCATAATCTTGTAGAAACAACAAACTTCACATATTAATGAAAAGAGATGAACTGAGGTGATTTTAGGTTTAACGTTACTTTCAAGAACATTTCACTTATAAACCTGCAAGACTATTGTATATATGCTAAGCGTTGAAACCTGCGAGCATCGGTTGAAACTGGGTTGTACTGGGCTGAAATTCAGTTTACCATTGCACCTCAACCTTACTGCATGTTGAACAGTTCTCTAAAGCAGACCAAGTTGCTGAACCCTGGCAGGATTCAAACCTGGACCTCTAGTTCTGAAGCCATTGTCTCCTGTTGGTGTTTATTGGCTGTCAAAAAATGTTTAACATTAGGTGCAGAAGTTGATGAGATACTTTATTAAGAAAAGTTTGAAAAAATGTTCAAACAGTCCTGTTGACCTTGCAAATAAGGACAAGGTCACAATAATCAGTTGGTGTCAGCATAAACCCTAAATGTAAGCTGTTACCAAATCATTAAGACTTTGAGTGCAACGATTCATGATATCTCACAATATGAACAAGTCCATATGGACTGAGGCCATTGAAAACATAGTTCCCCCGTTCCACAATTTCTCCGTTAGACTAAACCCACCCTGCCTTCTAGGCCTGATGAGCTAAATATCAAGAGATATATATAGCAACATTATCAATCAGGTACAGGTATTGAAAACTTTTTCAATTATATCACAGAAATCACATCTCATAACATCATATACAATATATTATATATAGAAACGAGAATTGAAAAATAATTCAAAGTATCAAATACAAGTAGAGCATCCGCTTTAGCTAAAGGAGCAGAAAAGTTAAGTTCCACTTTCCAGTAATTGACATTATCAAGTAAAACATATATACTTCTATTTGAGCAAGGTGGAGATACTTAGAACTTCAAATCAATAAATTTGTATATAGGTAAAGGTAAGATTCACCTATGGTTCTTCAACATAAGGACGCATCCGTACCATGAGGAGATGTTTGAGTTTTTATTTTGGTTAGATCAAAATAAGGTTTCACCAATCTCACTAAAATCAAATCATTGATTGTTCCCTGGTCTTATATTAGGTTGTCACTTGTCACTCATCTATAATCTTACAGAATACTGTAGACCTTTACAGGAAGTTACAATATTTTTTATTACTATCGTGCTCTCAAATTTCTGAAAGTAATTAAAAGTCCAAACATCGCTTTTCTGAGTAACACTGTGAAAAGCTTACCGTAGCAGATATTACAGAAGTTTTCCGAATTTTAATATCATAGTGGAGCTCAAGAAACCCTCGGTCGCTTGTCTGTATCAGCAGAAACTGTAATTTACCATAGTGTTCCTGACACACTAAAAAATGTGTCCTTTCACACAATAATATGTGTTCCGCAGCCATAGATTAATACATACATATATTACCCATATGGGAAGGTTGACACAGGGTTTGTATTTTTCCTGTAAGTCACACGGGAGTTACACATTTTTCTGGCATATGATTGGTTGTTGTGAACCAATGAAAATGAACGCTGTGCCGCGACTATTTCATTCATCTTTTAAACTTTTCCCGACTTGAAACTTGTTTACCCGTATTCTACATTTCAACAAATCTTATTTTTCTAGTAGTTGCCATTTGTGATATTTAATGTGTACCGTCGCAATAAAATGTGAAATACATCTGCCAAATTGCACAAATGTAAAGAAATTATTGATTATTGAATTACTGCGTCATTACATTTAGCTTACAATCGCAAAAAAGCGCCTGGTTTTGATCTATTGTAATTGCATTTTAGAAACAAGTGGCTATGACGTCACAGTACGTGCCATTGGTTACGTCACAGTGCCATTGGTTATAATAAGAGGATTTATATAGCGCGTTATCCACATCACTCAGGGACATGCTCTAAGCGCATAACATATATACACCTTATATACAGTAAAGGTAGCGTTCAGATATATCGCTGGAACAGATGTGTTTTGAGTCTGGACTTGAAAGCAGGGAGAGATGGAGAGGCTCTAAGATCTTGTGGAAGGGAGTTCCATAGAGTGGCAGCAGCATACGAGAATGAATTTGCACCAAAGGTTTTCAGCTTATATTTGGGGACCACTAGTAGAAGTTTATCACTGGAGCGGAGGGATCGTTCTGGTTTGTACAAATGTAACAAGTCCTGTAGATATGCTGGTCCGATGTTGGAAATGGTCTGGTAGACAAGGGATAATACTTTAAATTCAATCCTCTCGCGAATCCGGAGCCAATGAAGAGAATTTAAAGCTGGTGTAATGTGAGAGCACAACTTTGTCCTTGTGACTATTCGAGCAGCTTGGTTTTGTATTTTCTGGAGACGCTGTAGCTGTTCCTCCGAGATACCAAATAGTAAACTATTGCAGTAGTCAAGGCGGGTTAGAACTAGAGTCCGAACGAGGGTGGCTGTTGCTTCCATGGTTAGGATGTTGCGTATCGAACCAATATTCCTCAAATGATAATAACAGGTTTTACAAATGTGGCTGATGTGACTTTTCATACTTAAATTTGAGTCCAAATAAACACCAAGATTTCTCACAGAGGTCGAGAAGGGGATTGAAGATTGTCCTATAGAAATGGAGGTGAGCTGACACTTCTGCTGTCGTTGACGCGGAGCAATAATAATGGCTTCTGTCTTACTGTCGTTTAAGACAAGTTTGTTGCTGGTCATCCAGGACTTTACATCATTGAGACAGGACTCCATTTTGACCTTGGCTTTCTGCTGACTGTCTTTGCATGGCTTGAAACTGTCCATAAGTTGTGAGTCATCTGCATAAAAATGTCTTCCAATGAGATGCTTGATGATGAGTTGTCCTAGAGGTTTGGTATACATGGTGTAGAGTATGGGTCCTAAAACCGAGCCCTGTGGCACTCCACATTCAAGGATATGGACATCTGACAGTGTTCTGTTAATCTGAACGGATTGAGAACGATTTTCAAGGTATGATGAAAACCATTTCAGGACTGTGATGTCTATTCCATACTCAGTCTGTAGCCTTGATAAAAGTGTAGCATGTTATGTCACATGAATTTCAGTTTGAGCCCTATTGTAGTATTTCGGTAGGGGGTCGCTGACCTCTTTAAATTTATGAAAAAAAACTTGTTAAATAGAACCAACGTTCGGCAACAACTACAGATAGCTATCATTTTGAAACTTTTTCACTATGACAAATTAGCCGTGCATAGGTAAGTGCCAAGTAAACCTACAGCACATATGTATGAATTTGGAGATTCGCCATCCTAATCCTTTATAGTTAAAACTTTTAAGATACATATGTTTCATATAAACAATAACCAACCCATGACCTGAAATGACAGCTAGATTATCTTTCCCTTGTCATATCAATTGTGTAATTCTCTCAACAAGGCTTGAGAATTACGAAATTAATATAACTCGGGAAAGTTAATCTATCACTTCTCATCACTCGATAGTTGTTCTCTATAGGGAAATCACAGGGCTAACCATCTTTATCAATAAATCAAAGTGCCTGAGCTTAAAACTGATTGGTCTGGTAATTGTTGGCCCTACCAACTGATAGGCTGACATTGGTTCACTTCCTGTTAAAATTTCCGTCAAGCCAAGATGAGTAACAAGTAACAACCCAATTTAAAACTAAAAAGAGAATTAAGATTTGATATCAATGAGATATATGTTTCACAAAATTGTATCTTTTTGACCTAACAATTTCCTTCAAGCATGCCATGAAAGCACGACATTCTGTGCCACATGCCCTGATGATGGAAACTTTCAAAAACATTTCTTTCATAGTTCATTATTTGATTTTAGGTTACCATGACCTTGACCCATGACCGTGAAGAACATGTCAAAAAAAGGTTATAGATTTACTAGTTCCATCATTAAGTTTTGGAGTACGCTGGAAAAATTAATTATACCCATTTGTATATGTGTATACCGTTTCTGATGTATGGGCAAGATATGTTCCTAGTATCAGAAAACTGTTGGAGGAGTTAATTTAACAAGACAGGTACCCCTTTTGGGATGGACGGCACCATAACATGACCCCCCTTCAGCTTCCTCAGAAGGGGAATAAAATGCAGCTCAAACAGTTGTAAGATACTTCCAATATTTGTAAGACACTTTGGTACAAGTCTTTAGCCAACTAGCAAACTTCACACATCGAGCTAATATAACATGAGTAAGTCGTTCCAGAATCAGACAATGGATATCCTTGACCTCTTTATAAAAACTGGTATTGATAACCCATGTATTGAGTTTGGTAAATTTCACATTGATTCTTTCACATTTTGCCTGCATATTGGACAAGTTGAGTTTCTCTGAAATAAAAAAAGAACAAATGTGACTCAAAAATATGAATGTGGATGTTTTTGAGAGTCTTACTCATTGTCAACAGTCTTACTCATTGTCAACATCAAAACTGCAATAAATCTAACAAGGCAAACGTAATTGCTTTCTGCATTTGGTTCATCGAGACATATATGAAATTTGAGTTATTGTTTGACTTCTTTACTGGATGTATTTTACCAAAATCTCATTTAAATCAGGTCACACATAACAATTGTACATGCTGCATTTCTGAATCCGATTACTATTTCTAAGGGTAAGGTGAGCTTGTCTATGATTTAAACCTTCCATGGTTTTGAAAAATAAATGTCTATCTCAGATATCAAATAAAGCAAACAAGTTCCCAGCCTTAACTTATTTCATTAAGTGAAAGGTCACTCGACTTGAACGCCAGTGAGCGGTACTCAGATTGGATTTGCAACGAGGTATTAATAGTAGGTCTAATCATATCACAATGAGATTGATTCAATCAAGGGGTACATTTTACCTGTAACCATTCATCCACACATGTTTGGTGGTATTCATGTAGACACGGCAGTGTGCGGAGTGTCTCCCCTTGTTCGAAAGCAGAGAGACACACCTGACAGTCAGTATTCTGACCTGCAGCAGTTGCGCCCCCTTGATGGGAATGTGTGGGCAAGTTTCCTATATCGCTTGGAGACATTCCTTTGTTCTGTACCTCTCCAAGGCTTTCTGCAAGTTCTAGCAAACCCTGCAGAGTAATAATGAAAGTTTTACTTAAAGTGCCATCATCAAACTTACTTACGCCATACATTTTCAATGATGTTATTTCATCTAGAGAAAATACTGAAACTGAGACTTATGTAAATGGTTCAGTACAGAGACAAAACGAAGTAAAATCCTGATTTTTATACAGATAAACAAGATATATTTAAGATATAAAGTTCGCTCTACCCCAATGTGTTTTGTAATAAAGTATAGTTTTGCCCTGAACTATTATAGTTAAAGCACGAGGATGGTATTTCTTCTCTAAGATGCTAAAATGATCTATACAGGGACCGCTCTGATTTTAATAATCTCGAAATAAAATATAGTGTTTACATTGCTCACATTAAAAATCCACGAACAGGGCTAACTGTTGGCTATTCCAAGTATGGAACCCAACCCGTAGTTTAAAACGACAATTAGTTGGTTAAAGCTTTGATTACTGCAGTTTTGCACTTTAACTTTTTCATTTATTCAATTTTGAATTATATATTCTTTTTCTTTTTTTCTTTAAAAACTTAAACAAACAAATTAACACCTCTTGGTTTTTAAAAACATTTACTTTTACAAACTGTTGTCGTGCGATTATGCAGTGCGGGCCACATTGCCCATAAAAGGCTTATCACGTGGTTAACATTCCACAAAGAATTATGGGTATTGTTTGTTTTGGAAGCGTGATGGCAGACTGAATCCTGACACGTATTTTTTTTGCTGCTGTCATAAACGTTGAAGGTGATGCTTTAATCTTTTATTTAAGCAGACTACTGGGGCTGTACACCCAGAATTATTTAATTATTAGATTGACCATATCACATTGAACCTTGTAGAGACGGTTGACGTGAACCAACGTCACAGTCCCAAGGGGAGCCGTGACCTGACGTAAAACAACGCGGTCACTCGACAGTCGACAAGCATTTGCTTTTCATTCTTCTTTCCGGTAGATAGAACTAAATGATTCGAAAATAGTCCCAATTATAAGAAACATTCTCGGCAAAATCGCCAATACGATAGACATTGATAGGGACAAGCCATGTTGATCGAAAGAACCGAGATGAAAGGTTGCCATGGACGCGTGATCACGAGGGGGCAGCGGGGAAGAGCGGATATAACCTCATTCGATTGTTACGTCATGAAAAAACTATACCTTTATTGTCTCATAAAGTACTTTTTTTTTATTATTCTAACCGCTAGGCATCTTAAAAACAGAGATAAAGGATTGATGTTTAACATGTTTCGACCAACCTGTTAAGTTTACTTCGGCAGTCCGGAGTCGTATTTTCGTTCACAGTTTTAGAAACACGATCTAAATCATGTCTCTTTCAAGAATATTTGTAAACAAAACATACTATCTATGTTTTAATGAGGCAGGTACGATTAAACTATTTGAAATTTTGGTTAAATTTACATGAAGGAAACACGCTCATTCATTCAGGCACTGTCAATAAACCGCCGTTCATCAAGTGCATTTGTAAACAATGTCCTCTCATCGATCCATAAATAATTACAAACTATCTGTTACTTTTAAATTTCAATGTGACGATCACAGATTTGGACTTTTCTAAATGAAGTGTTACTAAATTAATATTTTCAATTAACTGTTATTTTCATGTCAGATAATTCAATCTGAGTTGATTAATATAATAATGAAAAAAATAATTTTGCATGACAGTCACAAACTTCTCATGTTAATTATTAAGATCCTGTTTGAAAGACTTGTATTATGATTAATGCTAGAAATAACTGTCTTGAATCTTATAGATTTATATGTCACAATATAAATTCATTTTTCAAATTAAACATTTAGTAGTTTATGGATAATATTTGTAATAAGCTAATACCAAAATTCCTGAAATGAGGTTTGAAATATTATCTAAAAATAATAAGATATTATCTCGATAAATTATCTGTTAAACAATGAGTTGTTATTTTTAAATACGATAAATCATGTGTTCTGCAAAAAAAAGGAAAACCCCCATTTCAGACCCTGAAAACCCCCATTGAGAAGGAGAAACCCCCATTTCAGTGCCTAAAAACCCCCATCGCCTCTGTTGGATTATGCCATGTATGACAATGACAAAATGCCATCACCCTAAATATGATTCCTTTAATGTTAACACTTGATCATTAATTTCCTATGATGTATTAATGACTGTCTAAGAAACTACTAATCCTACATTTTGTCATTGCCACCACAAGACTTGAAAACTTCCTTGAAATTCTATTATCACTATGATGAAGTACTTTTTACCTAAAATCATATCATATCATATAAATATATATCCAGTTTAGTAACAATTGTTATGATATGAGTGAGTTGTAAGATACCAATGCAACAGCTAAGTTAGGATTAGTATAATATTCTGTGTGCCAAAAATTTAATTTCTTTTTCCCTTTAAAAATAAATAAATAAAGAATCAATTAAAGATCTTGTGAATTTTCTATTTTCATTTCATTCTACATGTTAAGTTCTGTTCAGCAATGAACTTCAGCTGGCGTGCTTTTTAGTATCAATGTTATAGCACACTGGTGGCCTTGCTCACATTTTATGGGTGCTTCACTACATAAAACAGTTTTGCCAATGACAAGCCATATTCATATAATTTAACGGTATTAATATGTACACCCACTGCAGATACCTTTCCACAACATCAAATCGGATATTCACCCGTGAATTTTTCACTATTATAGTTTTAGTGAGAGATTTATTCAAATTATCTATGAATAATTCTTTGTAACCCCTAAATCTCCCCCTTCAATTTTCATCAGCCATTCGAAGATAGATGAAGATAGAGCCACTGGCTCTGCAGCTCATCAGGCTATCACCTTTTCTTATAATAAAATTGGTCACAGGGTTACCATTTGACCTGCCACAGGATCAACAAATCCATTTACTACAATTCTCATCAGCTGAGAATTCAAAACAAATATATATATACATCAATAAAGATAATAATTTACTCTCCATCATACTTTAAGGCTATTATAAAGAACAGACAAGCGCCATATTGTCAAAAATCTTGCCATGTGACTGCCCTTGAAGGAAGTGAGGTAGTTCAACACACTTTCCTATCATCAGCAGAATTGATATGTATAAAAGCCTTTTTCTTCTGGGGGTAGATGATGAAAATGGGTTTTTAGGGCGTGGTCCCTGAGGCCCTAATTAGGGGTTACAGAGTTTTTATTTTTTTAAATATTTTTTTTTATTCCATTTAATTTCATACATTTTACATGAAAAGGCAATGTACATATATTGGGGATACAGAGTTACCAAATCTATATATTAAAAACCTCATTAGTCAAGGAGTCCCTCCACAAAATATTCAATATATTCAATGGTTCCAGAGATAGTAAAAAGTTTATGGACAGAGGGACAGACGTACGGATGGACGGATGAATGGATGGATGGATGCCATAACAGGCTATAAGCACATCTAACCTTTAAAGCAAGATGAGCTCAAAATGAAAAGAGTTTCCCACCTCATAGTCATCAAGGTCCACATTATCCTGGTTCCCTGTAAACTGTGGTGTCCTACTCAAAGCCATAATCAACAGATGAGGGTCTCTCTGGAAATGAGAAAAGAGTTAACTTTGAATTTTTCTAACTCTGAAAAGCTATTGATAAATAGTCATTACAGATAGAAGAAAAGTTTTGAAAATTTTTTTTACACTTTTTTCATAGTGATAATTTTACACATGATCAACAACAATGCTACTAGCAAGTTTTAAGTTAGGATCTTAAAGAGCCTGACATGTCGGTATCCTGTTTGCCATTTTGTTTAAGGGGAAATTATTTTAAAAATTGACAAATTTTGCAAAATAAAAAAAATAAAAAAATGTGTGATTAGAATATCCATGCATTTATAAATGATTTATGATATAACCAAATATAAGTTCTATACACGGGAAATTCTTTGAAGTTTGTTTCCACAAAATACAGCTATAGGACTATAATTTTAAATGGTGAGAAAAAGAATCAGGCCCTTTACAATATGCATTTTGCAAGGAAAAAAAGTTCATAATTGTTGCCATAGTAGAATGGAGATAAACCTATTGTGTTGGAAAATCAGAGACATGTTATACTGGATTGAGAGCAAGTAAAGTTCAAATTGAAACCGAAAACTTTCTCCTAAACATATCCAATATTTTTATAAAATTTTAACTTTACTTTAACTTAATGCTTTTATTCTGTTTTAGAAAGACTAACAGTGGTTAGACAAACAGAAAATATATACTCTGATACTTTATCATCACAGTTTCTCTGATTTGATGACTTCCACTCATGCAGTGTTTATTAAGGATGGGTATCACTTCTCATTTCTGTATCGCAATATATCGCGATATTGAGAGGTGTATTGCAATAATTAATGCAATACATTGGTATTTTTCATATTGTTATTTTCCCATGCTCTCTTGACTTTCCATAATAACAGTGGGCAATACTCAACTGGCTCGTTTAGTAAAGAGAGATGATTCAGAGTCTGGTTTCGGACTTTAAACATGTCTGTGCTATTTTCACTTTATGAGTTCACACTTCAACTTTCACTAAAATCACGCTTTTGGTTATATTTTCCTGCAATTTTTAAAGGAAATTGTCAAATTCATATCATGCGATATATTGGATATTTCCAGAAGTGTATACCGTATGTATCCTGTTGTTTCTGTATTGCAATATATCGATATACCGATAATATTGCGCACCCGTAGTGTTTATGACAGGTTGGTAACTTCTAGTAATGATGCATTTAGAATTTCAAACTGCAAACGGTACCATGATGTTGATGAAGTTTGATTCTAATCCTCCTCCTAAAGTCATCAGCAGTGTATCAGGGTCATCCTCTCCATCAGGTAACTGAGCTGTAACATATGTAACAATGCATACAATAAATAACTTGGGTAACTGGGCTATAACATACGTAACAATGCATTAACTGACATGGGTAATAGGGAAGTTACCTACGTAACAATGCATAAAATAACTAACTTGGGTAACAGGGAAGTTACCTACGTAACAATGCATAAAATAACTAACTTGGGTAACAGGGAAGTTACCTACGTAACAATGCATTAACTGACATGGGTAACAGGGCTGTAACATACATAACAATGCATAAAATAACTAACTTGGGTAACAGGGAAGTTACCTACAACAATGCATTTACTGACAATGCATACAATAATTAACTTAGATAACTAAGCTGCAACATTGGATATAATTGTTGACTTGAGTAACTGAGTCTTAAAATAGATAACAATGTATATAATAACAGAGTCTTCATAATTAATTGGGAAGAATGCTAGACATTATTGAGCACAATTATGAAAGAGTTTTATGGACAATGAAAACATCTAGTCTCACAAATTGAATTAAAGTCTAGCTTTAGGAACATTTCAAAAGTACTTTCAGTGTCTATAATACTAATGTAATCTGTCATCAAATTGAAGAGATTGGGTGGAACGATTTATCTGATAACACACTAACAAGAGATTGATAAAGGGTCACACTACTGTTGTTTACTTGGAAAAGGGTAATCTACTGGTTTTATCAATTATGTCATGATGTTATAATACTGTAGACTGATGTCTGAGTGATGTCAAAACCTTGTGATGTCACTGATGATGTTAATTTTGAATAATGACAATTTGATTGTAGCAATATCTGCAATTTTATAAACCCTAAGAAACCAAAATTATAAGGATAAAATCCAAGGTTAATAATGTTTTCTTCACTTCATCAAAAACAGGTACTAAACTAATTCACCAGTCTGTAATTGTTTTTCTATGTTTCAAATCAAAAATGAAAAGAAAACAAATAGCTATATTCATGAACAATAACTTGGTTCAATTGTTCAACATGAAGGGCACATGACACCATAATGATAACAGCATGACGTCATGGAACAACAGTAAAAAAATCATGGTATGTATTTTAACTAACTTAATAAACATCACTTTTGGTTGGAGTTGAGGTGAGGTCAATCATCTTTTCTGTCGACACTGAATACAAAACAAACCCACATGATAAATGTAAATCATACCTTGGTGTGCCACCACAGGTAAGTCATGTCGTCGTCTCCTCATTCCATTCCCACCTGCCCTGATCATTATCCTGCTACCTGGAGCTCGTCCCACTATTCTTCTGCAACCGCCTGCATCCTGTAAAGAACATGAAATGCTAAGTTTTGATCACATCTCCAAACATTGAATTAAAGGAACAATGGAGAAATGGAAAATGGAAATGGAATTATAAATGGAGTATTAAATCATGTAATGATCAAAAGTTTTCATAGTTGAAATAAAGCTTTTTTGCAATTGAAGAAAAAACCTTTCTAAATCTTTGTACTACTTCATAGTTGTTATATACCAAATAAGAGCCTCAAACTTTTCAAGTAACCATATTTACAAGGATTTATTTACTATTTTCATTTCTCGCAACCTTGACCTTTAACTTTTAATGTGAGCATGTCAAAAGAATTTCCAGGCGGTGTAATCAATAATTGAACAAAAAGAGCACTCAATATTTATTTTGTTTTTTAAAATTTGATTAAAGAGTGGCCATGGCCATTACCCACATAACTATAGCATTTAGTATGCACACAGATAATTTACCATGCATCTCAAGTAGGAGGACAGAGACAGAGACAGAAAAAAGATAGAAATGAGAAAATGGACAAATATGGAAACAAATGTCAAGTTTTGACCTCGTCACAAACATCCTAACTAGGCTAAACATGGACCACTTTCAATGAATAGCTAATTGAAGCTTTGCTGTAATGTGCCAAAATACTTTATTTGAGTGCCATGCTTTTTTTGGCAATTAGTAGCAACCGATAGCTGATTTATGATGCTGAGTGCAGCCGTCTAAAGACCTGAAACAAAATATTATCTTATTTCAGCAAGCCCATAATATTATACGCCAGCGATGGAGTCTTGCACTCACAGTGGAGGAAATTGCCTTTACATGTAAATCAAAATAATTCCAAAAACACAAAGTCATTTCAACCACTGCAAGTTAAGAATCATGAAATTCATAAAAAGTCTGAAACCTCCCCACCTGTTGCCCGGGTAACTGATTCCAAGCACCTAAGGACTGTTCTTCCTGTTGAATCTGTTGAGCGAGGACGGCATCATGCTCTACCATTCCTCGGCAAGGTATGAACTCACTCCTCCCAGCACCAGGCACCAGTGACTGTTCTTCCTGTTGAATCTGTTGAGCAAGCACAGCATCTCGATCCATCATACCTCCGCACGGTATGAACTCCTCACCTTTACGACAACACTCAACACTCCTCCCAGCACAAGGCACCAGGGACTGTTCCGCTTGTTGAATCTGTTGAGCTAGAACAGCATCCTGCTCTATGTTGTTATGCTCATTGAGCTCAAGATCAGAGATCTGCTGAGCAAGCATCTTATCCTCGTGGAACTGTTGGTATTGTTCAGCCTCTTCTTGTTGAACTACACAGGCAAGTTCTGCATCCTTTATGCAAGGAGATCTGAACTTACTGAATTGCTTTAACAAAATTTAGATGCTCAAACCATAATTTAATGATAGAAGGAGGTAGAAAACTTGGCATTGCTAAAGATGAAAGACTTTTCCCGGGGGAGTCCTATACATTACAGAACATCACCCCTGGGGCTGTTCATACGGCTAAATACTGAAATTACCTGCCCATGAATCTTATTATCTAATTGTCTTGTTAAGTGAGTAGTTATACTCATTCAATGCTCTGGGGTTCGAATTTAAAAGTTCAAAGTCCACTTATCACCTGATTGGCTTAAAAAGTAGAGTGAGCTTGGAGCCACCCTGCTAAATCAGCGTACATTGGAATCCGCTCTTGCTCTTCCTAATACCCTGATCTCTTTCGGGCTTAATCTCTCGTATGGCTTGTATGTTAATAGAGTTGGTGAGAGAAAGGCAAATGGATTGAAAAGAGTGAAAAAGACAAATGTATAAAACAATATCACTCTCTATCCTAAAAAATTTACGTAATGGGAACACAAGATAAAGACAATGACACAGATGAAACACAGAGTAATCATATGTAAGAAGAAAATATTGCAACACCAATGGTCTGACCATTTTTCTGCTGCCCATATAAACCGGATTTTTATTAGGTCATTATGAATCAAATATCACCAATTTATATCATGACAGTCATTTGAAGAAAAGGTGTTGCAATATTTTTTGTCAATGTATAAATCTTCTCACCTGTTGCCTAGGCGACCTGCCTCTGGCCACAGACTTCTCCTGTTCTTGGATCTGTCTGGCGAGGAGCGCATCAACCTCAGTCATGCCTCGGTACCGAGTGAACTCCTGGTTCAGACAACACGCTGGAGTTCTGTTTTCAGGGCAATCATTCTGGTTGAGGTCATTAGAGATTTGCTGAGCAAGCATTTCATCATTGTGGAACTGTCTAGATCGTTCCTCCTCTTCCTGTTGAAGTTTACGTGCCAGTTCTGCATCATCCTTGATTAGCTTCTCCTTATATTTCCTAAAAGGTCTTTGTATCAATGGTTCTTTCTTCTCTTGCTGGTTTCCACCGGAATTTTGAGACATTGTTATGAAGAAAATCTGAAGTTACAAAACAATTTGACCTACCTTGACAAATGTGACAATTCAAGTTGGCTACAAAGCAATCTATAAAGCTGAAAATGCTAATAAGAATATACATATAATGCAAATATTCTTAATTAAAAAAACATGTTTTCAACAATTCTACCATAGTCAACATAACAAGCGCCCCCTGAACAATATTTGTAACTCAATAAATAATTAACGTCTCCTATATTTTCCATGTCAAGTCAATTCCAATGAAAACTTGAGTATTGATCTGAATTTGATTTGATTGAGAATTTGATCTTTTGATAAATTTATGAATTCAATTGAGAGTCATTTTCTTTCCTCTCTTTCCAATTTTCTAATCACCTAGGGCGCTTAATATGTCAAATATGGTATTATCAATTATCATAGGTGATCTGGAATTCACCATCTTCTGATAAAACTTACTATATTAAACTACAGCAACTGTAAACACATTTGTTTCATGAAAATACTACATCCCTCTATAGCATACACCTCCAAAATGAAAGCGAAAGTTAATCATTCATGAAATTTAAGTTTAAGACAAATTCTGAGAAAAATAAACTTTTTGTAAAAAGATATCTTTTTTTCTGAAGCAGTTACATATACACATGTAATAAAACTACTTTTATTATATTTTAATGATTTAACATTAAAAAGAATATTAATGTATTTGATTATGAATAGATAATATATAAATATATTGGGATAATAAAGGTATTTTACAAAAATCATTCGATAGACTACTTGAATATTACAATCAATATAATCTCTGAAAACTTAGTCCCTAGAAACTGGAACATAATACTCCTAACTTCCAGTTTACAAATTTCCATTGCTAGTTAAAAAAAAACAGATATGAAGATGTTGGAATTCTGCCTTTATCTTACATAAACATATACAAAACCTTTCAACACTACCAAAAAATAGTACTCTAAGACTCTCTGTGCGGTGATGTCATTGCATTGTGATGTCATTACTTGATGATGAAAAACAATTGTGATGTCACGAACGTGACTGCAACAGGGCATTGTTCAAAATCTACTGTCAAAAGGATATCTCCTAGGAGATATCACTTGAACTTCCACAAGTGATATCTCCTGTGGAACACAGTTTTGGATGATAAAAGACTTTTCAGTGTTAGTAGCCTTTCCCTTGCTTTTAGGTCATTGACATTCTTATAGTTATAAGAGTCTTTAGATAGTCTATAATATATAATATATAATATAGAATAATATTCCAATCCCCACAAAGTGATAATTTATATTGTCTGTTTGAAATGATGTCTTGACTCTTAAGTACATCAATATATTCGTAAAATTCAGGCTGTCCGTACTCGGCCCATAGATATTTACTAAAGCTAATCTGAAATCCTTAATAGTAAACTCTTACCCAAATACATTGTCACTGTCATCAATCTATGCTCAAAGTCGACTGTTAGATCTAGGTTACTTGATACCAAAATAGCAACACCCTGTGTATTGCTCTTACTCAAGTTTATGTACCAATGTAACAGTGTTTATTTCCCCATTCCTGTTTATTGTTCTGTTCAAGTTGTGGAGTGAAGTGGACGTCCTATAAGCAGTAGATCAATGATTGATTTTTCTTAAGGAGGCTGAATATCTCTTGGCGTTATAGTTTATCATGTAACCCTCTACAGTTATACGATTTTATCTTAACAGTGTTATGCATTGTTCATTAAGTTGAAATTATTTAATAAGGGTGTGAATAGGAGATGGAAGAAAGCAAGAACCACCTTTTTGTTATTTCTGTATTTGAAAAAAGGTAAGCTGTTGGCTATTTTCATTGGATATTTAGCTGGGAAATTTCATGTGTTCCACGTCATGGCCTCAGCGAAATGACGTGGTAAAGACTAATGCTTGCCAAAGACATAGGGTAGGGTGTTTTGAACTTCATTATTGAGGGCTAGAATGCACGCAGATTTCTGAAAATTGTTGCAAACGTCAGGGGAAAGATTTCTGTGAGTGATGAACTATTTGTCCGGCGTCCATTACAATTTGCCTTGCAAAAATTAGACTACGACTTTAAGGAGAAATTGTAACAATTTTGGATTCATTGATTATTCTTATTTTGTCCAGGTCAATCTCAGACTTTTTGGATATCTTGTTTCAATGGCAATTGAATATAAGGTTTCACAATTTATCAAGTAGGCAGGGTACAGTTTTATCATGATATTATTTGCAGATATTAATTCACAATTTGGAAGAATATATAACTAATTTACATATTAAAAAAATGAATTCCTAACTAACAACCAAAAGAAATTTCCCAGTTCAAAAAGTGTCTTAACACAATGAAAGGCTTCATCAATACTCCAAATCGTATTTCTGATACTCAAAGTGTGCAGATACAATGTGAAAGTGAAAGTTGATTTTTAGGCCTTTTTTTTTTTATAAGTTGGTTTACGGATCCGCCGACCGTAAAAAGCTGAGATACTGAAAATAAATAAAATTCCCATAAGAGCATTTTTTTATTACCGTCGAGTGAAAACAGAAGAAATGTCAATAAAATAATAATCAGTGAAATAGATATGCTTCCCAAATGTCTTGCCTGTGAACCAACGGAGCCCGTTCTAAAAATAAACCACATCGACAATGCTCCACAGCAGTGCGTGACCTGTTTAAGACAATAACGGCTTCGCTGTAAGGAGCTGCCTTTGCTTAATACTCGACAGCAGTGTGTGGCATTTATCTCAATGTTTATAATACCGCAGAATCCACTGTAAGGAGCTATGCGATCTACTTCCGGTTTTCAAACATGTGTTCGCCGGCTGATATTTTGACATTTTAAAATTTTAATATGAATAATGAAATATCCACTTCACTTTGAAGTATAGTTCTATATAAATTAAAGATTTCATATTTTGTTAAACTATATTTTATATTGATATTCTGTATTCTTGAATTAACTGAATTGTTTTTAAAATTGTTTTATTATAAAAGGTTGCATTGTGAAAGTTTTATGAGCCATTAGTAAACATTTCAATTGAAATAAAACTTGTTTGTTGTTTGTGGTATGAAACAATGGGCCAAGTTAAAATATGGTGTATGTCATATGATTCCAGAGTTTATCCTAGGGTTTTATACATTAAATACAACAGATACTGCCAATGTGTCCCATATGTGTTATAATGCATGAAATGACACCATACAGTTTTATTTTATTTTTTTTATGCCTACCGACTGATTTATTCAGTAGAAGAAAAAAATAATTTCAAAAGCCAATTATATTTATTTTTATTTTTCGACCACCGACTTGAAGTTTTAAGGGAAAAAATCCGTAAACCAACTAATAAAAAATAAAAGGCCTTATATGGTAACTATAAATTCAGAGAGAAAATGATTCGTCAAATTCATGACTTAATACATTTTTTTTAACTCATTCACAGAAGTTACGATAATTGTAAATTTCAGTTTATTCCACTTGCCTTCTTGTGTACTGTTTACTGCTACTAGTGTTTCGAAATTGAAGACGAAATTCATTACCACTTAGGCCTAGACAGACTACTCGAACTTGATAATTACCAACATTTCTCGACTTCGAATAAACTTGACATTGACAATACTTTCGTTGTTCCCATGAAGACATACCAATGTTAAAACAAAAACGTCTACGTCTAAAAATAAACTTTAAATTACCTGCTGTAACTCCAAATTTTCTTTCGTTTCACCCCAAACAACGGTGTCACAACAAACCGGGGAAGTCCCGTTTCTTGAAAGAACGGGAAGTAACTCTCGTATTTTCTACTTCAAGCCAGCCGCTAAAATTCTAAACTTCTCAATTCGTAAGCAAGTAATATCTTGAAAGTGATTACAGGTAATTTTTCACTAAATGTTTGTATGCTAAATTATTTCATTTGACATATCACTCAATGCCTGTAATACCTCTTTCCTAGAACACGCGTACTCATGCAAGGTGTCAAAACAGAGGTTATAAACAACATAACCCCAGATATCAGCGATGTACATAGGCTTTACTTTTACTTTTAAAGACAATGCTAAAACCCATTTTGTACTTAATATCTATACCCACAATGCAATCTTAATTCCATTAATTTGCGGAATATGAGTTGAAACACCACCGTATTGGAGTTGATCAAATAGAAAAAGTTTTAAAAATTTTCTTTCTTTTTGTTATCTCTTAACAAAATTTTATTGTTCAAATAATACAAGTGAATGAATAGTTGTCTTTGGAATCATCAAACAATTCTCTGCTAGAATTGGCTTTTACTTAGTCCACATAAGTATGTTACGATATCTTTCAATTAATTTTTCGAGTGATTGAGGGGCAAATTGTTTCACGTCATTATTAATTTTTAAAATGCAAAATCATAAATTAAAAAAAAGATTGTTATTGAACTATTATTGGTTTTCCTATCGCAGAATGCTCTAGCGAGAGATATGCAACTTAGAACAGCTTGAGTAGTGCGTGTAATTTGTAGCAGTTCCTTCAACTATACATTGTGTACATATTTATTTGTATTAACAAAAAGGGCCACTTGCAACATTAACCGTGTTGCATTTTGCCAAAATAAGGGTACAGAACAGAATTTTATTTGTAAAGGGTCTCATTGTCAACAGCACAATGAAGTAAACCGAGAAAGGTGTCTTTTCACGTGACATTTTTATTTGTCAGTAACTTAAAAACGATCCTAGAAAATATAGCGACATTTTTCATGATTTGGACTTTCTAGTACATACAATTCGGTATATATTTAATTCAAATAAGGGTAGTCCTGTCACCCCCATACAACCAAATCCTCACACAACCCCCTCCCCCCCCCCCCCCCCCCCGTGATTTTGAATTGTTCTTTCTGATGGACGATTCACAAAATAACCAAGCTTATAAATGTTTTCGATAGCGTGATCGATAGGTCTATAATAGGCATATTAAAGGAGATGGGGAATGGATTTCTGGCAATAAAATTGAAAACAGGCTGTTCAAACTTAATTTAATTTTCGAATCAACTTTAATGTAAAATATAGATTTTTGAAAAGATCATTTGTTTTGAGTGGCCCATATAATATAAACTTTGATAAATTAAAATTCATCGCAACATGTTGCAACATCTAATAGATTAACAAAAAGCAAAACGAATTCAAAGAATATGCAATCCCCCTACTACATCAGCGTATTTCAGCGTGTATTAGCTTTGATGAGGTATACGCGGATACAAATATGTAGGTTGATGTAGAAGTTTTATATGCAATGTTTGAAATAAACTCATCGACAAAAAAAGTAACCACAATTATTATTGGCTCTCATAAAACAATGAAAACCGTTAGAAGTTTGAGATAAGGTAGGTCCAATAAATCGAATCTTCGGGTCGATACGCAAATTTGATCGCCATATTTATTTTGATTTCTAGAATAAATTCTAAAATTATGTCATTTTCATACGAAGTGATATTGTACTGTGGCGGCGTATAACGTATCCTTAGATTATATAAATAGCAAATTTAAATGTTAAATTTCTTGACTTTCAATACAGATTTTTGCAAAGAGTTGTTTATAAAAAAAGAGAATTGTTGAGAATGAACCTTGTTGACAATGATCTCTGTACTTTTTGTACTGATGTTTATGAAAGTATTTGCCATATTTATTGAGAATAATGTGAAACCATACAATTCAGGAATGAACTTGAACTTTGGATTATTCACTACCTATCACAAAAATTAAAAATATACCAATATGTTATTTGGATATTTACAACACATAATGTTTTAATAAATTAAATCATCATATCTGCCAAAATATATAAATGTATAATAATTAAAAATTCGATTCCAAAAATTAGAAATAACAAGAAAGTTATAGAAAAGATGTTCATTGTAGAAAAATATATTTCCAAATGCAAAAATGAAATGGACAAATAAAAAATATTGAATTCACTCATCCCTGCTTTAAGCAATAGATAGTTTTCTTTGCAAATGTTTAACGTTTATGCTTCACTGTCTGATTTACAATATCTTGCATTGACTCTTTACAACTTGGGAACTAATAAAAAAAAACTAAAAAAACCCCAAACAACTTTTGATAGCAATATATCCGATCCTATTCTCAGAAGTAAACAATGATAGATATTTCTCTCGTACAAACAAATTTTTATGTCATCTTTGCAATCTATATCTTGAATTATCTCGAATTACAGGCTATTGTTACATGACTGTGCATCCATATGGATTGCAACTAACGATTCAAATAATACAAACACTTGTTTTCAATCGATCAACACCCTTATTCATGAACGGAAGAAGAAGCATGCTTCTAATAAAACCTTTCAATATTACCATAGCAATTCTGTATTTTTGGCTATGTTAGCCATTAAGTTTTCAAAATAATGCTTGATCGATTTCGGGCCATCCGTTGTACCTAATTACGCCTTCTCTCTTGCAAATCCATTTGTATAGATAACCGACTAGCAAGCATATTTTCAGTAACAGTCAATTCTTCTCATTAAACGCAATATTGATAACATTGGACATATGTTACTCAAACGAAGTATTTCATGTCTCATAAAGAGTGCATATTATTCCTAAATTGTATGTGCTTCAAATAACAAAGAGTGTCATCCTTGATGTCGTCAGGCCATTATTGTTATCAGTCACACGTTTCAATGTTTTTTAATTGGTGACTTATTACAAGGTTTGTTTTCAATTATGGTTCCGGGTCGCTTGCAATCATATGAAAAATAGGGGATGTACATTACCAGCAAATTCAAAGAGTCTCTAAAATTATCTGCCCGTAGGTATTCAAAGAGATACCGTGTGGTATTATTGGTATTTTATTCTATATTTTATACTCCAAATACATGACAATGAATTTTTATTGAAAATTGAACATCGCTCTTATGTGAATGCCGAAGTCGAAATCCAACGTACCAATAGTTCTTGTACAAATATGTTAATATCATCTCTTAATCTTAATCACGCATGTAATTTCACGCATTTTGTCGTCCGTGGGTATAATATTCAACACTGTCACTATACTGAACACATAAGCATTAAGATGATAGTTTTCGGAAACACCCAATACACCCCGATTAAAAAAAACAGCATATAAAATATTTGACCCTAAAAAAAACATAATGTCCATTTTACAGTTGAGAAAGTTGGTATTTATTCTTATATTCCTCAGGGTATAATAAAAGAGTAAAGTATGTTATCAATTGATTAAGTATAAAACCTTAGTCATAATATTAACATGGTAGATATCAAGAGTCGATTAGGGGGAGGGATAGCGCGGTGGTTAGCGCGTTCGGCTTCTGATCAGGTCCGTAATCGAATCCCGCCAGGGGCTCGGCAACTTTGTCTGCAGTAGAGAACTGTTCTACACGCAGTCAGGTTTGGGTGCAATGCTGCACTGAAATTCAGCGCGGTACCACCCATGGTTCGCTAGTTCCAGCCGGTGCTGGCAGGTTTTACCGCAATGCATAGCCACAATGGTGTTGCGGGCTTGCTCCCTCCAATAACACTAGCAGCCGCAATAGAAGTGAAATAATCTTGAAAGCGGCGTTAAACACCAACTCACCTCACCTCAAGAGTAGATTAGAAATGTTATTATACAAGCATCCCATAGAATAATGGTAATGTATTTACTCTTAGGCTCCTTGTCAAAATTATCTCCTTCTGCCATTCAAGGGACAGCAGAAGCCTGACATTCATTCTGCAATCTTACATATTTTGAGGTCATTACTAATCTGATATACAAGTACATTGCAATAGTCCAGAAATCCAGGGTACATTATGCAGCAATGACCATATTTTAATCACAGTGAACTGGACGACCATTAGCATTAAAACATTAAATATTTCATTTGCCGTGGAAAGATACTCTGTCCGACAAGATCAGTTCATGATTCATCAAGTCATCTTGATAAAACACATATGGACATCGAATGTAGGCAATGAGCAAAGGCCTAGGACAAATATGTCTGGAGATAGAACTTTTGAAATGTATTCCAATTTCTCCCGATTTCCGCATCACATCAAGACAACCATTTTTCAACTTTAAATATAAGCTAAAGACTCAATTATACAGAAAAGCATTTGCTATATGTTGCTTGTAGTCCTTTTCTGGCCCTGATGCTTTTTTAGGAGCTTCGGTGCGTTATAAATGTTTCTATGTCTACATACATATGTATATGCTTGTAAAGGCAGAGATTGGTATTTCATCTTCATGATAGTAACATTGAATTGAGGTTAACTCTAGGTAAATTTACCAGAGCCGACGGAGCTCGTCCTCCAGTAAATCTTATGCAGTTTTAAAGATTCGCAAGTGGACGTTACGTATTTCCTCGAATAGAGGCCGGGTATGGCTGTTTCGAGTAAATACACGCCGGGTCTCGAATACACGTCGGGTGATAAGGTGATTAATTATAATGCTCCCGTAGTTAATATTTTTTTATATTGAAGTTTAAGACATTTGCCATATTTGTTCCTTTTTGAGGTTGTGACCTATTCGAGGAAATACGGTACTCAGGGTGCAGTGAGCACAAGCGAGTTGGCCCTGCTCTCATGTTGGGCGCCAAATGAAAGTGATTGTGATATCACCTCCAGTGGGATTCAAACCAGGGACATCCGTGTGAGGGATCAGAAACTTTATCGATTCCATCAAAATATATATCGCTGTGGCCATAGCCAGTAGGAATACGTTTAATTCGTCAGATAAGCTATTTAAGACTGCTTTTAATTATCCGGAGTTTGATCAATAGCGCGACTCTCTATGTTCAAATTGATAATATATTGAATTGCTTGACAATAAATCGTTTGCACCAATTTGTCATTTAGTCTACTTTGGAAACATTTTGAAAAACAGGATTATATTGGAGTAACTGGGGCGTGTCATACCCCGCACATTGTTCGAAGCTCGAATGTTATAGTCGTAAAGTCGTACGTTTTTTAACGCTTAAATTGCCCAAAATACAGAAGTTTATGCTGATTGGTTTATCAGAGGTGTCAATCATCTCTTTACTAAACCCGAGTATCCGTTGACCAAGAATACGTTTGGAAATATCAAGCAAAAATCAATAGCTGCTATTATAGTGTGAACACCTTTTAATCATTTGCGCTAGGGAAATGGATTCAGATGCTATGTTATCATACGTTCGTTTTAGGATGGCTTCTGTCAATTAAGTGACATTGACATGAAATTGATAAAATTAACTTTCGTTTATGTGACATCACTTGTTTTACCTAAAATGCACTTGGGAGAGGGTTTCATTAATTTGGATTACTTGTACCCAATCCTTTCTCTTGAATGAATATGTGTAAATAAAGGCTTGCTACTGCCCCTTTAAAATTATTATTTTGAAAGCAACGGTCAGTCGTTCTCCATAAAGTGATAGCATTGTGAAGTATTTGCAAGTGTGTCAAACAAGTCTCAATTTGTAATTTTTGTTTTATTGAATATCAACGATATCATTCACGATTTAATTTTATGAAGATCTCTAAAATGAGCCTCATCGATCATTCCAACTCCTGTCACATTATCTCCTTTACTCAACAAACGATTTTCAATTTTGAGATATTTTATTGTACATGTTTGGATCCATATGATGCCTAAACATTGACTATTTGGGCTGTCCTTAACTTTATATGTCGAGTATATTTTAAAATTATTCATCTGTGTGCGAGTTGAAAATGTCAAAAAATCATTTCACTAGTTGTCGCAGGTTATCGATTGCGCAATTATTGATTGAAATTGTTCATGATCTATTCACATACCCGTTTAACAGTTTGGGAGGTTGCACAGTCTATTTGGCAGCTATGAAGCAGAGTCGGTTAAGGAAATTGTTTTTGCTTTTGAGTTTGTTATCACTCGTAATGGGAATATTTGTCTCCATGGGGTCAAATCTAATTGAGGCAATAATCAGCCAAAAGAGATATAGTGATCGTTTTGGCCTAGCAATCATTAAGTCACTACAGCTGTACACATCGTCAGAGAATCCTAAATGTAACTCAACAGCAAAGGAGCCCTGTCAACAAATTGGAACTGATCTAACCATCCCTTTATCCACGACGATTGTCAAAAAACCATCAACGCAAACTGTTAATATTTCGGATGCACGCAAATGGCGGCATTTTGGCAACCGAAAAGATATCTTTGTCTATTCGGCTTACTACAGAACGGAAAGGAAGGACATTGTCATCATTGGAGTTGGGCGAAGGAAAAAGAATGCGTCCATCGTATGTACATTTCCTATCAGCCAAGGACATCCGCAGGTCAATGCTTCTGTTGAGGTCATACCAGAACATCATTATCGTTCGTGAGTAAGACAGAAAGTTGTCGTGAACTATTTACTGTTAAAGACGGGGACAACTCAGGGCTATAATTGTAGATTTTTTGTCCAAAAAAGGGCGGGTCAGCGGTGACAACTATTAACTGTTAAAAACGGGTCATAATGATACATTTCCTTGACAAAAATAAGGGCGTCGCAGGGGTGCTATCAAGGTGAATCCTTTTATGCAGATAGATAAATAGGATATTATATTCCCTGAAGCCAAAATCACACGTGTCAATAACTACTGCAGAGTTTGACATATCGGCGCTCATAGAAAACCCTTGATCTTCCTGTATTCCTGTTAGAGCATTTGAAGAAAATTTTTTTAATTTTGTAAGATGCTTTAACTTCGTGACAGTTTTGAGATACTGTGACAGTTTTGAGATACGGAAGAAAGAGGATGAGGAGAAACCACGGCCATGATGTCGTCTGCATCTTAGACGAAGAAAAAGTTTTAAAAACTTCTTTCCCAAGCTTGTGGGAGCTTAATCAGCAACCAAATATTGTATGAGCGTTTCATTATGAGAATATATATTGACAGTGTTATAAACATGTACAACTGCATATAGAAAGTTCGTTCACTTACTTGTCTATCTCAGTGCAAGTTTCATATATATTGTATATCCTTGAGGTATCATGAAATTATAAGTTATAAGTGTTACATTTTAAGGTTACAAACAACGATCAAATTTAACAAAAAATAAGATAAGTTCCTGTCACACTGTTAACGGTAACAGTTTTGGGAGCTCGTTGAACTGACCAGGAGACAACATTTCAAAAACACCAGTTTGTTCATTACAAAATCCCAACAGCGTCATTCATCTTCTGTGTATTCTATGTTCACATCATGTAATTTCTTTTGTATGATCAAAGGCCAATTTTATTTCAAAATTTAGAAAATCAGAATCTTGACAATTTCCTCCCATCTGTATATTTCATTCTGACAGTCCAATAATAGGTTGAAGATAATTTTACACATGAACATAGAATGGCTTATTGTAACTGCAAACGAAGTAATGAAAGCGGTGTTCAAAGGAAGTTCAAATTAAATGACAGTTGTACTAAGACGAACAGGTAGGTGAGAAAACTTTCAATATTCTGCTTTATAGATAATATGTATGTATAACCCGGCATGTTTTCTCAAAGTTTGTTACCAAAATATGTTTTCCTTTATAGGAACAGCGCCATTTACATAAAATGTTCCCTAGGCAATGCAACAAGTCCTATCCCGACCACTGTTGAACTAAAAGTTGGTACTGACAGCACCCGTCTACCGATCATTTTTCCAAAACCAAGACGATTCAATTTCACAGTGTGCTTGGCTTGTTTCCATGGGCCATACAGAAATTACCAAAAAATTATTGAAATGGTTGAAACAGATCTGATACTCGGAGCTCAACGTTTTGTGATGTATAAACATTCAACCTCTAAGCAGGTTGACAAGATTCTCCAGTATTACGTGAAACGAGGAGTGCTCGAACTTCGTCCTTGGCACCTGCCAAAGATGGATGTGCATTACTATGGTCAAATGGCGACCATCCAAGACTGCATTCTATCAAGTCGGAACGAGTCGAAGTACTTAGTACTGAAAGACGTTGATGAAGTCATTGCACCACATCAACACCAGAACTGGGATGAGATGATGGGATTCTTGGACGATGGGGGCAAGCACTCTACCTTCCTCTTCTGCAATACCTTCTTTGACACGAGCTGGACTCAGTATAATCCTGACATGCTACACACTCCATCTATAAACATTTTAAAATATATCTGGAGGGATAAGAAAATATTCAAACACCGCGTCCGAAGCAAAGCAATTTTGAAACCAAAGCTAGTTCACGTTGGAGGTATCCATTTCCCGTGGGGAATTGAAACAAGCTGTGACGTTGTTCCTGTCAAGTCTTCGGTGGCTCTTCTCCACCACTACAGGAGAGCTAAGTCGAAGAGGGAAAAAGTCAAAGATTCAACCATGCTTAAATATTCTCATGAACTTTTATCTAACATGAACAAAACTTACAAGGAACTTGACGCATTACGATAAGATTCAAATGTAAAATGGGTTCTTTCTCTTCATTGAAAATGTATTTGTGTCGTTAAAGCAAATTTGCTTAGATTTAGTATGAGAATGTTTCTGTCAACTTGCACCATGATATTAAAAACTTAAAGGCACTGTAGATCGTTTTCCCAGAGAATTGAAGTCATCCAACAAAAAGTATAACAACAAATTACAAGAATACCCTTTTTAATAGAAGGAATTTTAAACAAACGTAGCAAAATTGGAATTGAATTTTTCCTACTCGACTGATTTAATGTTGATCACACTGAGTTAGCCCGATGCAATTTCAAATGCCACGTGACATCTTATCAAACCAGAAAGGCGTTGCTATACTAGTGACATATATTGAAAAGAGTGGAGAGTATAGTCAAGAGATGATACGTTCCTATTTCTTGAAGTCACATGTTCCAAATAGAGGCTAGAAACCAGAACACAGCGACGTTCTTGTCCCAATGATTAGAACAATCCTTATTTGAAACAACTGTTTAAAAATCTCTTACATACTGGTGTATTTCCCGACTCCTGGAACATAGGAATGATTATCTCTTTCCATAAATCTGGAAACATATCTGATCCGAATAATTATCGGGGCATTTCCCTGTTGAACATAATTGGCAAACTGTTTTCTGCTGTAATAGATAAACGTATAAGAACATGGCTAGATGTAAATGATTTGTTATCAGAATCCCAAGCGGGATTTAGACCATCCTATTCACCATCAGACAATATTTTCATTCTACAAGCTTTATGCACAAAATACCTAAGTAAACCGAAAGGCCGCTTTTATTGTGCCTTTATTGATTTCAGGAAGGCGTTTGACTACGTTGATAAAAAGAAAATGATGTACCTATTAATAACAAAAGCATTAAGTGGAAAAATATCAAATGTTTTACAGAGTATGTACTCCTCAATTAAGGCATGTATCAGGACAGATGTCGGAGTCACAGAATGTTTCAAAACTTCAACTGGTGTAAGACAGGGTTGTGTTCTCAGGCCTGTATTATTCATATTTTTCATAAACGAACTTGTAACTGAAATGTATAATGAATGTGACTGGAGTTTTTGTTTCACAGGAAATTGTCGATATAATGCTATTACTGTTTGCAGATGATATTGCTTTATTATCATTTTCAGTAAGTGGCCTTCAGAAACATTTAAATATTCTTCAATTATATTGTGAGAAGTGGGGCCTTGAAGTTAAACTGAAAAAACCAGCAGTCATTGTTTTTAGAAAAGGTGGTATTTTAAACAAATTTGAAAAAATGGACGTATTGTAGTAAGGAAGTAAATGTTGTTCCATATTATAAATATTTAGGACTGATTGTATCCTCAAGATTGTCATGATCGGCAGCCTGTAAGCAACTTGCTTTGCAAGCATCTAAGGCATTGATTCCTGTATATAATATAAGTTCATATCCTTTTCAGTGGTTTCAAATATATTTGATAGAAAAATTGCACCAATTCTCTTATATGGTTCTGAGATATGGGGTGTTAAATATAATGATTCAATTGAAAAAGTCCATGCTTTGTATTTTAAACATTTTTTAGGTGTTGGTAAATATGCCTCTAACAAGGCTATTTTAGGAGAAACTGGTCGTACGAGCCTATTTGTCACATCACCGTTACGGGCGATAACATATTGGCTAAAGCTGCTGCGTATGAATTCAAATAGATAACCTCTCCAATGTTATTATATGCTAAAAAGATTAGATGATAATGGTAAAGACTCATGGGTGTCTGATGTAAGAAATATACTATTTATGTCTGGCTTTTCCCTTGCCTGGATTTCTCAAGATGTTGGAAATGATAAATTATTTACCGCTATCCATAAACAAAGGTTACAAGATATATATTCACAAACTTGGCATAGTCAAGTTTCATTTTCACAATTTCTTTGTCATTATTCAAATATAAAATCTGTACTTGCTCCTGAAAAATATGTATCTGAAATTCAGGAAATAACTTTAAGAAGATCCTTTTTTAAATGACGAATATCATTACATAATTTTGATGTAAATATTCATAAAGAAAAGTGAACAAGATAAAAAACAAAGTTTATGTTATAAATGTAATGAAGGCTATGTTGAAAATAAATTTCATGTACATCTCATTTGTAAACATTACCAAACACTGAGAGATAGATACCTTCCAATGGTTGCAACTGTATATAAAGATGAGCAATTAGTGATTAATATGCTGAATTCAAGAAATATTAATACAATATTATCTATTTCAACCATCCTAAAAAATATTTTTGAATTACGACGTAAATAATTCTATTAATGTTTTTCCACGTAACTCTAATATTTCAATGTAATCCACTACTGTACTATAGGTCATATGGCCTTACATTACTGGATAAAGCTTCTGTCTGTCTGTCTGTCTGAAGAAGAAAAGCTTTTATAAAGAAGAATGCACCCTAACTAGGCTAGAGAAAAGTTTTTATAAAGAAAAATGCACCCTAACTAGGCTAGGGAATACTCATAGGGTTCTCAAGAACGTCACCTGAATAATGAGAGCAAATGAGTAGATTTAAGCATACAAAGGGAAAAAAACCTGCATGAAACCTTATATTTTTAAGTAGTTATACAATTATTTTTTCATTGCATCAACTGATAAAATAGCAAGGTAATATAACATTATTACTCATTATTACAGTAAGAAATCTTTTATCAAAACGTCGTCAGTAATTATGATTTCTGCGGCCTACGTTCGTTGGCTCGCTATGTAGAGTGAGTGTTTTAGTTTTGGGCGAGACTTAATGCATAAAGATAATTGGGTGTTGTGAAACATTAAACTGCATTTTGACCCCGAGGATCCAAAGCACGACATTATAGAATAAGACTTCAAAGAATGGAGCAATGGAATGGTTATTATAGAAGAAACCAACTGCGTACAAGTTGGTGTATGTTCAGGTAAAGTAATGGATGTATATATCATATTCACTAAAACAAAGTAGAACATGGTAGATTGATAGAAGTGTCTTAATTTTAATTAAATTTAAAATATCCTTAAAAAATATTTCGTTTTAGGAGACAATTCAAGTGAAGACGAACAAAGAAGGCAAAATTATCAGTTATGATATAGATAAAGAAACTCGTCAGTTACTTAATGCATTTTCAGAGAAAGTTAAAGATAATGTCTAAAATGAATGTTTATATATATATTTAGGAGTGGAAATTCTCTACAACAATAACATTTAAATCAAAATGATCATAAGTTCTTGAAATGAAATGACAACTTTGAAATAAGTGACCAGATGGAATAAATATCCATATAAAAGCCTTTGTGGCCCAAATAAAAGTTAATCTTCATTCTATTCATAGTTATTAAAGGAAATTTTCAAATTCTGTTAAACCATCAGTTATTAATTGTGTTGAGTGAAGTCTAATACTGAAAATTACTAAATCAATTAATCAAGAAATGCTGTTTCGTGTAAAATCAGATTTAATAGATATTTGGTAACCATTAAAAATTATCTTTTGGAGTGGAAACCCTGAAAAAAGATTTGTTTCTCATTTGATATGAACATAGTTGCAGGAAATAAATCTTATCATTACAAATTACGACATCATTTTCGTTGTTTAAATCATATGGAAACATATTGAATATTGTCCCTGGAAATAAATCCTACCATTACACATTACACCATCATTTTTGCTGTTACTTGATATTGTTAAAACTGCAATAAAGGCAGACTAGGCCTATCCGTGGTTCTTTCATTGTCAGGCAGGCTTCTATGGTCAGTTAATACTGCAGTCACACCTGGACTAATGTCGATTGTGAATTGTAAATCTGGTGGATGTCATTGCTTTAGTTATTTGACATATTTTGTTCGATTTATTTTTTATGGTACATGTAGATGTAATCAGACATTTCTTTCATATTCAGTACTCTGTTTCGTTTTTCCAGATATCCGAGACATATAATTCTATAAAACTTGTAGCATCTTCCAACAATTCTGTGAGTTTATTCCTAATATCAACTACATATTTACAATCGTAAAACATATGGGCGATAGTTTCTTTTTTTTTTTTACAGAAATTGCATATATATTTGTATCTTTGATGTTCATCTTATGTAAGAGATCATTTGTAGGTAAAAATCGATGTAGAATGGAATATTGAAACCATGTTAATTTTGAGCTAAGGTTAGATTTAAAAGGTACTTTGTGTATAATTTTCTATTCTTTATTGATTTCAGAACTATTTCTCCATTTCCGTTTGCATTTACAGTCTAAATCATCACTTGGTTTCTCTTGCAATATGTCATAAAAGGCTCTAGATCCTTTTTCTCATAGTAACAATGTCTATGGGGTGTTGACTTTCCCATTAATAGAGACATTTGAGACAATACCCGCGTAATCCTGAAAGTTTAACTTACATTGGTAGGTTTGAATAATCTTTTCGAAGTCGAGAAACCTACCATCATCTTTCACAATATCATTAATAAAGAAAATACCTGTGTACCATATTGGGTGAGATAAGAGAGCGGACTGGGTTTCAACACTTTCTCCTTTTTGCTTTATGTAGTGACCCCATGTATGTGAGACATCTTTATAAAATTCATTAGTTTTTGTAGTTAACACATTATTGATAATTGATTCTTCGTTCTGATAAAAATCATTATGTTAATGATATATACCTAATTAAAACAATGTCTTTAGTTTCGATTTATCATCGGAATTATAAAGTCTTTTCTCCCAGTTAGTTTTCAAAGAACCTGTCCATATAACTTTTGTTTTTCTAGTATTTATTTTTAAACTTCAAAATGAAGCATATTGTTCTAATGTTTGGTTTGTACTTTGAAGGCATGCTTCTGTTCCATCCAACGTCAGAGAGGTATTTTTATTCCTTTTATTCTTTTATTGTTACGGATCATAATACTTAGGATAAAAAATATGTCAGTAATATGGATCGCCTTGTCTACAGCCGCGAGTTATATCAAAATATAAATCTGATACAAAACCTTCACAAGCACATGAATTCATATTGGTGTAAAAAGTATTAATAAGTACTTATTGGGCAACTCTTCAACCCTACATATAATACATAATGCACATCCAAAATAAAGATGAAATTGATTTAATTTCCTTCACTAGAGAGGTGGGAAGAATGGGTTCAAATAAAAAATTGGGTAACAGAACCTTTATTCTATTCTTTATTCTTATACTGTTTATCGCATTATCCCTGGAAAATCTCAAGAGGAAAATCTTTTGACACTAACGAGGTAACAAAGAGATAATCCTTGATTTTCATGAATGTTCACTTTGAATACCACCTAAATACAGTATGTGGTGATATGAATAAAAAACATATTCACCAAAATGACAAATTATACATAATTACATATTCTGATGACTATCTCAAAAAGAGCCTTATACATGCACAGAGGCAAACATCTTCTAGTATTCCCATAAGAAGCATTTTAAGAACAAAATTTATTTGACGGTTTTTATGGGGAAAGAGAAAAGAGAAACAATGGCTCCACTCGTCCTCTTTCTAAAACCAAGAACTTAAAGATGTGGTTGGCATGTTTGCATGGGCCATACAATAACGACAAACTAATTATCGAAATGATTGATACAGATCTGATACTTGGAGCTAAACGTTTTGTGGTTTATAACCATTCAATCTCCTCCCAGGTTGACTGGGTTCTGTGAGACGAGAACTTGTTCAACTTCGTCCATGGCATCTGCCAAAGATGGATGTACATTACTATGGTCAGATGGTGACCACCCAAGACTGTATTCTATCAAGACGGAATGAGTCGAAGCACTTGGTTCTCAAAGACGTTGATGAAGTCATTGCTCCACGTCAACACCAGAACTGGGATCAGATGATGAGGTTCTTTGAATATTTTCTTTTCTTTGACACGAGCTGGACTCTAACATGCTAAAACCTTCTTCAATAAGCAGCTTAAAATACATCTGAAGAGAATCGTCAGACACCGTATCCGAAATAAGTGATTTTCAAACCAGAGCGTTAATTTTTTTGCCTGCTACCACACGAAAAAGAAAGTCAGTCGCATATATGGAATAGTTTTATTGTAGCTCCGTGACTAATAAAAAGAGAGGTTTAAAATAAGACTAATATAATTTGCAAATCTAACCTGCGTAGATTTATCAAACACTATTTTTTAGCAAGGGGCCCTTTTTTCATGAGTTGCCTTGGGTGCGAGTAGGGTTTATTGAGTCGATTGAGTAAATGTAAGCATTGTATATTTAAGTTTATGGTGTGTGCTGATATGCCATGTAGGAAAACACAGAACAGGTAAGGGATAGTCAATGTATATCACATATGCTCTAAAAAGCAAGGATTGAAATATGCAAATCGTATTTAGAGTGTAAATGCAATTAAAATCCTCTTACGACTCTCATTATTCATATTGTCAGTAAATTGAATTGATTGGCAATAAATCCTTTGCACCAATCTGTCGTTTAGTCTACTTTGGATACATTTGATAGAATAATTATGTCGGAGAAATCGGGGCGTTTCATAAGCGGCACATTGTGTGAAGTTCAAATCTTATATTTATAAAGTAGCACGTTTTTTTGAAAATGTTATCTCTTCACATTTTCCCAAAAACATTAATATTATTTTCTGCTGATTGGTTTATTTTCAAAAGGGTCAATCATGTCATTCGTAGGCCAAGAAGATGTTGTCAAGTATCAAGCAAAAACCAGTTGTGACCATTTTAGTGTGAACACCTTTAAATCTGCACTATCGGGTTGCTGAGCTGTACATGATATGTTCATATTAGAACGGCTACTGTCTAATGAAAGACATTGTCTTGACATTGATAACATTTACTTTCCTTTATGAAATATCATTTGCTTTACCTAAAAGGCATACTATGGCCACTTTAAAATTATAAACTGACAGCATTATGAGCTTTTAGCAAGTGTGTGTCAAGCAAGTTTTAAAGTGTCTCTTTTGTTGCAATGAATATCAATGAAATCATGCGAGAGTTCATTTTCCCTTCCCTCCACTGCAATCTTTTTATTGTGATAGTGAATTGATTAGGATTGTTGTTGATCCGTTTTACAGTTTGGAAGTTGCACGGTAAGTTTGGCAGCTATTCGATCATTCTTAACCCTGTCATATTTTCTTACTCAACAAATAATTTTCAAATTTGACATATTTTATCGTTAATCAATTAATTAATTAATTAATCAGTAAATTAAAACAATGAATGTTTCGGTGGTCCCTAACTTTATTTGTTAAGTATATTTCATCCAATTGTTTTTTAAATTGTTATCGTAAGACAAGTTGTCGCAGGATATCGATTGCGAAACTATTGATTATTGATGATATATTCACATGTCTGTTTAACAGTTTGGGAGGTTGCACAGTCTGTCCAGCAGCTATGAAGCAGTGTTGGTTAAGGAAATTCTTCCTACTGTTGAGTTTGTTATCACTTGTATTTGTAATATTTGTCTCCATGGACTCAAATCTAAGTGAGAGAATAATCAGCCATAAGAAATATAGTGAGCTATTTGATGTAGCAAAATTTAAGTCATTACACGTGTCCAAAAGTCCTAAATGTAATTCAACAGCAAAGGAGGTATGTGAATCAATGGAAACCGATCAAAACACCTCTTTAACAAACACGATGATCAACAAAACATCAACTCTTCCTAAAGCAATTGATACGGTGTCTTCTACCAAAAACGACACATCAGCAATACAAAGCAAAGGAACATCAGCAGAAAGGCAAGCTCTTCCATCAACGCAAACTGTCAATATAACAGGTGCACGCAAATGGCGACATTTGGGCAAAAGAAAAAATATCTTTGTCTATTCGGCTTACTACAGAAAAGAAACGAGGGACATTGTCACTATTGGAGTTGGCAGCAGGAAATGGTATCGGCCTATCGTTTGTACATTTCCTCTCAGCAAAGGACATCCGCAGGTCAAGGCTTCTGTCGAGGTCTTACCAGAACATCATAATCTGCAGTAAGTAAAACAAGATAGTTGTCGTAAACTATTTACTGTTAAAGACGGGAACAAGTCAGGGTCATAATTGTAGATTTCTTTGTCCAAAATAAGGGCGTGACAACGGTGCTATCAAGAGTGGTGATCTCTTTTGTAGAACTATGATAAATTCCGGAAGGAATCACATCATAATCTTTGATTTCTGAATGAGCTCAAGCAGTAACATGCAATCACAAAATAGTTTATAGTCATTTTACTGAACTGATTAGCAGTAAAATGTTAATTCTCAGAAACATGCACATCCTGCTAAATCAGCATATATGAATCCGCTCCACTCCTTTCCTATACCCTGATCTCTTTCAAGCCAAAAGCCTCGTATCACTAGCTATCTAACCAGCCAATGAGACGACTCGCTTTCAGCAACAGCGGCACAACCCGGATTGAAAAAATCCTTTTAGTTCAAGATGTTACCTTTAAGCTCCTTGTATAATGAGATTTTATTGGCTGAAAAATAATAGGTTAACATAGCCACAAATATCAAGCCGATCCAGCCCTACGAGGCATTTGGTCCGAATGAGATCAGAGTATTAAGTTTGAGCTGAGCGTAGTCATATACGCTGATTTAGCAGGTTGAATCTTTCAATAGTTTTTAATAAAAGTAACACCTTCCATGAACATTGACATATTTGATTCCAAAATCATGAATGTACATTATATAAAACCAAATTTATGGATGAAGTAGAAGATTCAATTATCATGCAATGGTTTTAAAGTTGGAGTAGCAAATAACCGAAACAAGTGTTTTTATTGCAAAAAACTGTGAAATAGAGAATTTGACGAAATAATGCAGGAATTGTTAAGTCACAGGCGATAACTAGACGCCTTTAACGTCCCATGCCTTAAACGAAGCACGATTTTAGGGAAACAAAGAGTTCTCATTATTGAAGGGGTTAAAGACGTTGTTGTTGCAGTCAAATATGAAAACTTTTAAAAGTGGTGTTAACTAAATCAAAAACTACTGGTTGTCTCTGAAAATTACCATTTTAATGTTATCAGATCACCATAGTGATAATAAAGATCTTAAAGTTGTGATTTTTTACGAACCGAACTGTGGCACCAATGATTTAAACGTATTTTTGGAAACTTATATAAAGGCGGAGATATCAACCTAAATGCGGTATATGGTTATATGTATTCAAAACTTATACACCAAATTTACAAATAATATATAATGTAATGATTTTAAAGACAGTCTAAAGAGAGCCTTTTATATGTGCAGAAGCCCAAATCACACACCCAAAACTACTGTACAAATTGTAAACGTTGGCATATGATGCCCGTAGAACACCTTTGATATTCCTTCAATCAAATAATTGAACTTTTCTCAGACATCATTTATTGAGATAGGGAATAGTATAGTTTCCTATACACAGCAACTTTTGGAAGGGTTTGGAGCTTAAGCAATCTTGTATCGGCATTTTATCATATAAATATATATTGATTGTGTTTTTAACATGTACAGTCGCATACCAAAAGCTCGTTCACCTGTCTCTCTTTGTGCAAATATAATGGTATTACTTTGAGGTATTATCAGTAGGGAAAATTAAAATCGACAAAATTGTGTTTTAAGGTCGGAATCGACGATCAAAAGATTCATGATATTTCATCATGCCAATACAATGATAGGTTGAATGTTCAGTTTACACATCGACATGGAATGGTTTATTGTATGTGCAAAACGAAGTAATGAAAGTGACTTTCAAAAACGAAGTTAAAATTTCATGATTTGTTACTTTGATGCACAGGTAGGTGAATAAACTTTCAAATGCAGCTATATAAATGTATGTATGTAACCAAACAATATTCTTTATAGGAACAGCGCCATTTACATAAAATGTTCCCTAGGAAAGGCTACAACTCATATCCCGAGCGCTGTGGAGATAAAGGTTGGTACTGACAGCACTCGTCTACCGATCCTCTTTCCAAAACCAAGACGATTAAACTTCACCGTGTGCGTGGCATGTTTGCATGGGCCATACAATAACCACAAACAACTCATCGAAATGATTGAAACAGATTTGATACTTGGAGCTCAACATTTTGTTATCTATAACCATTCCATCTCCTACCAGGTTGACAGGGCTCTACGCCATTATGTGAGACGAGGATTGGTTGAACTTCGTCCTTGGCATCTGCCAAAGATGGATGTACATTACTATGGTCAAATGGCGACCATCCAAGACTGTATTCTATCAAGCCGGAATGAGTCGAAGTACTTGGTTCTAAAAGACGTTGATGAAGTCATTGCTCCACGTCAACACCAGAACTGGGATCAGATGATGAGGTTCTTGGACGGCAAGGGCAAGCACTCCACCTTCCTCTTCCGCAATGCCTTCTTCGGCACGACCTGGACTCAGTATAATCCTGACAAGCTAAAAACTCCATCAATATGCAGTTTAAGATACATCTGGAGAGATAAGAAAGTCTTCAGACACCGAATCCGAAGCAAGGCAATTTTGAAACCAGAGCTGGTTCATATTGGAGGTATCCATTTCCCATTTAAGGTTGAAAGACACTGTGACGTTGTTCCTGTCAAATCATCCGTGGCTCTTCTCCACCATTACAGGAAATATAATCAGCAAAAGAAAAAAGTCAAAGATCCAACCATGCTTAAATATTATGATGAGCTTTTATCAAACATCAAGAAAACGTACAAGGAACTTGAGATATTATGATAAGTACGAATGTAAATGGATGTTTCATTTTTATCCAAAAATTTAATATATTTGAATTGTATTAACATATATTTGTATCTTTATGTATATATCTGTAGCACGTTTCTTAGGGAAATAAAGTAACTCAACGAAAAGAAATCCAACTGTTATCAATTGATTGTCAATCCTTGTTAATAAATGGATTTCTTTAATGGACGTACTAAGATCGAATGAACCACAAGAATCCCTTTTTCCTTACTCTATTGATAAAATGTTGTTCACACTGAGTTATTCACATGCAATCTATTTATCTTAAAAGTCTTAAATCGAGTTTTGTAAAAACTATGACAAAATTGAAGAAACTTATTCATTAGGGAGAAATAAAAAAAGCAAACACTCACATAACTGGGTACATTGCCTTTAGCAAGTTTGACATCTGTGACAAGTCATGTTCAAAATTAAATTTTCGTTAACTGAAAGGCGAAATTAAAACACAGACCAGTATGTATTAATCCCACATCGACTCTGGTTAACTGTGAACTGTAGAATATAGCTGGAACCTAACATGTCTGCTAAGGAGATGTTCATACAGCGAAAGATTTTGAGCTCTTTGAATCGCTTAAGGTTGTAATTATATGTGCTAATGCGGCGTTTTCTCACCATATTTTGAAGTATATTGAAAAGTACCAGCCAAGTGAGCAGTCGAAAAGGCTTTGTTCCTAATTGTCTATACCCCTTGGTACTTCTCATACAATGTGATAAGATACAATGGTTTTAGTTTTAGTGCTAAGTCGCTTGTTCAATGTGCTTATGACTTACCTTTTAAAAAATGTCACTTACCTCATTTAAACAAATATGTTCAACAGCAACTGCTTTAAAAGAAAGTCCCTTTCCAACAAATAATGTAAAGAAATTCATTTTTAGATTCATATAAGGATCATGTTTTTGGCGTATCCATTGAGATTATCTTGTACATCAGGCTACTTTGATTTTACTTTCTTTGTTTTAGATTAATACTTTGTATATCTCATGATTTCATAAATTCAGTGGACTCAAAAACACCAGAGGTCTTGGCCAATAGCACGCCAATCAAGAATGTTGAAGGTATAACTAAAGGAATGACGTCCGCTATGATATAAATGCTTCTTAGCGTACTCGAAGTAAGATTAGAAAGAAATAATTTAATAGAATATAGAAACAGAAAATATTAAGTAAACTGCTGACCCCAACGTTTTGCTGCTACATTGCTATATATTTTCAGGGGCGGGCAGGCTGCATGGATCCGTCAAAGTGTTTGATTATGAAATTGATTTGTTCATTTAGAAACATCTGTTACAACAAATATACAATGACATGATGCTACCGATTTTCAAAAATAGACGTAAAATATTTTGTCACATGACTAACCTACCCACGTAGGAAAATTGCAAAACATATGATCGAAGTCGTAACATCGAAGTTGAAATACAAAATGCAATTGATGAAATTGAGGCTTTGAAGGCTTAAAGAACACAGAGCGACTTTCAAACCATAATAGTGCCGGACAAGGAAAGGGTGATTGTAGGCAGCTTGAGTCAAGAGTTGATAAGATCGCGTTTCGACTCAAGTTACTTCAATAGAAGCGTACCAACCAGAACGGATTGATGGTCTTCTCATATTGATTGGAACAACATAAGCCTTTTGTTGGGGGCACCTTAGTGTGTTAGGAAATACTTTGAAACATGATGTAAAAGAGCTTTGTGAAACTTCTCCTCATATTGACAGCAAATGAATACATTTAAGCCTACAAAGGAAAAACAACCCTGCATGAAACCTTCCGCTGAAAAGCAGTTATAGAATTTTATAGAAGTATTTGTTCATTGTATCAACTGATAGGATAGTGATGTAAAAAAACATTATTAATCAATGGATCTTGCTTGCAGAATTTATTTTAAATGATCTTTATGAAAATGTTGTCAGTTCTGCAGACGTTCGTTTGCTCGCTGTGTAGAGTCAGTGCCTTAGTCTTGCACAGAGTAGATATATCCTGAATACGTTTGCCGGATCCTCCGGATCCTCGCAAAAATGGGATCCGGAGACTGATTCCTCAACGGATCCGGACGGACATCTCCCCCGGATTCTGTTTCGGATCCCCAGTAGATATCATACCGGATCCTCTCCTGGCAAGAGTAGGCAGGAATGTCATATTAATGTTAAGTGTTTGTTTTAACCTGTAGCTTTAAGAGGTAATCAGCAACATAATTTTGTAAACCACTATCCAAATGAATGTACCATTTCCATTCTTTAATTAATATTGTAATAGTAAATGTAACCAATACACGTGAAATATACTGTTAATAATAATCTTTGAAATAATAATGCAAATCAATGACAAAATCTATTATAAATCTTTGTAGACCTACCAATTTCAAAATGATGTTGTGGATATGATGCAAAGTACCTTTAAAAAAGTGTAATCCGTAAATCAAAGGAAACAATTAAAGTCATAGTCTCATTTTTGAAATTGTAATAAATGCCGGACAAATAGCTCACCACTCACAGAAATCTTTCCCCTGACGTTTGCAACAATTTTCAGAACTCTGCAGGCATTCTAGCCCTCAACAATGAAGTTCAAACTACCCTACCCTACCCTACCCGAATATTATGTTTTTTGCGAGCGTTAGACTTTACCACGTCATTTCGCTAAGGCCGTGACGAAGAACACATCAAATTAAATTTCCCAGCTGAATATCCAATGAAAATAGCTAATAGTTTACGCTTTTTCAAATACAGAAATGACAAAAAGGTGGTAAACTCAGTGAAGAATGCGTCTGTCATAAGTATCGGCGCTGCGATGACTAGATTTCCGGAGTTTCGTACTCGCGATGGGATTGCACTTGATTCGGTACCTCATCGGTCTGAAACGGCATACGCCAATAAGCTGCTTCATCCAAAACTGTAAAACGGGCATAAAAATTAAAATCTTTGCAAATGCGACAGGAACTATTTTTGTTAGTGATCAGATTTTGTTCGTGAAGAATAATTAGTTCAGTTTAAAATGAGACTATGACTTTAAAGGAGCCTTCTTTAATCTAGAAAATATTGTCAAATCTAGTTGCCGGGACTTTTTTCATAACAATTATTAAGAACCATAATTATAGTCATCTCATAAATCTTTTGTGCTATTCTACTTTGAATACTATTATTATTATAAGAGTTTATTCGAATATTGCTTTACTGAACAAGCTGAGCTCATCGTATATCAAGCACGGTCAATAACGGTCCTGTAACAATAATAGATTTAGCTTCTTCTTCTTCTTTATTTCTCCAACAACCACCCAGCGGTGGTACAAGAGTACAAAGTCATCAAATTACATATATACAATCGCAAGATGGGGCAAATTAACTTTTAAAATGTGTAAATATATACTTAATAAACAGTGATAGTTTTTTCATTTCTGATGTTTTCTTTGAGCACATTAAATGTTTGAAGGACGTAAGATTCCTCCATTTAAGGTATTTGGGAGGAATATATTTCTGTCTTGCTACCTTAAAGTAATTACATCTCAATAAATAGTGAAGTTCATCCCCCAATGCTGGGGAGTCGCACAACTTACAAATTCTATTTTCTCTAATAATGCCCTCCCACCGACCAGTCTCAATAGGTAGAAAGTGGTTAGTTGTTCTAAATTTCAGTATTGGGATAAAAACATTTGTCGGAAGAAAGAAATAACGTTCAAATGCAATGGAATCTTTTATAATCTTGTAATAAAGTGCTTTAGGACTATCATTTATTAATGAGCACCAACTCTGAAAAAAGTGATCTTTTAGGACAGATTCTACCTTTGAGGCTAGCCATTCGGTGTTAAATGATTCCGGGTTCTTGAGAACATTACTTAAACCAACATGATTCAACGTGTGTTCTACAACATTTAACCACTTGTCATTATAATCATAGAGTTGTTTTTTCACAGAAACAAAGTTGTACAAGGTGTGGGAAAGTTTAGCATTTATGGTTTTAGGTACAGCTAGGGAATGCCAAAATTTAACCAATCGCTTTATAATTTTAATTCTCAGAGGATATCTTCCCAATTCCCCATACACCATGTAGTTTGGGGTGGATACTTTAAGATTACAGATCAGTTTTAGAAACTTCAAATGAACTTTTTCAATAATTTCTAGTGATTCGTGACCCCAGATTTCACAACCGTAACAAAGAATAGGAACAATCATAGTATCAAATGCCCGGACTAAGCAGTCAATAGGAAGATTGATATTTCTAGCCCTTTTCAAAAGGGAAAACATAGCCTTACTTCCTAGTAAACATAGTCAACTAAAGTTTTAATGGCGTGGACAAGTCTTCCCGATCTGTGTAATTTTAAACCAAGATACATATAATGATCAACAATTTCGAGAGTTTGATTCCCGAAGTAAAATTTGTGTTTACTTTTAGAAGGTTTTCCACCGCCAAATATAACAATTTGGGTTTTGGATATATTGACATCAAGTTTCCATTGCATACAATACAACCGAAAAGATTCTAATGATTTCTGGAGTCCCTTTGGGCTGTCACTAATGAGTGCTGCATCGTCTGCATAAAGGAGAATAACAAAGTGTAGAATCATATTTACATCAAAACATTCGACATGAACACCCTCACAATTATCATTCGACAAATGTGACTCAAGATCATTTAAAAACAGTGAAAATAACAGCGGTGAAAGGTTTTCACCTTGCCGAACACCACACTCACTCGTGAAATACTCAGAGTGAAAATTATTTACATACACACATGATTTGATATTCTTGTACATGTTTTGTATTAAGTTGAAGAAACGGCCATGTACACCTTGCTTCAAAAGTTTATGCCACAAACCAATTCTCCAGACATTATCAAAGGCTTTGGAAAAATCGATAAAAGCACAGTAAAGTTTTTTGTTACACTTTTTAAGTAAATTCGTCAACATATTAAGTACAAAAATATTGTCAATTGTAGAAAAGCCTTTGCGAAAACCAGCCTGAACATTACTAAGGATACTGTTATTGTCTATAAAATTAGTCAACCTTGTGTTAAGTATGGAAGTGAATAGTTTTCCTAAACAACTCAATATGGTAATGGGCCTATACGATGATGGATCATCGATATTTCCTTTATTCTTGTATATAGGTTTGATCATTCCCGTTAACCAAGCTTCTGGTATTTGTCCAGTTTTTAGCACTAGATTGAACAGGGCCAGACATAAGGGACGAATCCTTTCAATGGAATCAATCAGGTAGTCATTTTCTATCAAGTCAATACCAGAGGCCTTATTCCTTTTTAGATTGTTAACTGCATGTGTTATTTCTGGTGAGGTAACATCGTCGTTAAGTACAGATGTATCGTATTTATCAAAAACATGATTATCATCAGTAATACTATCGTCTTGTGTTGCTTTATTCATGTCTCTGAAATATTTCAAAAAATCATCTAAATGTGGACCTGCAGAATCATGACTACTAGTCGCAGGTTTCAGAAGTTTCCAATACTGCTTGACTGAGAGTTGTTCTTTACTACGCAGAATGCTACTCGCTTTATGCTTTGTTTTATTGATATGCTTGTTCAAACATCTTTTATAAGTTTTAGATTGCTTTTTATAATTCAACTCATTCTCGTATGATTTGAATTTCTTATATTGTTTACGTGCCTTTCTGTATCCCTTTCTAGCTACATGACAGTCTTTGCCGAACCAAGGTTTGCTACTACGCGCACTACGCATGGATGTTGTAGTACGCGAAGGACGTATTTCATTCACGCCAAAAGTTGCACGTGCAGCATCACCTAACGCATGAGCGATTCCATTGGCTACTGTATCCACTACGTCAGAGTCACCATGACCTTGCAAGGCTCTCTGAGTCAAATCTGTTAAAAAATCGATATGTGCGTTGTCAAGTTTGTTTACAAACTCAGTAGCTTTACTTTTATCATAACGTTTCGGTCGGTCCAGGGTGGGGTTTTGGGTTTCTGTATTTATCGTAACTGGTATATCAATATTACTTTTGGCAGCAATATCATCTTTAGAATGAAAAGTAAATGAAACTGGGCAATGAACATCAGAAAACAGTGAGGAGAATGGTATAACTTTGAAATTATCAAAAAGGGGTAGACAAGAGGGGGATGATATGACGTAATCAATAAGGCTTTTATCTTTACATGTGGGATTTCCAACTCCTTCGTCCTCGCCAATTCGACCATTACATATCAGAAGATTGTGATTTTTACATAAATCAGTAAGTTTTTTACCGAAGTTATTGACTTTTCCTGTATCTTGTGTTGTTCTATTAACAGGTTTATTCAGATCTGTCAGAACATTCTGGGGATTGGGGATTATACTTTCATCCAAATCTAACTCATTAAGAATGGTTCTATCAACAGAGCAATAATCTGGTAAGGTCCCTGATCTTGCGTTAAAGTCGCCCATAAGGACTACATATTCACTAATGGTTAGACATTCAAGTACATGAGATTCAATATCATCAAACACCTGCAGGTTACAATATTTAGACCCTTCAGGGGGAATATAAACAATTCCTAATATCAGATCATTCTCTGTCTGGAGGAGATCACTATTTATCTTCACCCACAGAATGTATTCACTTTCTTTGTCTAGTACAGAAACAAATTTAGAATATTCTGTCCGAACAGCTAATGCAATACCACCAGATTTTCTTTTGAACACAGATCTATGTTTAAAGTGAAGGGTATATCCTTCTATTTCTAGATCATCAAACTGATCAGTTTTTGTCTCCTGAAATGCAATAATGTCATGCTTATCAATGAGTTCCTGCAGTTCTGGGTAGAACAGTTTCTGCCTTAGACCACAAACATTTAATGTCATGAAGTTTAGAGTGGAAGTTGATCCCACTTTGTCCTCAGTATCTATCTGACAAGGAATGACATTATCTGAATCCGCATATTGTTTGTTATTCACGCTATGAGTACCCCTTACGTTATGGTCACAGCTCACATGAGGGTCACAGGGAGACACATGCATAGGGTCAGTTGTGCCTTGTATAATGTCCTCCTTATTGGACAAGTTCACACTCGTTGGGAGAGAGGGTGTTTTAATGTATGTTTTAGGCACTGGAGAAGAATCTGTTGTATCGGCGTGGTCTCTGTGTGACGGTAAATGAATCTGTTCAACAGTACAGTAGTTACTCACATATTTGTCAGTCACAACATCAGCTGAGCGCTCTGCACCACCCCGGCACCCCTAACTCGGCCTCGTTCTGGTGTTGTTTACCTGGGAAGGTGAGGGTGATTGAGGCGCACGATAGGGAGGTGGAGGCTGTACAGATTGCAGAACATTGTCGATATACAGCTTGTCTACAACGAGTACAGCTCGTTTTCCTTGACGTCTAGCATCTCTCAGACGTGGCATCAGGACATCTCTCCTGTAGTTGCTAATGTCATCAGGAAACTGCTCGACAATGCCGTAAGGCTTACCTTTCAACTCCTTCCCTGCTCGTTTCACTGAGTCCCTTTCCTTTGTATAGATAAATTTGGCGATGATTGGACGTGGCCGGGATCTATCTTGTTGTCGTTTACCAATCCTGTGGGCTCTCTTGAAGTGAAGGTTGCTGCCATCCATACGGAGTTCCGCTTTGATGAATTCTCGGAGAACTACTTCACAATCTTCGAACCTGTTTGGGCCATCCACTGGAGCCTCAGGGATGTTTGTGAATATCAGGTTATCCCGCATTGTCCTACACCTCAGATCTATGAAGGATTCCTTCAGCCAAATGTTATTTTCTTGTAAACCCTGAATCACAGACGTGTCATCTTTGAGTTTCCTGATATCAAGTTCCATAGACGTCCTAGCCTGATTAAGCTCTTCTATGTTTGCGTCCATAAATGACACACTCGATTCGAGATCACCCACTTGTTGTCTCAAGCCGTCAAACGAGTTGACTTTCAACTCAAGGTTTGCTACTCTGCCTTTAACATCGTTAATGTCTCTCTCGATTGTGTCAAGTTTCATTAGTTTAGTCTCAATGTTGTTGAGTTTTGAAAGAATGAGAGCATTATTATCTTGCACTGGTGGAGTAGGGGACATATTTTGTGGTAGATACGGTATCTGGTATTGACCATTGGGCGTCGTGAAGCCGTAGTAGTGATTAGGGATGGACGCTGCAGGATAATATACAGCATCTAGTGATTCTCTGACGATCATACCTGTGTTCACTGGTTGAGCGGATTGGTGTAAGTTTGTAGCCGTTGAAGATACTTGCTTATCCAAGGGTGAGTCCATGCTGTCTGTCGACGATTTCTTTTTCCTCTTCTTTTCTTTTTGTGATGGATTTTGTTGATCTCGACTCGCCATCCTGTTGCATGTGTAGTTATAGTATTATATATACCGTACTTGGACGATTCACGACCTCGGATAGCAGTTAGCAGATAAAAAATTGACAGAGATTTTCAAAACACGTCAGGCTGCCGCCATCTTGACCTCGTGTACACGTTTTTTTCATTTGACAATATTCTTCATAGATCCACGCTCCTGTCTGCTATTGAATGGATACATACACACCTGGACTTAGCTTGCATTATTAACTTATCAAAGCGCTAGGTTATTCAAGTCACTAAACGACAATAATATAACCTGTTTACTCGATGCAACAAAGTCAGTCTCTTTTGACGAATAACCGATACAGGAAGAATCAGGTATTTGGGAAAGTATTGATACTCTCGTGAATAATTATTCAATCAGATCAAAGTAACGAGATATTGTGCAACTCTAGTGACCATGAAAACCATTCATGTAGGAATACACCTGTATACGCGGCGCTAATCTTTGTCACGTGACAATTGTAGAATAAAGTTTAGGTTACATCATTGGACAATTTTCTTCATTGAGCTACGCCCATCGTTCTATACACATCTCAGTTCGGGTTTGGCTCTCAAGGTGAAACACACCTCCACAGCGCTACAGATCTTGCAGCTTGCCACAGCTTCTCAGACATTACAGCTTCAGACATGACGTCCACCGGGACCCTCTTCCAACCTTTTAAGGAAAGGTTTTTCCATCTTATCTTTCAAAAATATTCTAAATACCACTATTTCTAAATAATGACAACCGCAGCCAATTTATCTGCAGCTCTTTCCACAGAGGCATCCATTTTTAAAGAATTAAATTCGAAAATTCAAAATCTAAACTCTCCATCGCCACATATTGCAGAATCCGTCCCTAAACGCAAAATGAACCCAGAATCTCGGCTAAATTCTTCTACACCATCCTACGGCCAACATATTCCTAAATTACCAAAATAAGGATCCCGTATATCCAACTCTTGATTTCCTAAATTCGGTCAAAAACGCGCGATTATCTTCAAACACCAACACTGCATCTAACACCTCTCAAAACAACTCATCACTCCACGCAAACACCGCCTCACTTCAAACACTCACTACAAACAACCAATCACCAACCCAACCATCCACCACAAACAACCACTCACCAACCCACGCACCCGCCTCAAACACTCAATCACTTTATACCATATCTTGGTGTGGTGGTTTGCGTGCTTCAGAGACCTCGAGAGCGATGCCAGCTGGAGCTTACTTGCTCCTGGTAGGGGCATGGTCTCTGAAGCACGCAAACCACCACACCGCGTTAAGGTATTGAGTCCGGTAGTGGGATTTTATTCAAATCAGATGACAAAGTTCTAAAGCATAAACATGCAGTTAGAAAATTGCATCTTTTACCATATATTTTAATACATATTGCAAGTAAGTTGCAAGTAAGTAATAATGTTCAAGCGCTGTTTACATACGCCCGTACCTTTATCATCACAAACAGCCTGCTTATTAATCCTGTGTCGGCCCTTTCGTTTAACATACGCTGGCTCATTCTGTGATGGTGCTTTGATCTTTAGATGTGTGCCATGAATGCACCCTATCACGTTGAGAAATCCTACCATCTAAAATAAACCCCCTTTTATACTATCCTACTGAGTTTCCTTGATCTTCAGCCATTTTATGTTTCATTGTGCAGGGCATCGCAAATTACTTAAGAACTGTCGAAGATGAATTTCATTTTGTTCTTGTTTGTCCTTTCTTTCGGGATAGTAGAACGAAACTCATACCAAATCGATTTTGTCAGTTTCCAACGCAGCAAAAGTTTGTTGAACTTTTGTCTTGCAAAAATGAAAATGTACTTAAAGGTTTTGCTATATACTTAAAAAGAAATTTGTATGTATGAAATTAAGCTCGCACACCAACATGTTCATGTTACCGGTATATATCTTTCGATCTCACTTGAGATATACTAATATTTAGACACTCTTGTAGAGAACTGTTCTACTCGCAGTCAGTTTTGGGTGCAATGCTACACTGAAATTCAGTGCAGTACCACCCATGGTTCGCTAGTTCAAGCCGATGCTCGTAGGTTTCACCACAATGCATAGCCTCAAAGGTGTTGCAGGCTTTCTCCCTTCATATTTTGGGGATTTTCAAGTTAAATATGTAAGATATTTCCAAACAATACCAACATATACATTGATAGTATTTTATATATATAAAAAAATATTAATTAATAGAGCATCAAATAAACTATGGGATTTCCCTTTAAATCAAAATCCCTCAGAAGATTTTCTGTCATGAATGTCAAGACGATAACTACAAAAGTGACAAACAAATACAACAGCTTAATTTCTATTACATTTACTATAAGAACAAAGGTAAAAGTCTATTTTTACAGATGGGACCTCCTCAAAATCTGCTTTGCCGACATCCGAATAAGCTTAACTGAACAATTGTTTTCATTATATTTTGTTTGGTTTTAATATGAGTAAGGGAACAAATATTATTAAACTTATTTTTAAAAAACTTATCCAATATATGCCTCTGTTCAAGATAAGCTACTTCAATGTTTTAGGTTTGTTTTTAATTATCTGGTTTTTGATCAATATTGATATTGTCAAAAAATTGAATTGATGTACAATAAATCCTTAGCATTAACTTAGCCAATATTTAATTGGCTTTGTTACGTGATTCCAGGGACGTGTTGATAACTCGGGTGATTAATCTAAAAAGCAGAAACAACGGCTCAATTTCACAGCGGAACTCTTTATTCATGTCATGTCATAATTAATAATCATAAACAAAAATAACAAATATCAATGGTGAAGAAGATCGTTAGACAATCAGTTTAGTACAAAGGTTATCAATTAGAGATATTATTAATACATAGTTTCATTGCAATAAATGTATATTATTCAATTCAATGTTTATTCAATAAAAGCAAAGATAACATTCGACAATGCGCTAGGTCGCTAGCTTACCATACGCACGGAACATTGTTATTATACTGCCTTTTTAAAAGCCAATTCTAAAGATTAAATATTTACACCAAAACTGTTGTGATGGATGAAAGGAATGAAAGCTGGACGCTGTTGTTTTGAAACTACTCTATTGAACCGTAACTAATCCTATTACATCAATTTAAAGAGGATCCCTACTCCCAACTGGACACACGCTGATCACTCGTGCTTGTCGTCCGTTCAGAGCTATACAATGAGATGAAGTGCTCGTTTCGCGACAAGGCGTAATTATCTGTGACCATTACTTTTAATTAACTCAATCTAGCTCTTGTTGTTCGTAGAGAAAGGCCACTCATTTTACATTTAAAAATACAGACATACTCAGCGAATATTAGATAACTGGATAGTTGATTTTTGTAGTAAGTATACACGAAAGGTACTTTATATCTACAATCGCTCTAACCAGCTCAATATTGCGTACGTCCTTACATACACGTGCATACGTGTGAATAATACATGAAATTGTTACAAATGAGAACTAGCTAGTCATAACGCCCAATTATAAATAAGCAATAACAATCGTTAAGATATGCACAAAGATTAACTTTTACTGTTACTGAGAATATGAAAGTAAGCATAAAATTAGAGGTTCGATAATAATTTCAACTTACCTAAAAAGCAGAAACAACGGCTCAATTTCACAGCAGAACTGGTGAAATTGAGCGCTCCTTCGCTTATAAAGGGGACGCGTAGCCCTTAACGAATTAGTATCGATTTTGCCGAAATTGGACGGACGCAAACTGTCCATTGGTCAACGTGACCAACTGGTACATTTTGACCACTAGATTTTGAATATTGATTTTGATAAAGACAAAGAAAAATAGGAACAAAGATTGACCGCTCGATTTAGACCACCGTTAGCTGACCCACGCCTAACCGTAGTTCAAGACAATGGGCAGTGAGACAAAGGAAAGTGACCACTGGTCGTGATATTAATAAATTTGGTTTGGTGATTCATTCTTAAATTTGTTGAAGACAAAGAAAATATGAAACAGAGGAAAATGTGGAATATTCTTCATGACAAAACTGCTGTCTAGATCTTAAATATAATGAATCAAATAACTGAATATTATACAAAATAAAATGATGAAATATAGCACTGTGTTAGCATGAATCTGTCGTGTAGTCTACTTTGAATACATTTTGATAGAAGAATTATGTCGGAGGAATTGGGGCGTGTCATTAGCGACAAATTGTGACCTCAGTTATGTGTTCAGAGTCATTTCGGCAGCTATTCTATCATTTCTATCCCTGTCATATTTTCTTACTCAACAAATCATTTTAAATTTGAAATATTTTATCATTATTTAATCAATTAATTCATAATTGAATATTATGGTGGTCCTCGACATTATTTGTTAAAAATTTCATCCATTGTCGTATGTTAAAAGTTATCGTAACACAAGTTGTCACAGGATATCAATTGTAAAACTATTGATTTAGATTATTGATCATCTATTCACCTCTGTTTAACAGTTTTGGAGGTTGCGCAGTCACTTCAGCAGCTATGAAGCAGAGTCGGTTAAGGCAATTCTTCGTACTGTTGAGTTTGTTATCACTTGTAATGGGAATATTTGTCTCCATGGATTCAATTCTAAGTGAGAGAATACTCAGCCCTAAGAGATATAGTGAGCTATTAGGTGGCGCAAAACTTAAGTCATTACAAGTGCACAAATCGTCCAAAAGTCCTAAATGTAATTCAACAGCAAAGGAAGTATGTGAATCAATGGGAACCGATCAAAACACCTCTATATCAAACACGATGACCAACGAAACATCAGCTCATCCTAAAGCTATCGTTACGTTGTCTTCTAACAAAAACGACACATCAGCAATACAAAGCAAAGGAACGTCTGTCAATATATCGGGTGCACGCAAATGGCGACAGTTGGGCAAAAGAAAAGATATCTTTGTCTATTCGGCTTACTACAGAAAAGAAATGAGAGACATCGTCACTATTGGAGTTGGGCGCAGGAAAAAGAATCAGTCTATCGTATGTTCATTTCCTCTCAGCCAAGGACATCCGCAGGTCAAGGCTTCTGTCGAGGTCATACCAGAACATCATAATTGTCAGTAAGTAAGACGGATATTTGTGGTAAACTTTTTTTTGAAAAAGACGGGGACAACTCAGGGTCATAACTATAGATAAGAAATAAAACGGGCGTGGCAGGGGTGCTATCAAGGGTGGAGATCCCTTTTGTAAGACTATGATAAACGCCAGAAGGAATCAAATCATAATCGATAAGTTCTGATTGAGCTCACGCAGTTTCATGCCTGTAGCACCAAGACAGAATGTCCAGTGGTCAATCACAAAATGACGGCGTACTGCGTCTTAAATTAAGAATGTATTTTAAAAAATCAGTGTGAATTTTCTCAATTGCATTTACATTTTCAAAGCCCCATATTTCACATCCATACAATAAAATTGGTAATACTGTACAATCGAAAAGATATAATTTACAATCAATATTTCTGCAAGAGACGAAACTTGATGATCTAGATATCATTGATATACCTGGTTTCACACTATTCCATAAAACCAGATGTATGCAGAATAAAAAGATAAAGTCCGGCGGCATATCAGTTTGTGTCAGAACTCCACTAGATCATCAAGTTTCGTCTCTTGCAGACCAATAAAGTCATATCGAGAGATAAAGTCTGTGAAGTCAGGCGAGAGTAACTTTGATTTGAGACCATATACATTCAGGGAGAGATATGTGTAATGCGTGTCGATATTGGGCTGGCTATTGTTTACATCAGCTGTGGGGGTGTGTCCATAGCACGTGTACTCGTGACTTCCCTAGCGCGGTTGATGCGGGTTGGTGGAGTTTCGGGTCGAATCGACACGCCTCTCGCCGATTGGTGTTCGGATTTCGTATCGAGATGATCTCGCGTAAACAGCTGATCGCGGTGTTGGGTTTTGATTGGACGCTGTTTGTCTTCCCGGGTCCTGATTGGCTAGTTGTGAGCGGGGTGCATCTGTCGGGTACACGCGTTTGTTGTCGATAAACAACTTGTCGGCCATTAGGCTACACTTCTTTCCCGCAGATTTCGCCTCTTTAAACAATGGAATTAACGATCGTCGTCTTTGCAGAACTTCCTGGGGATACTGAGGGTTAACGCCGAAGTTAGTACCTCTAAGATTTTGAGAAGCGGCTCGTCTGATAGTTTCGCGATCTTTGTAGATGCGAATTTGGCAATGATGGGGCGTGGCCTGTCATCTGGTTGTCTACGTGCTCCGAGACGGTGTGCTCGCTCTATGGGAATGTCTTCACTGACTTTCAATTGCGTTTCAATAAAGCTTTTCACAATATTTTCACAATTTTCATCGGTGGTTTCTTTGATTCCACTGAATATCAAATTAATCTCCATGCTCCTAGTTTTCAGGTCAATTAGCTGCTCATGTAGACTATCTACGTTTTGGGCCGTTTCACCTATATAGTCAGAGTTATCCATGATGAGATTGTGTAGTTTGGGTATATCATCTTGGTCGTGGCGTTTGCACATGTCATGAATATGGGCAATATTGTCATTTACCCCGTCTAGTTTCTGACACAGAGTATCGTACTTGCTATTCATGAAATTCACACTCTTTTCTATTTCACACATTCTACCCTCAGTTTCTTGCATTTTCTGGTGAAGCAGTGTAAGTTTAGTGTCTGTAGCTGTAACTGCAGCTTCTATTGCATCTAATTTGTTAATTTTGCACATAGCATGCTCGATATTTGCTAGTCTTTGTAAAAGTTCGCTACTGTTTGTAAACATAGGGCTCCCCTGTGGAGCCCCACTGTTTACAGGTGACTGAAGTAGGTGCATCTGTCCCTGGGGGGTCCCATTGAACGATAGATTTTGTGGTTGAAATGACTGATTGTGTTGTTGAAATGGCTGATTTTGTGGTTGATATGGTTGATATTGTTGCGACATGGGGGAATATAGCACTTGTAGACTGCTCCCGATAGTCTCCGGTTGCGATCGCCTGTATACGCGGCGCTAATCGTTGTCACGTGACAATTGTAGAATAAAGTTTAGGTTACATCATTGGACAATTTTCTTCATTGAGCTACGCCCATCGTTCTATACACATCTCAGTTCGGGTTTGGCTCTCAAGGTGAAACACACCTCCACAGCGCTACAGATCTTGCAGCTTGCCACAGCTTCTCAGACATTACAGCTTCAGACATGACGTCCACCGGGACCCTCTTCCAACCTTTTAAGGAAAGGTTTTTCCATCTTATCTTTCAAAAATATTCTAAATACCACTATTTCTAAATAATGACAACCGCAGCCGATTTATCTGCAGCTCTTTCCACAGAGGCATCCATTTTTGAAGAATTAAATTCGAAAATTCAAAATCTAAACTCTCCATCGCCACATATTGCAGAATCCGTCCCTAAACGCAAAATGAACCCAGAATCTCGGCTAAATTCTTCTACACCATCCTACGGCCAACATATTCCTAAATTACCAAAATAAGGATCCCGTATATCCAACTCTTGATTTCCTAAATTCGGTCAAAAACGCGCGATTATCTTCAAACACCAACACTGCATCTAACACCTCTCAAAACAACTCATCACTCCACGCAAACACCGCCTCACTTCAAACACTCACTACAAACAACCAATCACCAACCCAACCATCCACCACAAACAACCACTCACCAACCCACGCACCCGCCTCAAACACTCAATCACTCTATACCATATCTTGGTGTGGTGGTTTGCGTGCTTCAGAGACCTCGAGAGCGATGCCAGCTGGAGCTTACTTGCTCCTGGTAGGGGCAGGGTCTCTGAAGCACGCAAACCACCACACCGCGTTAAGGTATTGAGTCCGGTAGTGGGATTTTATTCAAATCAGATGACAAAGTTCTAAAGCATAAGCATGCAGTTAGAAAATTGCATCTTTTACCATATATTTTAATACATATTGCAAGTAAGTTGCAAGTAAGTAATAATGTTCAAGCGCTGTTTACATACGCCCGTACCTTTATCATCACAAACAGCCTGCTTATTAATCCTGTGTCGGCCCTCTCGTTTAACATACGCTGGCTCATTCTGTGATGGTGCTTTGATCTTTAGATGTGTGCCATGAATGCACCCTATCACGTTGAGAAATCCTACCATCTAAAATAAACCACCTTTTATACTATCCTACTGAGTTTCCTTGATCTTCAGCCATTTTATGTTTCATTGTGCAGGGCATCGCAAATTACTTAAGAACTGTCGAAGATGAATTTCATTTTGTTCTTGTTTGTCCTTTCTTTCGGGATAGTAGAACGAAACTCATACCAAATCGATTTTGTCAGTTTCCAACGCAGCAAAAGTTTGTTGAACTTTTGTCTTGCAAAAATGAAAATGTACTTAAAGGTTTTGCTATATACTTAAAAAGAAATTTGTATGTATGAAATTAAGCTCGCACACCAACATGTTCATGTTACCAGTATATATCTTTCGATCTCACTTGAGATATACTAATATTTAGACACTCTTGTAGAGAACTGTTCTACTCGCAGTCAGTTTTGGGTGCAATGCTACACTGAAATTCAGTGCAGTACCACCCATGGTTCGCTAGTTCAAGCCGATGCTCGCAGGTTTCACCACAATGCATAGCCTCAAAGGTGTTGCAGGCTTTCTCCCTTCATATTTTGGGGATTTTCAAGTTAAATATGTAAGATATTTCCAAACAATACCAACATATACATTGATAGTATTTTATATATATAAAAAAATATTAATTAATAGAGCATCAAATAAACTATGGGATTTCCCTTTAAATCAAAATCCCTCAGAAGATTTTCTGTCATGAATGTCAAGACGATAACTACAAAAGTGACAAACAAATACAACAGCTTAATTTCTATTACATTTACTATAAGAACAAAGGTAAAAGTCTATTTTTACAGATGGGACCTCCTCAAAATCTGCTTTGCCGACATCCGAATAAGCTTAACTGAACAATTGTTTTCATTATATTTTGTTTGGTTTTAATATGAGTAAGGGAACAAATATTATTAAACTTATTTTTGAAAAACTTATCCAATATATGCCTCTGTTCAAGATAAGCTACTTCAATGTTTTAGGTTTGTTTTTAATTATCTGGTTTTTGATCAATATTGATATTGTCAATAAATTGAATTGATGTACAATAAATCCTTAGCATTAACTTAGCCAATATTTAATTGGCTTTGTTACGTGATTCCAGGGACGTGTTGATAACTCGGGTGATTAATCTAAAAAGCAGAAACAACGGCTCAATTTCACAGCGGAACTCTTTATTCATGTCATGTCATAATTAATAATCATAAACAAAAATAACAAATATCAATGGTGAAGAAGATCGTTAGACAATCAGTTTAGTACAAAGGTTATCAATTAGAGATATTATTAATACATAGTTTCATTGCAATAAATGTATATTATTCAATTCAATGTTTATTCAATAAAAGCAAAGATAACATTCGACAATGCGCTAGGTCGCTAGCTTACCATACGCACGGAACATTGTTATTATACTGCCTTTTTAAAAGCCAATTCTAAAGATTAAATATTTACACCAAAACTGTTGTGATGGATGAAAGGAATGAAAGCTGGACGCTGTTGTTTTGAAACTACTCTATTGAACCGTAACTAATCCTATTACATCAATTTAAAGAGGATCCCTACTCCCAACTGGACACACGCTGATCACTCGTGCTTGTCGTCCGTTCAGAGCTATACAATGAGATGAAGTGCTCGTTTCGCGACAAGGCGTAATTATCTGTGACCATTACTTTTAATTAACTCAATCTAGCTCTTGTTGTTCGTAGAGAAAGGCCACTCATTTTACATTTAAAAATACAGACATACTCAGCGAATATTAGATAACTGGATAGTTGATTTTTGTAGTAAGTATACACGAAAGGTACTTTATATCTACAATCGCTCTAACCAGCTCAATATTGCGTACGTCCTTACATACACGTGCATACGTGTGAATAATACATGAAATTGTTACAAATGAGAACTAGCTAGTCATAACGCCCAATTATAAATAAGCAATAACAATCGTTAAGATATGCACAAAGATTAACTTTTACTGTTACTGAGAATATGAAAGTAAGCATAAAAGTAGAGGTTCGATAATAATTTCAACTTACCTAAAAAGCAGAAACAACGGCTCAATTTCACAGCAGAACTGGTGAAATTGAGCGCTCCTTCGCTTATAAAGGGGACGCGTAGCCCTTAACGAATTAGTATCGATTTTGCCGAAATTGGACGGACGCAAACTGTCCATTGGTCAACGTGACCAACTGGTACATTTTGACCACTAGATTTTGAATATTGATTTTGATAAAGACAAAGAAAAATAGGAACAAAGATTGACCGCTCGATTTAGACCACCGTTAGCTGACCCACGCCTAACCGTAGTTCAAGACAATGGGCAGTGAGACAAAGGAAAGTGACCACTGGTCGTGATATTAATAAATTTGGTTTGGTGATTCATTCTTAAATTTGTTGAAGACAAAGAAAATATGAAACAGAGGAAAATGTGGAATATTCTTCATGACAAAACTGCTGTCTAGATCTTAAATATAATGAATCAAATAACTGAATATTATACAAAATAAAATGATGAAATATAGCACTGTGTTAGCATGAATCTGTCGTGTAGTCTACTTTGAATACATTTTGATAGAAGAATTATGTCGGAGGAATTGGGGCGTGTCATTAGCGACAAATTGTGACCTCAGTTATGTGTTCAGAGTCATTTCGGCAGCTATTCTATCATTTCTATCCCTGTCATATTTTCTTACTCAACAAATCATTTTAAATTTGAAATATTTTATCATTATTTAATCAATTAATTCATAATTGAATATTATGGTGGTCCTCGACATTATTTGTTAAAAATTTCATCCATTGTCGTATGTTAAAAGTTATCGTAACACAAGTTGTCACAGGATATCAATTGTAAAACTATTGATTTAGATTATTGATCATCTATTCACCTCTGTTTAACAGTTTTGGAGGTTGCGCAGTCACTTCAGCAGCTATGAAGCAGAGTCGGTTAAGGCAATTCTTCGTACTGTTGAGTTTGTTATCACTTGTAATGGGAATATTTGTCTCCATGGATTCAATTCTAAGTGAGAGAATACTCAGCCCTAAGAGATATAGTGAGCTATTAGGTGGCGCAAAACTTAAGTCATTACAAGTGCACAAATCGTCCAAAAGTCCTAAATGTAATTCAACAGCAAAGGAAGTATGTGAATCAATGGGAACCGATCAAAACACCTCTATATCAAACACGATGACCAACGAAACATCAGCTCATCCTAAAGCTATCGTTACGTTGTCTTCTAACAAAAACGACACATCAGCAATACAAAGCAAAGGAACGTCTGTCAATATATCGGGTGCACGCAAATGGCGACAGTTGGGCAAAAGAAAAGATATCTTTGTCTATTCGGCTTACTACAGAAAAGAAATGAGAGACATCGTCACTATTGGAGTTGGGCGCAGGAAAAAGAATCAGTCTATCGTATGTTCATTTCCTCTCAGCCAAGGACATCCGCAGGTCAAGGCTTCTGTCGAGGTCATACCAGAACATCATAATTGTCAGTAAGTAAGACGGATATTTGTGGTAAACTTTTTTTTGAAAAAGACGGGGACAACTCAGGGTCATAACTATAGATAAGAAATAAAACGGGCGTGGCAGGGGTGCTATCAAGGGTGGAGATCCCTTTTGTAAGACTATGATAAACGCCAGAAGGAATCAAATCATAATCGATAAGTTCTGATTGAGCTCACGCAGTTTCATGCCTGTAGCACCAAGACAGAATGTCCAGTGGTCAATCACAAAATAGTTTATAGTCATTTTACTGAAGTGATAAGCAGTAAAATGTTAATTTTCAGAAACATTCAGTAATTCATAATAAAAGTAACACCTTCTATGAACAGTGACATATTTCTATCCGATATTATGTCTGTAAATCATGTAAAACCACATTTATCATTGTAATTCTTATCGTTTATAATTACAAAGAAAAACATAAAATCTTATGCATCTTTTAAGCATGAAGAGGAAGATTCCATTTTCTTGCAAAGGTTGGAAAGTTGGAGGAGCACATTACAGAAACGAGTGTTTTGATGACAAGTTGGGAATTAGACACTTTGCCGAAATAATGCAGTTAATTTATTAACTTGTTAATTCACTAGCAATAACTAGATGCCTTTACCATAGCGTGACTAAAACAAAGCACGATGTTAGGGAAACAAAGATTTCTCTTTTAAACGGAAATAAATATCGCCTATTTAAAGGCAATTTTTTAAAATCAAAAGGTACATACATGTTTGGTTAAGTTTCGCGAATCTTTCCCCCTACCTTAAATGATTAAAAGGTGTTCACACTTTTATGAGCGTCAGCATATTTGCCTAATAGTTTCTTCTGTTAATAGCGACAATCGCGTCGAGTAATGAGGTGTTGGTCCACAGAAAATAATTTATTCGGCAAGACATATATTTATTAGGGGAAATTTGAAGAAACCAATCTTTCAACGTGCTAGTGCTGCGTTTATCTGCTATGTTGCTATAAAAGAATTATTTAATTCAGTGACAGATGTTTCGTGGCTGAAAAAGTTACAGCTGTTAAAGGTAAAAATGGCGTTGTGATAATATACGTCAAGATATAGAGAATACTAAACGAATGGTAATGTGATAACATTTTTATGCAACGAGTGAATGGAATTTGGTATCAGACGAACGAAAGTGAGTCTGATACCAAATTCCATTCACGAGTTGCATGAAAATGTTATCACATTATCATGAGTTTAGTATTTTATTTATTACTCATCCCCACGTATCAATATTTTTGATGAATTAGTCGTCAAAACAACAGTCAGCTGATCGCGAACAGGCGTAAGAATATCAACCAGACACACAAAACGCAGAACAAAATAGTTCGCTTATTGTAACTGTCTACATAAGTGACTCGCCTAAAACATGGAACAAAAATTATTTTGGTGAACAAGTATATCATTTTCGAGAAATTTGTTCAAATAACAAATGCTAACAAGCAACGAAAAATGTCAAGCCATTGTGTAGTCGATACGTGAGTCGTGACGTCATCGGAATGTGACCTCATTCTAGGTCAGTCAGTTTTAAAAAGTTGATGGAACGTACACTGTCAGCAGTTGAGGAGGATTGAGAACATTGACGTGAATAACAGAATTGATAATAGGACCCGCAAATGTAGAAATAAGGCAACGGGAGTTGCAAGATGTCATGTTCAGATTGTCTGCTTGTTGAGGGGGAAGCGACGGGTTGGATGATGGAAGGGCCAAGCTGTGTGGCGTGGAACGGCCGGCAGAGGGGGGACGTAACACAACTTGCGACGGCACAGAAGTTGCGAGTTACAAAAGACTATGTGAATAGTGCTGTTTTTCACAAATATGAGAGTGATTATTGACACTTGGATATTTTATACTTTTGGATAGTCGATCACGTCTCCCTGAGAATGCAAAATTTGAAAGTCGCCATTTTCCAACTAACAAGTCACGTGATTGGACGATGTCATGTGACGTTCGAAAGTAGTTCTGTTTGTTCGCACGAGATATGGTATCACACATATGTGTGTTACCAACTCATTGTTATCTAATGAGTGATCTCACCACGGTTGAGTAATAAACAAAGATATTAAAGGGGGGCAAAGAGTATGTCGTTGGACTCCAATCTGACAAACTTTAACAATGGTGTTAATACATCAAGAACTACTGGTTGTATCTAAAAATTATCTTTATATGATCAGCATACTGATAATCGATATCTTTAAGTCGTGACGAACCGAATTGTGGCGCAAACGATTCAAACGTATTTTTTAATAACTTATTTGAATATTATATATAATATACTTTTGTGATATATTGGATCATGAGTGTTTAATTGCACTTCTCGGTCCCATCAGTGATTAATGCAACATTGCAGAATCATCAACCCTGAACAACCCCATTGTGTTCGAGTCACACCCAATTAGGGGTGCTTGAGGCAATTATTACGTGATTGGCAACGAATGACTGATTAACCAATTACCCATTCACATATATGAATGTATGAATTTATTGTTTTGTTCCTTTTATAAATATGTGTATACTTTCATTTGTCAAACATACTTGAAAAGACCGATACACTGGTCGAAATGAATTCATCGTATTGTATTAAAGAAGATTGATCCAGTCAGAACCATCCGATGTTTACTCTTTCTTATATATATATATATATATATATATATATATATATATATAGAAAAACACATTTGTTGAAGAAAACCAAGATGATTTATTCACAAGTACTTTCGACCATAAGGTCTCATCAGGTGAATGACGTTGAGTCGGTTATGACGTCATGATTAACAATTATGACGTCACAATACATTGCATAGATACATATGTTGCGTAGATACATTACATACATATAGACTGCATGCTACATATGTAGCGCATTACAAAACATACTTGCAAATGGACATTGAATTGAAGAATATTAGATTAAAGTTTTGAATTAAGCTTTGGCTTAAGTTTATTAATGAATAATAATTCCTTTTCCGCCAAGCAATTAGATTCAGTGGAATCAACTTTGTATATCGGGAAAACAGAATACATATTTATTCCACATGTTTCTAGATGCGCACTTAGAGGGATTGTGCGATTATGCTTTTGTTTAATTTGTGAACGATGAAGATTCATTCTTCTTTTTAACTTTAGCTCTGTTTTCCCGATATATATTTCCTGACATCCATGACATGAAATCATGTAAATAACATTTTTTGAGTCGCAAGTCATACTTCTTCTTACAGAAAACGTTATATATATATATATATATATATATATATATATATATATATATATATATATATATATATAAGATGGCAAGATAGATCACATAGACAATTATGAAAAATAAGCTGTGTCAAAAGTGGGAGGTTCTATTCAAATTGTCAAAGCCTGCAACAGAGACAAAATAGTCTTTATTGATAGTCAGGCTTTTACAACCTGTTAAAAGTGCAGAAACACCTTGAAAAATGTCGATTATGATTTGTAAATCTTGTGGTTGACCAAACCCTTAAGAGATCATTTACAAAATAGTTGTAGTTATTTGACATCTTCTCTTCAACCCTTGATATAATAGAATCTACAATCCCTTTTTTATAACGATCAAATGAATTAATTTCATTTTCTACACTGGTTAGATGTGAAGTACGGGTTCAATAAATAATCAGGTTAAAAAAACTTCATCATAGGTTTTATTGAAGAAATAAAGTTCGCTCTACCCCAATGTGTTTTGTAATAAAGTATAGTTTTCCCCTGAACTATTATAACGTTAAAGCACTCGAAACTATGGAAGGGGATGTGTGCCAAAAATGAAATCCCGTAAACTCGTAATTCGCAAAATGTAACATGTTGTTCTCAACCATGCAATTCTCGAAAAGACAAGTCCAAGTCTGCAAACCTAACATTTCATTCCTGTAAAACTCAACTTTCTGTTCTCAACTTTACAAAGTTTAAATGTAATTTTAGAAATGTTAAAGTCGAAACTCATTTTTGTATTTCAAATACGAGGGATATACACATTTAGCAATGCTACAAATTACGTTTTACAATTGGTGAATGAAAAATGAAGAGTTGTAAAATCACCCTTTGGAAACAAACTTTTGCATCTGGAGTTTTACATGAGTTGCATGGTTATGACTGCAATGTTCCGAAATACATCTGTACACGATTTCGCATTGACCATATTTGGAAGTTTAACGAAGACTGCCGACAACAACGAGACCTCCCTGATCCAAGCTCCATGCAACGCTGTGCAAGCTTTCCGGATAGTGTTGAGTTGAGTCCACCTCAATGCGCGGAGCTTGCGCTTGGGCATGCCGTCATCTTTTGTAAAAGTTCTCAGTAACTCGCGTACGGTGTTTTTGGACCCCTAAGGCAAATAGCAACAATTGTAATAGAACAAATATCATTTGCAATTAATTCTTATCTGACCATTATCCCAAAAAAATTTCGTGAATACGTCATTCTCTAAAATATACCCGTGTTTATTGTAAGAAAATTTCCGAACTCTTTTCGAGCCCCTCAGATGTTGTGACGGAGTCAACGCATATTAACTTTTCGAGGGCCGATTTCAATAGTTCAAAATACTTAATCAATTTCGTAGCATAACAAATTTTTACAAAACTGAAAAGTATCATTTTTTCAAAGTACATGTTTATTGTTTAGTAATTGGTATAACAATGGAATATGAGCGTTTCCGACGCATTTGGAAAAGCATGATTACTTTGTAGACCATCTTTCAACACCATACTTTTGTGTCGTCTTGGCAATCAATTTTAAATGATTATTATTTTATGACATCACCTTATTATGATTTATCACTAGGAGAATAATGGTTTACATTAATTAACTGATGTGAAGTTTGATTTTATGCATGTACTCCTCAAGCCGCACTTGCGTAATAATACCTTCAGTTGATGAACACAGTTGGTAAGATTTTTAATTTTACACAGGCCCGTAGCACCAATTTCGAGAGAGTGGGGGGGGGGGGGGGGGGGAGACTTGTTCTTCAATCAAATTTGTTCAAACTGTTAAACAAACGTCTGGTTTAGAAGGTTCATAGCTTTAAAACATGACTTTAAACGGTATTAAATAAATGTTCCTTTTAACGAAATAATATTTATTGGTTAAACGACAGAATGAAAGACTAGCAAAAGAAAAAAATATTCTTTTCAATGATTTTGGAACTTTCCCCTTACTTTACGTTGCGTAGTTATTTTTCTAACTATTAATTTGAAAGAATAACATGCCCGTGTTTTAAGGGTAACGTGGGTGTACAATATAGATATATTTTTTCTACCGCTATTTGTCTTTGCGAGACAAGTATGCCGTTGTTTCATTATTCTAAATCCAGTCTCGTAATTTGGTGAGTTTTTTTAACCCAACCTAAATATCTAAAACGATATTTTTTTATAGTGAATCATCTCGATGCAGTAAGTTGTGCAGAGATTTAGTGTCCAGTAAAGTCTAACCCAGAATTAAAGTTCATAATATTCTTTCGTGAGATAAACCTCGTGTAACCCTTACGAAAACAGTAGAAACAAATTATCTAGATCAATAATTGACTAAGAACTTTGACAAAAGGTGAAGGTCGCATGCCCAAGCTCCGCGCATTGTGGCGGACTCAGCTCAACACTAAAGCGTTGCATGGAGCTTGGATCAGGGAGGTCTCGTTGTTGTCAAATACCGATCATCTTCGGAAATCATCGGCAGACTTCGTTAAACTTCCAAATATGGTCAATGCGAAATCGTGTACAGATGTATTTCGGAACATTGCAATCATAACCATGCAACTCATGTAAAACTCCAGATGCAAAAGTCTGTTTCCAAAGGGTGATTTTACAACTCTTCATTTTTCATTCACCAATTGTAAAACGTAATTTGTAGCATTGCTAAATGTGTATATCCCTCGTATTTGAAATACAAAAATGAATTTCGACTTAACATTTCTAGAATTACATTTGAACTTTGTAAAGTTGAGAACGGAAAGTTGAGTTTTACAGGAATGAAATGTTAGGTTTGCAGACTTGGACTTGTCTTTTCGAGAAGTGCATGGTTGAGAACAACATGTTACAACTTGCGAATTACGAGTTTACATGATTTCATTTTTGGCACACATCCCCTTCCATACTAAACACATTGGGGTAGAGTGAACTTTATTTCTTTTCTAAGATGCTAAAATGATCTATACAGGGACCCCTCTGATTATAATAATCTCGAAATAAAATATAGTGTTTAGATCGCTCACTTTAATAATCCATGAACAGGGCTAACTGTTGGCTATTCCAAGTATGGTACCCAACCCCTAGTTTAAAACGACATTTAGTTGGTTTAAGCTTTGATTACTGCAATTTTACACTTTCACTTTTTCATTTATTCAATTTTGAATCATATTTACGTCTTATTTTTTCCTTTAAAGACTTAAACAAACAAACTAAACACCTATTGTCTTTAATAAACTCGTGTCGTGTGATAATGCAGTGCGGGCCACAATGTCCATGTAAGGCTTATCACGTGGTTAACATTCCACAAAGAATTATGGGTATTGTTTGTTTTGGAAGCGTGATGGCGGACTGAGTCTTGACATTTATTTCTTTGCTGCCCTCATAAACGTTGAAGGTGATGCGTTAATCTCTTACATAAGCAGACTGTTTGGGACTGTACACCCAGAAAAAATTAATTATTAGGTTGACCTTTTCACATTGAACCTGGTAGAGGCAGTTGACGTGAACCAACGTCACAGTCCCACGGGGCGCCGCGACCTAACGTGAAACAACGCGGTCACTCGACAGTCGACAAGCATTTGATTGCCATTCTTCTCTCCGGTAGATAGAACTAGATTATTCGAAACTCGTCTCCATTAAAAGAAAGTTATCGGCAAAATCGCCAATACGATAGATATTTATAGGGTTATGTTGATGGAAAGAACCGAGATGAAAGGTTACCATTGACGCGTGATCACGAGGGGGCAGCGGGTAAGAGCGGATTTAACGTCATTCAATTGTTACGTCTTGAAAAAACTATACCTTTATTTAAGAAATAAAGTTCGCTCTACCCCAATGTGTTTTGTAATAAAGTATAGTTTTGCCCTGAACTATTATAGTTAAAGCACGAGGACGGTAGTTTGGGACTGTACACCCAGAATAATTTAATTATTTGGTTGACCTTTTCACATTGAACCTGGTAGAGACGGTTGACGTGAACCAACGTCACAGTCTCACGGGGCGCCGTGACCTGACGTGAAACAACGTGGTCACTCGACGGTCGACAAACATTTGCTTTCCATTATTCTTTCCGGTAAATAGAACTAGTTGGTTCGAAACTGGTCTCCATTGCCATGTTGATCGAAAGGACCGAGATGAAAGGTTACCATGGACGCGTGATCACGAGGGGGCAGCGGGGAAGAGCGGATATAACGTCATTCAATTGTTACGTCATGAAAAAAACTATACCTTTATTGGCTGATAAAGTACTTTTTTTATTGTTCTAACCGCTAGGCATCTTAGATTGCTCTTTACCGCATCACCCCTCGAACACGTCAACAGAAAGCTATGTACTTTAGAATAGGAAGGTTTTATTTTTAATTGCAAATTAGGTCATATAAGATCAGCAGGTTTTTTTAAAAGGAATATTATAGTTTCCAATGCAAAGCGTCTGGAGATTACTCAGCAATCTTGTAGCAACATTTTATTAAATATATATTGATTGTACAGCTGCATACCGATCGTTCGACAAATTTGTGTTTTAAGGTCGGAATCGACGATCAAATGTTTCATTTTACATAGTCAACAGTAACACTTTGGGACTTCGTTGAACATTTCAAAGATTCAAATTTTGGATTGTTCCTTACAAAATCTCAATAGCGTCATTTATTTTCTATACATTCTGTATACGTTATATGGAATTTGATTGATAAGGTCGAAAGGACAATTTTATTTAGGAAATTTAATAAAATTTAGCAAACTGGAATCTTGAGAAATTGACCCATTATGTTCATTTCATTCTGCCAATACAATGATAGGTTGAAGAATGTTCTTTTTGCACATCGACATCGGATGGTTTATTGTCAGTGTAAAACGAAGTAAAGAAAGTGACTTTCAAACGAAGTTTAAATTACATGAGTTTCACTAGGTGAACAGCTTTCGGGATGAAGCTATATGTATGTATGTATGTATGTATGTATAAATGTATGTATGTATGTATGTATATATGTATATATGTATATATGTATGAAGGCTATCGTCCGGCGTTTCCTCTCAATGTTTGTTACCAAACAATTTTGGTTCTTTTCAGGAACAGCGCCATTTACATAAAATGTTCCCTAGGCAATGAGACAACTCATATCCCGAGCGCTGTGCAGCTAAAGGTTGGTACTGACAGCACTCGTCTATCGATCCTCTTTCCAAAACCAAGACGATTTAACTTCACTGTGTGCTTTGCATGTTTGCATGGGACATACAATAACCACAAACAACTCATCGAAATTATTGAAACAGATCTGATACTCGGAGCTCAACATTTTGTTATCTATAACCATTCCATCTCCTACCAGGTTAACATGGTTCTACGCCATTATGTGAGACGAGGATTGGTTGAAATTCGTCCTTGGCATCTGCCAAAGATGGATGTACATTACTATGGACAAATGGCGACCATCCAAGACTGTATTCTATCAAGCCGGAATGAGTCGAAGTACTTGGTTCTCAAAGACGTTGATGAAGTCATTGCACCACATCAACACCAAAACTGGGATCAAATGATGAGGTTCTTGGACGGCAAGGGCAATCACTCTACCTTCCTCTTCCGCAATGCCTTCTTCGGGACGACCTGGACTCAGTATAATCCTGACAAGCTAAAAACTCAATCAATAAGCAGCTTGAAATACATCTGGAGAGATAAGAAAGTCTTCAGACAAGGCATCCGAAGCAAGGCAATTTTAAAACCAGAGCTGGTTCATGTTGGAGGTATCCATTCCCCATTTCAGGTTGAAAAATACTGTGACGTTGTTCCTGTCAATACGTCGGTGGCTCTTCTCCACCATTACAGGAAATATAATCAGCAAAAGAAAAAAGTCAAAGATCCAACCATGCTTAAATATTATGATGAGCTTTTATCAAACACCAAGAAAACGTATAAGGAACTTGATTTATTATAATAATGTAAAATGGATTCTTCATTGAAAAATTTAATATAGTTGAATTGTATCTTAGTATATATCTTAGGGAAACGCGTTTCTTGGGAAATAAAGGTACTCAACGAAAAGAACACCATCTTCAATTGCATGTCAACCCTTTTTCAGAAAAGGAATTCTCTAATGAAAGTACCAAGATCGGATGAATCACACGAACCCCTTTTCCTTACTCAACTGATTAAATGTTGTTCATACTGAGTAAGTCCCATGAAATTTATTTTCTTCAAATGGGAGTTGTGTAAAAACTAGGACAAATTTTAAGAAACCTATTAATTAGGGAGAAGTAAAAAAAGAAAACATACCAAAACTGGCTACATTGTCTTTACATCTTTGTCATGTCATGTTCAGAATTAAAAGTTTCGTTAACTGCCGAGCAAATACTGACCAGTACTTAATAAGCCCGCATCGACTAATGTTAGGTGTGAACTTTAGAATAAAGCTGGACCATAACAAGTACTTTTAACTGCTTAGGAGATGTTCTTACAGCGCAAGGCTTTGAGATCTTAAAGGTTGCATTTATATATGCTAATGCGCCGTTTTAACACCATATGACATTTACCATATGTTGAAGTATATTGGTCGGTATCAACCCATTGATCACTCAAAAAGCCTTTGTTCCAAAGTCACTATACCCCTTGGTACTTCTCATTATTTGGGATCAGATACAATGGTTTAAGTGTTAGTGCTAAGTCGTTTGCTTTATGTGCTTATGACTTACCTTTTAATATCACTTACCTCATTTACAAAAACATGTTCAACAGCAACTGCTTTAGAATAAATTCTCTTTCGAACCAATAATGTAAAGATTAATTTATATTACCCATATGGGAAGATGGACATAGGGTAATATTTTTCCTGTTAGTCACACGGGAGTTACACATTTTCTTAGCATTTGATTGGTTGTTATGAACCAATGAAAAAGAACGTCTTGCCGGGACTATTTCATTCATCTTTCAAACTTTTCCCGACTGGTAATTTGTTTACCCGTATTCTGAATTTTAACAATGTTTATTTAATCAAAGTAGTAGCCATTCGTTATTTCGCAGATGTGCCGGCACCAAAAACGTGAAAAAAGCCTGTCACGTTGCAGAAAAGTAAAGAAATTAGCCAGTATTGAATTACGTCTTCATTACGTAAAGCTAACAGTCGCGAATAAGCGCCAGGCTTCGTTCTGTACTGACGTCATAGACACGACCGGCTATGACGTCACAGTGCCATCATTTACGTCATAAGAAGTTCAGCTGTCTTGTAGTATTACTATAGGGCGTCGTTGACCTCTTCAAATTAACACAAAACTGTTAAATGTTATTATTTTGAACGACGGTAATGAAATAAGAAATAAACAAAACAACATTTACACTTTGTTTTGAAACCTTTTCACAAATGACAATCTAGCCGTGCGTAGGTAAATGTCGACTAAAGCCACAGCAAACGCGTTTGAATTTGGAGATTCGCAATCCTAATCCTTTATAGGGGAACGATTATTTCTAACATATATAAAATACATATAGGTAATATAAACAATAACCAACTCGTGACGGAAATCACAGATTATCTTTCCCGAGTTTTATTAATTGTGTAATTCTCTCGCCAAGGCTCGAGAATTACGAAATTAGTATAACTCGGGAAAGATAATCTGTCGTTCCCCGTCACTCGTTAGTTATTGTCTATTTAGATTAATTTAAGGATTATGTTTTTGAAGCATCCAATGAAATTATCTTGTACATCAGGCTAGTCTGTCCTTTTAGAATATTACTATTCTTATTTCGTGTTTCATCGATTCAATGGTCTGAAAAACATACAAAGTTTCTGTCCCAACAATAGCACGCCAATCACATGTTGAAGGGGTAACTAAAGAAATGACGTCCGCTATGATATAAAGCAACTAAGCGTACGCTAAGTAAGGTTAGAAATAAATGATTAAATAGACAATAAAACCAGAACACAAATAAGCTGCTGACCCAGCCGTTTGCTGCACGCTACATTTCTATGCATTTGCACGTGACGGGCGGGCAGGTGATCCGTCAATGTGTTTGATTGTGAATTGATTTGTTCATTTAGATACATCTGTTACGACAAATATACAATGACATGAAGCTACCAATTTAAAAAAAAAACGTAATGTATTTTGACACATGACTCATACACTCTTACCAACGTAGGAATTGCAACACATGTGATCGGAATCTTAAAAATGAATTTGAAATACAAAATGTAATCAAGGAAATTAACGCTTTGAAGGCATAAAGAAGTTTACATGAAATTCAACAAAGTAGAGCGACTTTCAAACCAGAAAGACGTTGTCATATATATTAAATAGTGCTAGAGAAGGGAAGGTTATAGGAGTCAATAGCTGAAATGATCGCATTTCGAGTTTCTTCATTAGACAGAAAGAGTCTTTTAGGCCTACAAAGGAAAAAGTCCCGAAAGAATCCTTTCGTTTAAAAGTAGTTATACAATTACTTGTTCATTGAATCGGCTGAGAGGATAGTGATGTAAAATAACATTACTGAATGGATTCTGTCTTGTAGAATTTGCAGTGACATATTATATTGAATGCTCTTTAATAAAACGCCATGTTGACAGGGTATCTCTCTCTCCCTCTCTCTCTCTCTTACTCTCTCTCTATCTCCCTCCCTCTCTCTCTTACTCTCTCTCTCTCTTACTCTCTCTCTATCTCCCTCCCTCTCTCTCTTACTCTCTCTCTCCCTCTCTCTCTCTCTCTTACTCTCTTACTCTCTCTCTCTCTCTTACTCTCTCTCTCCCTCTCTCTCTCTCTTACTCTCTCTCTCTCTCTTACTCTCTCTCTCTCTTACTCTCTCTCTCCCTCTCTCTCTCTTTCTCTCTCTCTCTCTCTCTCTCTCTCTCTCTCTCTCTCTCTCTCTCTCTCTCTCTCTCTCTCTCTCTCTCTCTCTCTCTCTCTGTAATCTTGTTTTTTGTGTATGTCATTTGCATTAACCAATATGAAAAGTTTGATAATATTAATAATTTCGATCAATTTTTTAATTCAACAGCAGTATACAATGCATTTTTTTAAAAACCATTCGGCGTCGCCTTGATTTTAAGTAAAACTGCATAATATACCATAGTAATTGATATGTTAATTAACACATTTGATCACGAGTATGACCACTGAATTGAAAGTGATTACTGAAGCTTATTGTCCAATGTTATCTATTCTGTCACAATAAGTCAACAGTCAGCACTTGCTGATAAAATGATACAATTGATAAATATAAAAGGAAAGGTCAAAATCCCAAGATTCGCACTCGGATGTCTATCGTTATACTAACCTGCGTTGATAGGATACGATTAAGAGTAGTGTATCAACTGAACCATGGGTATGTATTGACTATAGGCGACTTTTTAACTGGGAACAGTTTGGAAGCTGTGTACTTGTTCTATATGAAGTTTGGAATCTAAAATACATGTTATTCCTTGATAGTTTCCGTATCCTAGGTGATCATGTCAGGAAATGTACGGGAAGCTCATGAAAGCCTAGTGGAAGGTACACGGCGCGTATGGAATATTTGCGTAAAAACTAAAAATATAAGTTGCACGGAAGAGCCACGGAAATACACGAACAAGCAATCATACTAATCCGTTTCACGGAACAAATACAAAATAAGATGGTCCCGTAGGACTTGCGGTATACCCACGGAAAACCTGAGTTAAGCAAGTAATGCCCGTTCTCAATGCACACTTTACTCCGAGAAGTATAATTACTCCTATCAGTATGGTTACTCCTAGTTTATAAGTATTTTCACTTAATGTTCCAGTGAAATTTAAGGACCCTTTAAGTATATCAATTTAAGATATCAATTTGGTGAGTAAAGTGCTTATCCAAAGACAAAGAAGAGATTATCTTCAGTTTCCAGATGTAGGAGACGGTACCCACATGCCAATAGTGACACCAGTTGAAGCCTATGGCGATTACCTCAATGTTAGGGATATTTTACGTATTCTACATCCTACACGCGACCTGCACCAATAAGGTCATCATCACTGATATCAGTGGCCATGTCATGTGCAGGATGCTCCGCGTGTAATATAACTCAGAGCATTTATACACTATGCGGTATAATATAATATGACGGTAAATCCTTATACATCTTCCTACGCAAAGCTTAACTATTGCCAGTCTCGAACTGTCCAAGTTAACCCTTGCTGCCAACACAAGACTTTTCTGGCTTGACACCAGCACCCTCTCTGGCGATTTGTAGTTTTCTCCAGTTACCTCCCATTACTATGGCCAATCGGCGACGCCGTGTCTTTGCGATATAATCAATATGGCCGCGCCCATTGAAAGTGACCTGTTTGATCAGGTTACAAAGAAGTTGGCATCGCAAACCTTTTTAACAAGAATATTGAGTTTAAAGATGTATTGAGGCACGGAAAAGATGCTTTTGTTGTTATTAGGACCAGTTTTGGTAAATAAATAACATATGACTGCGCCCCTTATATTTTTCAAAGGGAAGTATGTAGGCCCATTTATCGTTGGCGGTACCATTATTTAATGATATTTTTTCATCAAATAAGTACAGTTTACACATTGTTTATTTTTAAATAGCTGCACAATTATCCTGAAAAATATGTGAAAATCAAATTTATCAGGGGAGCATATATTTTTAGACATACAATGAAAAGTATATATTGTCTATGCAATGTATGTTAACAGAGGTGTCCCTATTTTCAGGGTAATCATGATTTGATTGATAAATTAATATCTGTGAACGAAACAAAGTAATATTATCATTACAATAAATCTAATTTAATTTTAGTTGATATTAAGATTAGAGAAAAGTATTTGCAAAACTACAAAAAATATTCTGGTACAATTACTACAAAAGTGGACTTAACTTGTCTTAATTTTACCGGGCACACATTTTGACACTATATCAAGAACTTAGCAATTTTCTATCTTTATCATGTGCACAAATTAAGTCTCATTTTTTATTATCCAACTGTTCATAAACACATGTACAAGCCAAACGGGAAACATTTCAGAGAGAAAATAATTTTTATATCAAGGCACATACAGTAATATTTTCAAAAATGAAAATGACCCAGTGAAATCAGTAGAAATGGAAGAAAATATAACAATTGTTTTAATTTTTTAATTTGTTATTGACGACATGATATTTAAATGATACACATTATAATACCGGGTTTTTGACTGCAAGAAGTAAAGTTTGTTGAGGGAAACATTTACTACCCCGGAACAACGAGATCGCAGGCTACTACATTTCGAGTGTTAAGACATCGAGATACGGCATGTTCAAATATTATCGGTTAATTTATGTAAAATTGAATAATGTTTCGGTTCAACGGGTAATCGATAAAGTGTTTGCAAGCACAAATGATAAAGCCATTGTACGATGACAGGAGATTAAAAGTCTTGCCGGGTGTAGTGCATCGAGTCGGTGCTTCAAATCATGGTAAATTTTATCGAGCTTCAGTAGTTTACCAAAGCATTTTTAGAATAAATTCTTTGACAGGCCGCTGTCCGTTATAGGGTTGTAGCACAATAATAACGCAAATTGACTATAAACATAAATGAACTTGAATATATTGTTCATCGCTTTGCAGGCGACACTTTCTCTTTACAAATCTTTCAGTCGCAGTCGACATGGGCGCAGCCATGTTTGTTCGAGTCCCCGGATGTAGCTTTTGCTAAGAGATTTCTGATTGGCAATTTCAACTTCAGTAACTTGAATTTTCAAGTAAAGATCTTAAAATTTCAACTTAAGTAAATTGAAATTTCAAGAAAACAATAATAAAACAGAGAGAGAGAGAGAGAGAGAGAGAGAGAGAGAGAGAGAGAGAGAGAGAGAGAGAGAGAGAGAGAGAGAGAGAGAGAGAGAGAGAGAGAGAGAGAGAGAGAGAGAGAGAGAGAGAGAGGGGGGGGGGTATAACTGCATGTGAAGTGCTATGTGACCTTTGTGAAATTAGATGCGAGAACCCTCATGATATTGTGAAACCTGAGGATGACAATTATGACGACTCAATGTAGTGTGCTAAAAGTCTTTATAACAACTTTGCTGCTTTTTATGGTCCATCATTATGTCTTATCATCGTTCAATTGGAAAGACATAACTGAAGGATGGAAGTGTTGCAATGAAACAAAGTAAATGGATAAATGGATATTCTTAAATGAAGGCGATCATTATTGAAACAATACTGTAGCTTCAAGAAGTCTTGGAATGTTAATATAAAAGACAAATATGAGTGAACAGTGTTTTGAATACGAAATTAACAAATGTGCATGTAGGACTTGATTCTACTATAAAAAAAATTTCATTTTAATTTTCTTTGTAGGCCTATATCCCATATAAGTTTTGTATTTCCCTAATTCATGGAATACATAGAGGTCATTACCCGAGGAAGTGTGTCATATGACTTTTACGAAACGAGTGCGAAATTTTGTGTTACCCGAACGAGAGCGAGTTTCGTAAACGTCATATGACACACTTCCGAGGATAATAATTGCTTTATTAGCGATTCTATTCCATTTTAAACGCATTGAAATATTCAGAAAAATGCCTCCTTTCCTTACGACGGCCCGCTACAGTGACATCATGAACAATGGTTTTATGACGCCACAGACGACGAAATCCGTTGCGTTTAGACAATCGTTGCTAGGCAAAAGTGATATGTGCACATGTGCTCATATTGAAATATGTCAACGCTCATACATACTCATAGTGGTAATAACACTCTATATCACATCTTTATTAGCATCTCAAGTCCCACATGCCACCTGTGCAGCCATGATGATCACCGAATTACTGTCACATTCAATACAAACGAGGTACTCTATTTGATCATTGTATATGGGATGTATTTGGGATGATGCATTCAGTTTACTTACAGATTTGGATCAGGATATATGGAAGGAGCTCGATCAGCGGATTCAATTACGCTGATTAAGTAGGATTGGGTACATGCCAAAATAGTATATTGGCCAATATCAATTAGAGATATCTTACATAAACACCCCCTCTTTTAAATAGGTGACCCCAAGAAAAAGCCCCGCGCAACCATATAAGGAAATAATGTAGCTTTGTGAATAATGTTCCAGCTTTAGTTGTTTGGTTAGGCTTATGTTGGTAATCACATACTGACGGCTCTTTAAGGCATTGTTAAAATGAGGGAAAACACCACATTTGGTTATCCTATCTTATATGGTTGCTGAGAAAAGTGTTAACTCGGACGGAATATTTAACGGAAACACTGACGGCTATACACAACCGGCCAAAAGAAACGCCTAGTTCATTTCTAATAAGATTTAATAAAAACTTTAAACAACACGTTAGCAATCTCTTAGCATGATACAATCATACCATTTCTGCACTATACTGCCAAGTTTCAGAACTTTAACTGCTGTTACAAAGGAATGGTGATTGTTCAAATGAGACAAGGGTAAGTTGTTCAGTATTCGATCAATGTTTGATTAGAGAAATTTCATTCAAACAGATTTACAAGCAAATGTGAGTTCAATAACGGGTGTGGCCACCGCGAACAGCAATACTGGCATGCATTCGTCGACGCATTGACGTGGTTAGACGTCGGATGACTGCAGGAGCGATGCGTCTCCATTCTTCTTGCAATGCCTGAATGAGATCATTTCTGTTCAAAACTGGCATTTGTCGCTTCCGAATCTGTCTATACAAGTGATCCCAAACGTGCTCAATGGGATTGAGGTCAGGAGAATTAGCTGGCCATGGAATTGGATCTACATTCTGCGCCTGAAAGCCGTACGACGAGCAGTGTGAATAGGCGCATTGTCTTGTTGCATCAATAACCTTTGGTTCTGCTGCAGGAATGGAATCAAAACTGGTCGTAAAACCTGGTCAATGTACTCCTGGGCATTCAAATTACCATTTACAATAACGAGGTCTGTCTTTCTGTCTCCACAGATGCCTCCCCAGACCATCACCCCTCCACCTCCAAATTCTCTCACCTCTTGAACACATTCACGCATGAAGCGACGCATCACACGCACTCTTCCGTCAGTTACGAACAGCTTGAACCTGCTTTCGTCTGTAAACAACACATGAGCCCAGTTCCGGTTCTGCCATCTCATTACTCTACGGGACCTCAGTCAGTTACGTCGATGACGCAGGGTCAAGGTTACACCGCGGAATGGTCTGTACATCCGAAGACCATATCTTCGAAGTCGTCTACTTAACGTCTGCCAACTCACGCTGCAGATGACTTTGAAACCACGATATAATAAATTTGGGAAATTATTCAATATTTTATACAAAAATATTATGTAGGCGTTTCTTTTGGACGGCAGTGTAGCTCAAAGCTTGAACCTCCTTACACTTCGTGGCGGGGATTAATTAAGATAATGGCACATTCTCTATATATACTTTCAGACGAGACAACTTTACACAAAGTAGCAGACCGGGGCGGAAAGACGCTTACGTTCAGACGGGTAGGAGACATTAGCGTCACACCATATTTCTCAGGGGACCGAGTTGTGAACCTACCACGACTTAAACTCAGGGATGATGACATCATTATTTGTGGTTGGATGAGATCAGGTCGGTGTGATGTAAAAATATTCATTTGTATCAATATGACAAAGATGTCGCTCCCTATAAACGTGGATCCAAGGTGGGGGTGGTGTTGGAGCTACCATCGTTAATCTTAAACTTATCAATAAATCATGGCTTTTTGTTCGAGTCAGAGATGCCAATACATAACAATGTCCTTATTTTATTAAGAAGAACTGTGTTGAAAGGTGATTGTCGATAAGGAAAGGATACCTTTGAAACTAATCTTTAACAGACAGAATGAAAGATTTGGGTTGATACTAAAGACGCATAATTTCAATCATACATATACAACATGGTACATACATACATATATTTCCGTCTGTATATGCCACCTAACATTCAAACCTGATAATTAAATATGTTTGATATTTTGGGATGAGTAAGTAAATCGATTGATCGATAAGTTTTTAATTGATCTCTGAGGGTTATTTCGGCACGTACCAAAGGCGAAAGTGAAGCCAAGATAAGAAAGTCAATATTATTCTTATTCGCCCCGTATAACACACTGCAGAGTAATAGTTATACGGAGATAGTGTAAAACCGCTCGAGTAAGACGTAATAATATTTGGTGGATTTGACGTCACAATGTTGGCATCGCCGTCACAAAGGCGAACAAGTCGCGGAAAGGTTTTGTTCAGTACACTTTTTTTGCAGTAATGCTTGATTACTGAGGTCAAGTAATAAACAGAATATGAAACTTCCTTAAATAGAATACTATTTTGTTGTATTAAACTCGTTAAGTTTTGGGTATCAAACTCTTTCGCCTGTTGTACACCGAATCATTAACTCGTTTAATAAAGCTAGTTTTAAATGGAAGGTCGTTTAGTATCTCCTTTGTACGTTGTCAGGCACGCACTGGACCTGGGAGATGGTTAGCATGCTGATAAACAGGAAAGCTGAAACAATACCAAAGTTCAAGGAAGAGCACATGTTTGAATACGCAGCGAGCACCTACCTTGACGCTCTACCATCGCCACGTGTGTTGAACACGCACCTCCGGTTCCGTCATCTGCCAGACGATATGAAAACACGGCCTATCAAAGTGATCTTCCTGATGCGGAACCCACGCGACGCGATATGTTCATGGTACAAGGTCCATCTTGCGCATGCGCCATTCCAGTACAGTGGAAGATGGGACGATTGGCTACCGGGGGAGCTGGAAGGGTCCTGTAAGTAAGTTTAAATAACCAAAATGATGTTCATATAGCGCATGTATCCATATTGAAATCATATGCATGCTTTTACCCTAGTCTTGCTCAAGCTACCACTTGCAGAGCTTTAAATGTCACCCTTAACCCACCTTCCCCAGATACCCCATTGTACCGCTATGCATGACCAAAGAGCACTTTTTGTTTATAAAAAAAGACAACAGTGACAACACTCTCAAATGGTGTGTAATGCGAAGATGGGAGGGGTCAAGCGCGTCACCCAACCATTCTTAGAGACGCTGTTGCTGACCTTCACTGAGAGCGGTCAGATTAGCTATACACGGGGACGATGCTACCATAATTAATCTTAAACTTTTCATTGCATTTCATGGTATAGGTAAATGGTTTCAAGTCGTGCAAGATGAACTTGAGGTTATTTGGCTTTAATAAGGTGACGAACAACTATGTAAGGATGTGTTAATAAACGTTGAACCTGTTGCAGCTCCAGTAATGTTAAATATAAAACACATTTCCTTCAGCATATCAGGTCTTCCAAAGATGCGTACAACATTTTCAGCAAATATATATTTCAGACGACTGGGGGTCTTGGTTCGACTACGTTAGAGATTGGGAGAGAGACCTAGCCGCTCAGCCAAACATCAGCGTGTATGTTCTATACTATGAGAACACAAAGAAGGTGACTGACTGCTGAAACTTGCTCAAATATTGTAAACATGATTTCTATTTCTGAAGTTGATATGTCTTTTTTCAGAGAACTTGTTTGTCATTGTAATTGATATTTAACATGTATAATCAAGCAATGGGATAATGGTAATTACATTGGATTTACCATTATAAGGGTAACATTCCAACCCATCATTAAAAAATAAGACTAAAAGTCGTTACATTAATTGATATACCCCGCCAGGTAGCTCTTTTAAGATATCAGACATTCGGATTGAAACTGATGTAATTTGGACCTGTCGCCCGGAAATGACCACAAAATACTCTGCACAACATTAAATCATCCGCTAGCACAGATCTCTCATAACTCTGTGCCAGCGGATGATTTACAACTTGCACTGTCCAGAGTTGCGAAAGCGCATTCTGGGTCACGTGACGAGCTATTAGACAGACAGAAGCTATCAGATTCTTCTAACGTCTCTTCCGCCGGGGCAAGCAACTGTAACTTGAGCCTAGGTAACATCTTCATATCGCCTTCCGTTGATCTAAAATGGTATATTGAAAGTTGTGTAGAAAAGACAAAATTAGAGCGAATGGCAAGTTCTTCTTTCAATAAGGGTGGACCTCCTCGTGACATTGGTGTGGAGGATTGTCAGTTTTGTAACGATTTTTGAGCGTGCCTCCCTTTTCCCGCCTCTCATCAATTCATTAATATGATATCTTAAGTCATTTTAAATAGCGAAAGTACTAATCATTGATACAATTATTTATCAGATTTCATTATTCATACCATTATATGGCGATTATTGCTATTTTATGTGTTCAAATGAATTTATCCTCCATTTTAACATCATGTCATTTAAACATATAACTATTTTTGATATGACAGCTTTCAGTGAAGGAAGACTCAGACGCCAGTCAATATTGGTGACCTTGACCTCATTTTCAAGGTCACCACGACCACTTTTTAATACATTAGCAAGAAAACCTCTGTAACAATAACTATGTAAGGCAAGCAAAGGATCGGCAAACATTTCGCAAGTTGGAGGTCTTCCTCGTTCTAACCACCAAAACAGTCTCTGATGTATGAAAGTAAATTTATTTAAGTTATTAGCATTTCCTATACTTTTAAAAGCGCTACCACTAGGGCCAGACGTTTTTACTAACCCGAAAATCTGCAACCAGATGAAGATACTCAAAAAAGGTTTAGTGGCTGTAGCTGGTTTTTTAAGAGACTTATTTCCTAATATTTGCTCAATAAACACAAGTTATGATCTTCAGGGGTTACAATATCCAAGTTCTAAACCTGATGATCGGTAGTCGTAGAAAACTTAACATATATAATGTAAAAAATATTGGCGGCTATTTTTGTGTGAAAACCTTTTAATAATTTGTGGATAGGAAATTGATACGCATCGCTTAACCGATCATTGTACGTTCGTTTAAAAACAGGTTTTCTTTTATTGAAACACACTGTATTGCAATTGGAATCATTTTTTTTTAAACCACGCTCTTTAGACTATGAGCGTCTATCCAGCAAATCTGCCCGACACATGCTCGTGAGACCGAAACACTCATGAACGGTCCAATTGGTAAATGAATCGCCTATCATCCTATGCATGTCAGTGCTAATATACCGAATTATCATAACTGGCCGTGATATCGTAACAGCAAATTCCCTCACTTTAAACTCTGATGTACCTTTCAGACACCTGAAAACCGATTCACCATGGTTAGAAACAATTGACATACTTTTATCATCGTATATAATTGAAAGTTGACCTCTTCCCCTCCGACATACGTAATTAGAATTGCATTTTGGAAAAAAATGCATAATTGAAATCTGTTTACTACATTGTGAGTATCACATCGCTGGCGGGGCTATTTTTATCAACTTATAATAGAATAAATGACCCTCTGTAAATATTCGTTTAATAGACACTCCGTCATCGACAAAAGTTGCATAATGCAATGCGATGCGCATACGCCCCACAGTGGTAGTTCCGTAATAAATTCTTAACAACCTCTCTTCTAATACGAGATCTTCTCGGGTTTCTGGCAGGTTTACCTAGCGATATAATCTAACTTGTGAGTAATTTGGAGTTCAGTGTGTTTTCAACAATATTGCTATTATTAAACACGTGGATAAAAACATCCAAAATAAAGTGTACAGATCAGGAAGCAAAGGATCGAAAGGCTGAGGGAATAGACGGATAAAAACGCATAGTCAAAGATGGACAGCAGGTTTTACACTAAAAGTGGTCTTGTTTCTACTCGTCGACCTGTCCAGTTTGGGTTGCTATCCCAGAAGCGTATAAGCTCAAGAGTTAACCGGATTTAAATACGCTGATTTAGCAGGATGAACAAGGCAATGTTTAAATGGTGGAACTATCGTACAGTATTTCAACGAATGAAAACGCCATATGCGTGGATAACATACAAATGTATTTGTTGTCACACGGGCCTTTGCAAAGAAACAGGTTAACGTGTTCTGTAAAGAAGCGTTTTGAATGAACTTTTGAAAAGGTGTCGCAGACTGCTAAACTAAGTTTGATTGTATCCAATCAGGCTTCTACATATATTAAAGAGAGCCGTTCGTATTGCGACAGAGGTTGTAAATGAATTAACAACGTATCAGCCTCTGTTGGGAAAGAATATGTATGCCTTGTTAACTTTTTAATCCTACAATTCAGGACCCTTTGGGCGAGCTGAGGAACATCGCCAAGTTCCTGGGCTGTGATGCTGAGGAGGATTTACTAAAGGAGATTGTGGAGAAGTGTCATTTAGACAGGATGAAGAACGATAAGACTCCTTTTGAGGGGGAAGAATGCAAAAACATGCACTACAACAAAGGTAAATTTACGAAATGAGTATCGTGTATGAGTATAAGTATTGACGATACCGCTTCCGCTTTGAACAAATGAGAACAAATCTGTATATGGCACGACAAGCACGGTTATGGGTAAGGGGTTATGGTTTTCCAGTATAGGTATATTATCAATGATCAAGTTTTTTACACTTTCTTTCCTACTCGATTTCAAAGGCACTAGGCAATTAGCATATGACAACTTTCCTCGCAAGACAAAACACCTACCATTCACCAATACTATCTCAGATAAACCTTACTGCCGTTTGTCGCCTTTTCTGCACAAGCTGTTTAGCATGCTCTACCATTACTTGATCGTACATCCAGACAAGTTTCTGAGGGGCAATCAAAGCCACTAATTTGTACAGCAAGACTTTCAAAAGCCTTAGATTGAAACTTGGACCAGTAATGCCTTATTGGAAAGATGAGCAACTACATGTACCTATGGTGGTTAAAAGTCAATAGTAGTTCGGCTCGCATTTATCATTGCAGCCTTTTTCTTTTATTTAGCTAAGGAATGATGGACGATGTAGGTTTTGCAGGTAGAGCCAGTGGTTGGAATCAAAGTGTAGCTGTCATTATAAACTAGAACCTTGTTATGGGGTTGGGGTGAGTTATTGAAGATGGATACGTTATCGATTTGCAGTGGTTAAGGTTGATACGGTTCTGTAAGGGTTTGAGTGTTTGGACAAGTGTAGGTCTTGAAGGGTGTAATAATCAATGGGCTATGCGTGTGTTTATTTGCAGGGAGAGTGGGTACCTGGAAGGCCGTTTTCACCGTGGAGCAGTACGAACTCTTTGAGAAGATGTATAGAGAAAAGATGGCTGGCTCCAAGTTTGAAGAGATTTACAAAGGACACGTTGAAGCACTGTGATTAAGCAATCAAAACGACAATGATACATCTGGTATATTTACGGATATACGGAAATTTTAAATACATATTTTTATACAACGAAATTGAAATTAACTGTGACAGTTCTTATGTATTGATTAATTAAGTACTTTCGACTAATATGAAATCATCTGTTTGGTCATTTAACACTCAACCAACACAACATTATGACTAGTTCCTTTACAAACATATTACATTATCGGTAGAGAATCCGCAATAGTTATCATTTCGTATGCAATCATGTCATCAAAACAATATAGAATCCAGTAATTGGTTACGTTCATTTTGATGACTTTTAAAAAAAAATGCTCGGGCATGCCTTTTAGTGGTTGTAAATCTACACAACATCGAAAAATATATATCAATTAAGTGTTGCTAAAAAGGAAGCGTCCATAAAATATCGCTATGCCATGCCGACCTCCAAGTGGTAGTCCACTTTCGTTTTGGCTGGTCTTATTTGCGATGCATATACATTCATGCAGGCAAGTTCTGAATACTTAATAATCAATTTAAATTTCAACTAAACACTTTTGTTAGATCAACAGAAATGACAAGTAAATTGGAGTAGGATAGGATGCATAAACTGAAAGAATAAACACAAACATAAAGCATAACCATCGAACCAAGAATAAACATAAGTGGGTAAAAAGTTATCAAATTTATAAGTTTTCTCCTCATAAATACATTCCTTCAAACCATGATATACAAGAGTTCAAAATCAATTGAAATATAGTTATGGACGCATATCAAAGGGCATTCTCTCCCAGTCGAGATAGCTCCGTCATAAATTCCATTACAACCTCTGTATATTAATACAAAGGTTTCTCGGGCTTCCGTCAGTTTCCCCTACCGGCACAATATTGCAACTTAACCTACCTGACTATAATTCAGCCTATGATAACAGGGAATACATGAATAACATATTTGTTGTCACACAGGCCTGTGCAATGATACAGTCGCAAAATGAGACGTTTGGGTTCTGTAAAGACGTGTTTAAGTGCAAGGTGCATATTCCAATAAAGTTTAGCTTTTGGAAAGCTTACGGAAATAACTTAGGCGAACTTTTGAAACGGCGTCGCTGATTGCACAACTAACTTTGCATCCAATCAGTGTTCTACATTTCTAGACCAAGACACCTTCGTACAGCTGTTTGTTCACATACCTGCGAATCGTAGTGCAAATATCATGTAATTAGGCATGTGTTTGAGGCATCGTAGCATTGCGAAAAAGAAAGGGATAATTTTAAATTTTCAATACAGAAGAGAAAATCCATTGCACCTTAACGCAATCGTATGCTTTACCCAACAGTTAACCGTATTTTTTTTTGGCAGGTCACTGAAGTGACCAAGGGTCAACATTACGAAAACAGTAAATTTTATTTTCCCCTACATTATCCTATAAAAGTGACCAACAGCTTTAAAAACAAGTTATGTTTGTTAGTTTGCATAAATGAAATTGCTGTTAATTTTTCTCAGAAAGTTGAAATTGAATATTTTAATCGATATTTAAGGAAATCGGAATTTCGAAAATGAGACTCCTTCTGTCTTTTTAATAATGCCAAATTCGACAATCCCACAATAAGTTAAAAAACGGTTATTTCACACATTGACAATCGGAGATCCTATGTCATTTCTGCTGAAGTTATCTTATTGCCGTTGAAACCAAACCCCAATTACATTATATTTGCACTAAGATACAGTAGTAAGTGAACAAACTTTTGATATGCAGCTGTAGTAAAACAGAGGTTGTAATGGATTTTATGATAGAGCTACCTCTTTTGGGAGAAAATGCCAGTTGTATAGGCATTTTTTCAAAAATTAAACTTTCTAAGCTTGTGTTGAAAGGACTGTTTAAAATACAGTGATAGCAAATTCCAACATCCCCATTAAAATTGTTTCATAATTGAGTAGAAAATTCCCAGGGGTCAGATGTGAACAGTATCGGAGCATATAACTCTCGATGACCAATGATGTAAAACCATATGCACACCATTGAATACAACATATAGAAATATACTTACATACAAAGTTGTCCAAATGAAAGTCAACGTTTGGAATGGTTCTACATGAATATGAATTGGTGTGATCCATTTGTGTTTAGATATTGTTATAAAAATGATTTGCCTGTAGAAAAAAAAGATCTAAACCTTTATTATTGTATTTCTGTCAGTATCGTCTTCAAACGCTTGAAGCAAGATTGACTTTTAATTTATTACTCAGGACAAAAAAGAACCGCAACAATCTTCTTTATGCAAAAATATAGAAATCCCGATCACGTTCCGTTTGATGATTTTGTTTGAAATGAAGAGGATATCCTTGAAGGGATGAGTTCTTTGCAAATAAGAAATTCAATTGTAATTTGAAAACAAAACTTATTTAGAGAAACCTTTAACGTTTTACAGTTTTGCCAAAAAGAAACATTTCATGATATTTCAAAAATTCATTTTTGAGACTGAATTGATTTTCAGTGTGACAATTTTTATGTTCGACACATTTCCTTCCATCCTGCTACATCAGCCTCATTGAATCCGCTGATCCAGCTCCTTCTGTACACCCTGATCCCCTTCGAGCGAAATCCCTCGTAGGGCTGGCGGCGTGATGTTCTTGGCTGTGCTCACCTGTATTGTGTCAGCCAATGAAATGTCGTTATCCAAGGAGCTTGACGCCACTCTTTCGAACTTAACGGAATTTTCCATCCGGGTTGTGCCGCTGTTGTTGGACGCGAGTCGTCTCATTGGCTGGTTAGAAAGCTAGCGATACGAGGGATTTGGCTCGAAGGAGAGCAGGGTATATTATAGAAGGAACTGGATCAACGGATTCAATTACGCTGATGTAGCAGGATGATTTCCTTCATTGGCTGCCATTTTTGTTTGGCGTTTTTAGATGTCTTTACGGGTAGCGAACAAAAGGTAAGTTGATTTAACACATGGTGACAGACAACAATGGGCAAGTAGAGATTATTAACGATTCAAGTCAACAAGCGGAGATCATTTAGGAATAGTTGGCAATATTACCGTCCACTCTTGTTCCTTTCTAATACCCTGATCTCTATCGGGCCAAATACCTCGTATGGCTGGATCGGCTTGTTATTCGTGGCTTAGTTCGCCTCTTATCATTTCAGCTAATGAAATGTCGTTATGCAAGGAGCGTGAAGTATAAAGTCAACGGATATTCTATGCATCTATGCATCTCTGTCGCTGTCGAATTTCGGATAAGTTAAAATACTTGCTGACTTTAATACCTTTGGTTGTTGGTCAGACTCATCAAGGGATTTATGTTTTGTGCACAGGAATTAAATTGATTACTTTAAGGCATGAAACCTAGTGGCTAATTTAGAAGCACAAATTAATGATATATCGTAACACCTATGTGAATGAAATGATGCGAATGATACAGAAGTTATGAAAGGCATAGTTGCACTCTTTGGGAATATTATATTTGCAATTTAATACTATGCGAGATATATAAACGTGCAGTGATTCACTTCAACGGTGCATTAATTCCTTCCTGTCTTTTTGAATCGATACACTTTTTGACGTCGATAGTACATATTTAACAAAATGCTTATGATGATGGATCACCATGATGGAGTTCGAATCGTGAGAAATGTCTGGATTTATGTAGTATCTGTGCATTATTTCTCTATTTACTGCCAATGTAACCTCGTTTGAAACTAAAAGGGGTTGGTATTAAATGCGTGTTACAAAGAAACATTTGTTGATTGATATTCCTTGCTTCAAAACATAATCTAGAACAAAAATGATCTTAAACAGATCGTTTCGTTAACGCCTTCCTAATCTGTTCTGCATTAGAAGTTGAAACCCTTTTATCGGGCTAGTCAGTTCAAAGGGTGTACTTTCCATTTATCAATTTGCTGTGAAGGCAGTACACAGATCACGGTTCTTTTAATTTTCATCCAAAAAACACAAAGGAAATTACAGGTTATTTATTAACAACACTGACGACAGTTTCCTTATCTTCATTCTGAATTGGTAGAAAGGAGATTAAAAACCACTTAACAAGATTGCCCTGAGAGCAAAAGATCCGACGCGACGCGACAATTCTGAGAAAAACATTTCAAATGAGAGATGGAGTTACAAGGGTATCATTTACGACACATTCAATGAAGATCATTCCCCTTTCTAGAAACATTCTTAAAGGCAAAATATTAATTAAATCTTAATATTGTTGAGATTGGAAGTGTTTAGTTAATTAATACAAAATGAAATATGTTCAAGGTTGATAACGGATATGTATTGTATTGAATTGAAGGGTTATACATACAACTAATTTGATCATCAAGTATCGGAGTCCCCGAAAATTTTGGCGGTTCACAGGCCAAAGGGAATAAGTTATGTCACTGAATAAATCATTCCTCTTCAAATCAAAGACATGCTACTCCTTCAATTGATTAAGACAACGTTTACCTCTACTTTGATCTAATGAATACTTTAATCATGTTCACTTTGAAGTTCCTCATTATTGAAATTTCAGGTAAAATCTTGAAATTGTCGCAAATCTGCATTGTCAGTCAGGGATCAGCTGTATAGGAGTTGACACTAATGCACTACCTGAACTTTATGGAGATTCCGTTGACTCAGAAGACATGAGAATAATGCATCATTATAATGAAACTTCTTAAATACTTTGCACAAGGGATTGAAGAAATTACAACCTTTAATGGATGATGCCATCATATCACTATTTCGTTCCATGTGAAGTTGAAAGACCCCGAAAGATAAGCATATGATGAATACATATTTTATGTGCATGTCAATCAAAATCCTGCTTCAATGGCGTCTTTATTATTTTTTGCTAGTTCATTAGGGCACGCAGGTGTGTTACAATATTCTTATAAATGTTCTTCGGGATTTGCAAAGTAACGGTTTTGAAATCCTTTCATCCGATTATGATAATTTTTTCACTTGCTATATAACTATGTAAGTCTGGACACCTAAACTTGTAAGGTATACAAAGGTTCAAAATCGCTTTTACGGTTTTACGGTTATGAAAACATATCAAGACAAATTCAATCTCTTAAGATTAAAGTATACACATTTCCAAAATTAATATCTCTTTCGAGGTCCATATAGAGGCAGATTATATAAATACTACCAAATGTAACTCGTTTGAAGATGTGTAAGGTTGGAATAAATCTTTAATTACAAAGGAATGAACATATCTGCGAAATGACCACTGAACTTTACCCCGATGAGTACAGCGATGATGTACCATGGATATTTACAAATTACTAATATGAACGAACATCTCTTGTTTTTGTCGTGTTTTAAGAGGACCATAATGTCATACGGAAGTTTATAATGTTCTTGAAAGTTCCGGTCGTAACATAGGAGCGAGAGTCACGTTTGCCTTGTTATATAAAGGAAACTCATGAAACATTTAAAACTAGAAATATGTTCATGTGATACACAGTGATGTCCCCAAACTTTTAATCCAATTTAATTTAAGTAGCAAAAGGCAGCACCACAGCACTAGATCTTACCAAATACCAGGTTTAGTAAAATAATACTCATTAGATTTTTAGATATAGATTGGAAAATTACCCTACCCCCTATGCACAAAGTTTAAATTGTTTCCAAGGAAACCAGAAAATATCTTCAAAAATTAGTAACCAAAGTAGCAAAAGGCACCCCCATCACTAGATCTAACCACACACCAAGCTTCGAAAAACAATACTGGGCGGTTTTTTGAGATATGGTACGGTAACGAAAGAATACCCCTATATGCACAAAGTTCAAAATGTTTCCATGGAAACCAGAAAAAAAATCAGAAGAACAAAAATAGCAAAAGGCACCACGCCACCACTAGACCTAAACACAAACCAAATTTCATAAAACAAATTGAACTGTTTTTGAGATATGACCCGGACACGGACCCTACTCCCCATTTGCACTAAGTTCGAATTGTTTCCATGGATGGCAGAATAAGCTTAGTCATCAGGGCTGTCCTACAAGGAAGAACTGGGGGACAACAACGTGCCTCCACATGACTCAATACATTATCGTGGTGTGGTAGTTTGCGTGCTTTAGTGAACCCGAGAGCAGTTTGGGGGAAGAAACCTAAGAACTAAAACATGCTGTCCTTCTGTCATTATACTTTTCTTCCCGACTTCCCCCTCCTCCTTTCGATCCCTTAATCCTCTCTCTTTTGAATCATTTTCATGTGTCTGATATATTATTGAAAACACTTTAATCCCCGAATATGGAAATATGTCCAACAAGATTATGCAATGTGACGTACCTGTTTGCAAAGATCATGTGCATCAAATCCTCATTATTAGGCCTGACTTCAAAATATCATTTGAGTAATAATATTGTGCACAATTCCGATTTAAAATAACTTAAGTACTGAAATATGTTTATATTTTCTAAATGACTTATAAACTAAGATTATCCTGGGTTGGATCGTTACAAATATCGAGAGATATGCACTCCCAGTGATATACGTTTTAGTAACAACTGGTGTTCGTCAGCGCCTTCGAAAGCAGGTTTCCCGTTAGTAGTTAAAAGTAGGAAATTGATATAAATTGCGAATTAAAATCCCCAAACACCATTAAATGGTCTTCTATTCTAAGAAACACTTTTTGATGTATTTATATTTTCATCTGAAAATAAATTCCCACGATCTTGAGCATGTTTTGAATGTTTTGTTAACTCAATCACCAATAGAAAATGAAACCCTTTTATCGGACCTGTCATTTCAAAGGTGATGGTTTACAATTTATCAATTTATCAGTTCCAAGAGCACATATCTTTTCATTATTCCCTTCCATAATCACTAAGGAAATTGCAGTTTATATTTAAACCGATGAAGACAGTATCAATACTTCAAAAGCACCGTTCTCCACGGCTAAATAAGGGATAAGGAAAACATTAGAAGAATTAAGTTTTAGAAGTTTGTTGAAAATGTGTTAAAATCAAAGTTGAATTCATTCTTGAAATATTAAGTCAGCAGAACTTAATAACGTTATATTTCTTCATCTAAAACTGATGAGACAATGTTTCGATATCCAAATTGCTACATTTTTCATTTGATTTGGTTTGCAATTTATGGTCGTAAGCAATAGACCGATAGGTAATCACAGAACTAATTTAAAATTGTTTATCATAACACGATTGCCCTGGGAGAACCACCCATGCTTTTTATGCACACTTTACCTTTTAAAAGATCATATTAAATGAATTTTCATTTTATGGAGTATTATCATAAAGAGAAAATTCAAGTGAAAAAATTATACTCTTATGGAAAGCATTCAGTCAATAAACTGATACCTTTATTGAGATAAAATAACTCAGACAAAATACTTTGCAGTTTGGGTATATATATATGTATCCGACTTTCACCCTAATTATAACTTTGAGGGAGTACAGTTAACCTTGCTTATTTACTAGCTATCAATTAGTATTGGAGTTACAAAATATTGGTTCATATGCTCTATAAGTTAACACCTTTTATTACATAAGGAATTGAAACTGATTCGCGTAGATAAACCGAACACGTCACGTTCATTTGAAAAATGCTTTCTTTGATCACAAACGATTGCATTGCAACAGGTAACTTTTAATTTCGTGTTCGTGAGAGCACTTTATTTCCTTGAAAAACGTTTTTCTGCTCCTTTATCTTGGTCATTTCGACATTCCTGATAATTGACATTTCAGGTAAAATCTGCTTCCGCAAAACCTGCATTGACATTAACGTATTGGCTGTGTAGAAGTTGACACTGATGCGCTATCTTCACGATCTTTACTCTCTAAACATGATAGAGATTCTGTTGACTCTAAAGAGCATTGACAATATGGCATCATTAAAATGGACCTTTTTAATTACGTTGCACAAGGGATTGCAGAAATAGCAACCTATAATGGATGACGTCATCATATCACAAAAATTCGGTGAGATCTGCATATGATTAATGCATATTCCTGTACATGCCAATCAAACTTATGCTTTAATGATGTACTTTTAACTTCACTTATTTGTTTAAGTTCATAAGGACACGCAGGTGTGGCACAATGAAGTTGCAAATGTACAGAAACGAAAACAATAGAAAAGTGTTATTCAAATATTTGACAATTATATTTTCGTTATTTAATTTCATAAAACCTTTGCGATTGCAGCAGGCGAGCAGTGAGTTCGCTATCAAATCCAAAAAAATATTGAATTTGAAACTTCCACTTTAAGGAGTTTCGTGACGTTCAAAACCCAAAAATGTCCAATATTTTTATATAGAATTCGTTGACCTTTATGATTATATCACGGAATCGAAATTTTATTGACAATTCTTTGATAACTTTATATCAGAAAAGAAAGATGTATTTGATTTGATATTTTATAATCATAATTCTTAAAAATCCTGAAAAATGTATGAATTTCCTAACATATACATACGAGGTGTGGTTATTGAGTTCGGAGAACTTCCAAAATATTCCACTTCGAGTACTTTACACGAGGTAGTTGACATTTCTTCTTTCATCTTTTGTATGTAACAAAACTTGCAAAAATGTTGAAAATATATGCTTCACATATCATATTCATGTTTCATGCCAATGTTCAACAGTAGTAAACTCAATTCAGAGTTTTTGGACAATGGTGTTATCAGAGATGATGTCATGGTCAAACGTTACCATACTGTAATGACGTATCGCCGTACAATGGCGGATGAAACAGTCACATTTACACAGCTTCGAATATCTTCCTTGGGAATGTCCGTAATGAAATAAAAATAAATGACTATGACACCATGACTAATTTGAATTTTACTATATACACCATCGATCAACAACACTACTACAACAATACTACTACTACTACCACAACTGTTTTGGCACAAACTGCAATTATCACTACTTTACTACTTCTTCCACAACAATCACTACTTCCACTACTATACTACTTTTACTGCCTTTACTACTAGAAACTCCATCATAAACACTACTACAATATTTCTCCTCCCCTCCTCCCCTCCTCCTAATCCTCGTGCTACTACTACTACTACTACTACTACTACTACTACTACTACTACTACTACTTCTTCTTCTTCTACTACTACTACTACTACTACTACTACTTCTACTACTACTACTTCTACTACTACTACTACTACTACTACTACTACTACTTCTATTACTACTTCTACTACAACTGAAACTGTTTTGGCAGCAATTACAGTTTAACAAATATATCAATACCACATCTGTAAATACTAAACTACTTTTTCCACAACCATCGACTCCTCCACACTATACTTCTACTACTACAACAACAACTACTACAACAACTACTACTACTACTACTACCACCACTACTACTACTACGACTACTGCTACTACTACTACTACCACTACTACTACGACTACTGCTACTACTACTACTACTAGAAACCCAATCATAAACAATATTGCAACATTCCTCCTCCTCCTCCTCCTCCTCCTACTACTACTAGTTACACCATCAGCAACAATACTACAACACGTGTCCTCCTCCTCATTAACTTAAGTTAAAATTCTTAAAGTTTTTTTTAATAAATATTCCGAAAGGCACCTTAGTTCTGACAGTAATGTGTATATCATTGTTTAAAACAGCGCCTTCCACTGAGCCCTTAAAACTTAGAACAACTTCCTTACTCTAATCAAATCATTCTATATAACTACATTTTATAAAAGAACATCCGCCTTCAAACACTATACAACAAAACCTGCTATGGTGAAGTTAATTCAAAGAGTTCCAGGGTCTTAGGTGTAACTTTCTAACGGTATTTAGTTGACAATACCCAATATAGAACCTTAATAAGAAATTATCAAACCACGATGACTTTAATTAATTAATTTAATTTAATTATTGGACCTTACAATTTAAGTCAAAGATAAATGTAATCATATTGAAATCACGAACTTGAATTTGCGTGATTTCATTCTTTATGCCCAATGTTTGGATCAAACTGCAATAACAGTAAATTTATATCAATGGATTGGAGAACGAGAAAGACAAAAACGAAATTACACATTGCAAATCAATTCGAATCATTAACCTGTATCAGAATGTAGTTTTGATCTCTTAAACATTGCTATCATTTACTTCAAAATTCAAAACACGTTAACAATGTAATTCTTTATAAGATTTTGTCAGAATGTGTTTACCTTAACGAGTCAGACAAGCAAAACGACCAATGTTGCACTATCTACAATGTTTCCAAAATGAAATAAAAATAAAAATTTAACCTTAACAATGTCTTTCCATTTTTATTCATTGGTCAAATGGTATTTGTGCTTTCAACTCCAAATGCCAAATGATATCGGTTTTTTTTTCAAACTTGTATACATCCTTTAATTATAAATGGTGATTCAAATCAATGAAATAGTCAAATAACAAATGACTTCTTTTATTTCTTCTGCCACAAATCACTTAACGGTAGAAACGTAACCAACGCTGCTTAAGATTTATTCTAATGTATTAGTAAGTGGGACTTAAATCTTAACAGAGAAATTTTCACGGATTTTGGTTCTTTTAGCGTTTATGTTACAAGCTATAATTTTAATATTAATCAAATTATATGTTTTCTCTATGTTTTATGATTCATGTTATAAAACAACATGAAAATAACCAATTTTCTCTTTTAGATTCTGCCAACGTTTCTTCAAACCGAAGTTACTATCTAACTTTGGACTGAGTTCTTTATTCATGAATTGTACATGGTAATGCACTTGAAGTATAAAATATAAATGTGTGATCATTCAGATCTGATTAAATGGATTTCAATTCATTTATTAACAAATTAAGCGTAAGGAGTTTGTGTAAAGCATATAGGTCCATCAAAATTAATGGGCAACACAATGTACTACGTATACTTCCTGTATACAAAGATCGTATGTACATTTTGTAGTGTATATATAGATCAAATTCCTGTTGACAAAAAGCAAACTTCGTATTTCAAAACAGTAAAAACAAAATGATGTAATAAATTACCGAAAAAACAAAGATTGCTTCTGTCAATTAGATATAAACATAAAGAAATAAGTTCTGTATTGAATTATGTAACGGATGCACTTCTTGAAATACGCGTTATACGGGAAGGGACACGCCCTAAGCATATATAAGATAACTCAAATAATCTACCATTAAAGATTTAGGTATAAAATGTTCCCCAATAAACATTAGTTTAAGCCAAATGCATTTTCTTCTGTGGGTCAGACATTTCAGAGCTCAATCCGATCATCCTTTATCATACAGGAAATAATCAAGTATCAAGCTAAATGCCGTTGGCGGATATTTTTATGTGAACACCATTTAATCATTTAAGGTAATATTAACTTATTTATTGATAAAAACTGCTTCTGTCCATTGTAAACATTGTATAGCAATTGGAAACATTTTAGTTTGTTTTTCGAGAAATCACCATATGTAGTTACAAAAAGGTACACCAGCCCCTTTAACATCGCGCAACACAAATATCCCATAATTTCCGGCTTGTGTCCTTTGCAAAATACACTAGCACTTGAGTCTGAACCTTTTTTGGAGAAAAATATAAATATGGAAGATATATATTTTGAGAGATACAAGAACATATAACGTACACAATGCAATACCCTTTTCGAGGTAAAACATTATCTATATTTTCAGTTGGGTGTAATGCATGTAACGTTATTACAAAATTTCATTTCTTATTTTGAAATCTTCAAAAGGGAAACTTTTAACAGTAGGTTTGCTCATCTGATGAATAAAAGGCCGAAAAACAGACATTTACCGTCATTTCAAAAGCTTTTGATTTATGAATCATAGAGGTATCCTATATTAAATTTAATTTTGCACACATCATTCAGAATCTTTCGTAAGGGAGAAATGTCATGAAGGATATCATTCCTTCCGAATTATCTTGCCATTTATAGATCTTTTTTATAATCATTGATGTTCAATGCCGATCCGATATTACCTGAAACGAACAATGACAAGGAATAAAGACGCTTTCTATACTTTAAGGCAATTTTATTCTGATAACAAGATTTTACTTAAAGGCTGAACATTATATCCTTTTAATATAATCGTACATGTACAGTTTAGTTGTACATTTCATTATATAATACCTTACTGATGGCTGATGATTTTGACAGATATTGCTATGCCCTTGCCATCCTTATTAACACAGATATAGAAGATTTGAACATTGTAAGAAAATGCAAAATTACCAAATAATTTAATTTTTTTTACTGATTTTATTACATACACTTACTTATTAGCTTTACAGACTGCATCCTGGTAATGATGCTCGTATCCCCGATCAAACAAGGACAAGGTTCCTAGCTTTTGCATCAATAGATCAATTTATAAACAAATTACCTGCCCTTCATTAGAGTATGCCTATCCCTACAACAATTAGACCTTAATCCTTAAATGGACAAAGAATGGTCATAGCTCCAAGACATTGACCTGTGTATGCGGTGCTTAGCTCGTTTTCGGATCAGGTGACAGGTTTACATGTACTTGCGTTTCTTTTAGTTTCCCTGAGCATGAGAGAAGAGAATTCAAACTCTTGGAACAAGGTGTTTAATTTGGTTATGTTTCGTAAAGACCAAAGGGTATGAATTTGAGAACAAGTTTCATCAATGGAAATTCCAAGGGGTGACATTACGCCTTTGGTTACCAAGAACGGATTGAACCATAAGTGCTCTGTCACATCACATTGAAGCATTACATATCAAATGAACTTAGTTTAAAGGTACAATGCATTGAGGGTTCTAAATGATAGCAGTAGACAGAACTTCATCACAACACTGAAGCACTAAGTTGAACATGGAGTGTAATTTATTGCAAAAGTGATTTAGTTCACTACTCCTAAGCATAGTATGTTACTGAATCAATACGTTTGAAGTTAGTTGTAGTTTGATAGCTTATTGCATTGAAGTACATTTAACTATCTTATTATGCAGAATGTCATATCACTCTCCCCTAAAAAAAGGTTTTAACGTTTTTTTATACGTTATTCAAAATGTTAAAAACGCTGATTGAAACATATCATATAAGATTCCATTTTTCGTGTTCAAAGTATGTGCTTCTTCAAATTTATCTCCTGGTTAATAACTATTAAAGATATAAATATGAGGTTGAGGATTGAAATATTTGCTACAGATGCTTTACAGTTCTCTCACAATAGTATTTAAATGCATTTATTTGATGCTGTTGCATAATTCATACTATATTGAAAAAATTAATAAAACATGTATTTTTTTCGAACACATTATGATAATGCACTATTCTCATTTCTCTTTTGAGTCAACGAACATTTTCTCATGTAAAGTTAGTACATCGACAACTCCTACAAAGCAAATACATTAATCACAGCGAAGTTTTGCGAAAGTAGAAATTACGTCGATTTAAAGATTTAAGGAGTACATGTTTTTAGGTAAACAAATAGAATCCACGATAACAAATATATGTGTCACCAATTGCAAGGCAATACTTTTTAATCAACAGAAGCAGTTTTAAACCAACTTGATATTTTTGGTTAAGTTATGCGAATCAATCCCCCTAGCTTAAATAATTTAAAGGTGTTCCCACTAAAAAGTCACCTGCAGCTTTTAATTGATACTTGATCCTTTCGTCTACAATTAGGGATAATTGTAATGGAGAGCTTGACTCTCTGAAGATAATAAATATGTCATTAACATTTTATATCATTTGGGAAATCAAATTCCCCAAATTTAATGTCCTTTATTTTTTTTTATTTAGAGGAATATCACTGACATCAATGTAATCAACCATGTTTGTCAATTAGCCACATTTATTTTCCCCTATAAATCATCGTCATGTTAAAGAGCCAACTATAGGTTTTATATATTCATTCTTTGAATGTTTCACTTTAAAAGGTGTTCATAGTTATTTGCTAAGGGGAAATAATCCATGTTGATATGAGTTCTTAAATTATCCTGTTTTGTAATATATGGTGATAGTGATACAATGTATCATCCATGATAATTTCGCAATTTTTAACAGCAACACTTTCGAAAATTTGCTTTGCATAAAGTATATTCAAAATGAGTTAACAAAGAGGTAGCCATAGATTACACATCTTACATATAGTTTACATAGGAGATCGATCTCTTTTACAAATCTTGAATTGCAAAATCATTTTCAAAAGAGCTAAAGAACAAACAGTGCTTTGCTCTCCTGAGCACTTAATGTTTTATTAAGTTAACTAAATTCTTTGAAACAACAAATGTGTTAGTACAAAATGCTGTGCAAATATCCGTAGTTTCACATTAAATGACACGAACAGTGGACTAAAAGATAGTGATTTACGAGTTTTGTTACCATTAAAATTGTAGAGGTCAAATAACATTATTTTCATAAATAGAAATCAAAACGTCAAATACGAAGCAAACTTAATGGCTAAAAACGAAAACATTCAAGCTCTGTAGCATCTCTAACTTACCTTCTCCTTTACCTTCTTCCATAATCACAATCTGAGTTGACAAGTTGTTTGGCAGTTCATAGCAGATACCAAAAAACGTATGCTTTATGATTTTAAACACTATAATGTTGCCATCACTTTACTTGTTTAGATAAAGGGGGCATCAATCTTAAAACAGTCCTTAAGAAATGTATTAATTCGTCAATGATGTTCATCTTCAATCTTAATTTAGTGTTTTCTTTGCTCATGATCTGTTTTCTGAAAACGTGAAACTGTCCTATTTTCATTAGATATAATGTTGATAACAGGAAGTTGAAATCGTAATTTAATTTCGAATTTTGAGTGCTTCACTTATGTATTTGTACATTAAAAAACAATTGCAGCATGAACAAATATTTATCTTGGAATGTCAGGTACAATATAAACAGGAATGAAGATTAATCTGTAATCATATTTACTTAATGATATGTTGTGTTCTCCTTTATTCCCTTGCAAACCTGATAATTCATTTTCATGACCTAATGCAAACCTTGTATATCAGGACATTAAAGTAAAACAATGCAATAATAAGTCAAAAAATGACAGATCACTTCTGTCAATAATCATAAACATAAACAAATAAGTTCTGTATCAAATGTTCTATAACAGTTGAGCTTCTTTAGGTGGGCGTTCACAACACATGATTTTAATAATTACCCTTAAAGGAGCATAAGTACGTTTTGTCACGTTTTCAACTAAAACATTAGCTAAGACAAATGTATTATCTTCTGAGGTCTAACATTTCATTACTCAACCTGATCATCTATAGTCGAAGGGGAAAACATCAAATCAAAATGCGCTGGCAGTTAATTTTTTTTTAACACTTTTTAATCATTTTAGGCTGGGAAATGGATTCGCACAGCTTTATCGATCATGGACAATCAATTTAAAACTGCTTCTTGTGATTGAGAAAATGTTTTTGCAACTGGAAACATTTATTTTTGTTTTCATAATATCACCAAATTTATCCAAAAAACCCTACTATTGCCTCTTTACACATCAAGCAATAAAAATGACCCGGACTAAATTACTATTTCAACTAATGTTGCAGAAGTTAGACACTTGTCCCTTTGAAGTGTCTTTCCTAATAATATCTTTCGAAAAATGTTGTAATCAAATTTCAGAATATCTTTGTAATTCAAAAGATGCAGAAAGAATTATAATTTACAATCGAGATAAAAAGAGAGTAAAATATTTAAAACAATATCTTCGGAAAGAAAAAAAAAAAAAAATAATAATAACCGACTGGTATTCATCAACTTATTGAACGTTTTAAGTAGTTTTTTTATTTTTATATTGTGAAAGTGCTTTCAATGCTTAATATATATAAAAACTTGTCTATATTTGATATTCCGCCAGAAAAATAAATGTAAATGCTGAAGTATCCATACATGAGAAAAAGATACACGTAAATATAATACATGTATAAACATATTCCTTGAACTATTTTCAAAACCTTTTAAGCAATTGAAGACATTAACATTACATATCAAATTTTAAAAACACCTTGTGAAAAAATTATTCATGAACGTTAAAAACGAGAAAAAGACAAAGGTATATGTAAACAATATATAAACATATTCCTTGCACTATTTTAAAAACCTTTTAGTCAATTTAAGACATTAACTTTACAGATTAAATTTTCAAAACTTCGTTTGAACAAATTATCTTCATGAAATTTATCGATAGACAATACGTTTTGAGTCATTAAGAAAACAAAACATAAGAAGATAAAAAGAACTATAAACGGAGATTCGCATTATAATAAAACACCTTATATCATTGTACAAATGATTACAACATCTTTGAAATGTAGATTCATCATGATCATGTAAATACAGAATTGGCTCTGCTAAGCATTAGCTTTTCATTAGAAATAAATATATAATAACAAAAACCATTAAACTCCTTCCCGGTACCGGTTTTCCAGTTCATTGAATCATCCTTATTGGCCATGGACATAAATATAACAGCTCGTTGCGGCTTTACATCAGTTTTACAGAAGATAAGGATAACATTTTTGGCGACAAGGTAACAACTAATAAATGATCTATTTAGGGCTTGATCCCTGTGGATTATGTTAAATACTATTCGAAACTTTAATCCTCTAAATGTTTTGTTTTGTAGAAGCAGATGCAGATAAAAACAAGAATCAACAAGAACAAGAACCCAGGCACCCATTAAGAGTCACCAAGTCTACAAATTACAATCCCTATTTGCTTAGATACCTGTACTAAATAATTGAGTTCTGCAGAGGCGATGGATCTGGAAAAGAAGTTGACAGGAATGAGAAATTCATTGGATGAACGGACAGACGACATATCATACCATACGCCTTTCCGGCCTGATGACCTAAATACCATTAACGTGCTTAAAGGTCAAGACGCTATGACACACAAGTTCGAACTTATATCAAATTACAAATGGAGTTGCTCTTTATCTCTATGTCACGTATTCTTTTATAATGCATAAAACTCTGTTTACATTTTGACAGCCAAATGTCATTACAAATGGCGTAGCTCTTTATTCTTATGTAATAATTTTGTTTTATGATGCCTTCAACCTCCGATTTGGATGAATAATAAATGGAGAACTTCGTTGTCCCTTTTGATTTAGCTTTGGACATTTCTCTCATTCTCACATTCATATATTTCTAAAGTGTTAACGTAACTGCACAGAAAACAATTTTATAGTTATTGCCATTTTCTTCAGCCCCTTTTAACATTGAATTACAACTGATCAGTCATCTGGATCCACTGACCAAGATGTAGTTTATTTGGTGGATTCATGTGCACCAGCGAAAAGGCAGTAACTCGAGGTATTATTTGGAGATGTTAACATAGCTATTTATCTATTCCAGTGTAAATATGTGTAAAAGCATAAAATAACATGATATCATAAGACAGAAGATCATCACAAAACTAAAGCAATTACCTTAACATGGACTCAATGTTGAGTCAGTGACCATATACTACAAAGGTTTGAATTGTTACACTTAGAATTTCTAATCATCTGTTAATTAGTTAGTTATTCGTGTGATATATGGCTTTAATCAGTTTGAAATTATGTGTCAATTTTGAAAAAATAAAATACTAACAATTTGAGGATATTTATATCGATATTCTGTATTGGATGAAAATGCTGATTGAAACATGTCATGTTAGATTCTTTTCTGCATGATCAAAGTATTTTCTTTTTGAAACTTCTATCTTTTTCAAAACTATTCGTTAAAATTTAGCAATAATCAAAGATTGAAAATTCAAATTGGGAATTGAAATAATTGCTACAGGATCTCTTAAGTTTTTTAATATACTTTAAATGTCATTCAAATGCATTATTTCATGCTGTTGACGTCAGAATTCAGAATAATTTTAAAAGAATTTTTCACGATTTCAAATTAAAAATATATCTATATCTAAGACCAATTCTGTTAACTTTAATATAGCGCGCACTTTCCGTGATTAAACGAAGAACCATTCCAGATACATTTTTATCACATACGGACGTTTGTAGCATAAATATATAAATGAATGACAGTGGTACAAGAAATAAAATTAATTTAAACACAAAAAAACCCAACACTTTATAACCTTTTTTGACATGCTCACCATATTTCTATGCTGAATATGATATGCCCAATTGCATATGAAAACGATTTCAGGAGCAATAATAGGGCGTCACCGAAATATTTTAACGTCATTTCAAAAAATACTTAAACGTAAGAAAACGACGTAAAAACCTACGATGTACTTATTGATAATAAAACTATGAAACAAGACCTGCAGAAAAGAAGAACAAATGCTAGTTTATTATAAAAGGCAATTTTGGTTTGTAATTTATTTGTGATATGTATAGTATATAGACAGCAGATATAAAACCATATTTACCACAAATTTAAGTGACATTTACGTCAAACGGAATGTCATAAAATGACGTCGTGATATAATTAAGCGATTTGCGTCAGTGTACCGATAATTCTTAAAAACTCATGAATGTAATGCATTTATTTTGAGACTTATTAAAAACAATTAAACATTGTCGCAAAATGTAACCGTAAGAGAGTTCGATTTCTGGGTCGCATTTCTCCTTGAGTGCAACTATCAAAGCAATGTCATAGTTGCAGAACGACCAATTTGTCTACATCTTTACATCTTATATCTTTATGTATAGAAAAGATTCATGTATAAACACTTTAATGTACCTCATTGTAGTAACATCTTAGAACATAGAACTAAAACAAGGCAGGCATTAATGAATGAATACAATAAAATCGTTTTTCAAGGACCAATTAAATCAATCAATACATGAAAACAATACAAGTAATAGTAAATCGCTTTTCATTACATGTACTTTACTTGGATATATAAGTTTTGTCACGATAACTTCATGAAATTGACATTCACTTTCATCAAAAACATAATCACGTTCATTGAACAGTCCCTCCTGGACTCTGCAATTCCAATGAAAAAATCGCGGAATAGAGTGTAATACATTTCTCTTGACCAGATTTTACCCATTTTGAAAGTTGGAAACAAAATGAAAATGTTTGCTCCCGGAAAATATTGTATGGTTACACATAAACAAACTGAGACACTTTCAAACCTCTAGATGTTACATTCATAAGTTAATGCTTTGAAAACAATTCAGTAGCAGTTAGCTTAAAACAGGTGCCAAAAAAGTGTAAATAATGAGGGTCTTAAACCACGTTTAGGCTTCTTTCTCAGTGTTCAGTATTCTTTTAAATGCAATAATTGTGAGAATAAATACAATTCATATAAACAGATTAGGAATCGATACAAAAACAGAAATGAAGACAGTAAAGAAAACAAACCCCTACTGCCCTATCCCCCCATGAAAAAATAGATAGGATAAACACGCATTCGTACATCCACTCACTAGCATATCGTTGACAAACTAGCTCATATGTTATCATTTATCAAATATTTCTGTATGGACCTAATTACATTAAAAAATCATTCTTGCTTTTTTTTAACATATCGTACATTTTCATTATAATGTCATAATAATATTCTGTATGTTTGTGTTCATTACATAAAATAATACGGCTTTGTCTTGACTTTTCTTAGTTTTAAAAAAAAATATGGTAAAAGCGATGGAAAAAACATTTACGCATTCCTTCAGTACAGTCTTCCTCTACTGTTGTTTACTAGCTATATCCATTTGGCTACCTCAAAGGCTACGCTCACTTTCGCGCTCAAAGTGTCGGTTTTAGGGCAAATGTGGGCAAACATTTTAGTTTTCTATTTTCGATAAACCTCTTAATTATTACAATTAAACTGCAATAGATAATGAAGTCATGATAATAATATGTAAGTTCTCATTGAATCTATTGACCGTATCACTATTACAATCACTAGAAAGGATTCATTTTCTCTTGTTTAATGAAAAGTGGTATAAATCTTAACAAAGCAATTATCTTGGAAATGTGTGATTTTTAAAATGAAGTCTTATACCAAGTGTTCATCTTCAATCTTAATTAAAAAGGCCCCTTTTCTTTGTTAAGTGATCTGTTTTTGAAACATGAAACTTTCCCATTTTGATTTATACTGACATTGGTGATAATTGGTTCAAGCCTAAATCGCATTTCGTCAAATGTTTTTCGTATTTCACATCTACTCATTTTTATGTACGATATAAAACACTTGAAATATTAACTATTTATATGTCCATCACAATATCAACGAGAAGAACGTTTGATCTGTAATCTTATTTAATAAATCATCTATAATGATTGTATCATTGCAAACCTGAAATACATATTCAAATAAGTTAAACAGTGGTTCAATTTCTGCGATAATAATGTGCACATAAAAACGTATGACATGCACCATGCTTAAACGTTTCTTGAATTTAGTGAACGACACGATGATATATCATTTTGTATTCTTCCTTTTTCAAAGATTACAAAAAGAACATGTGTAATACATGCATAAGGCACGCCATATTGACATGACGGTTATTTAGTTTAAATTAACATTTAAGAAACAACTTAATTGAATGAAGACATGAAGAAAGGAAGATGGCTTCTGTCAATTAAATTTCTGGAAACAAACGAGTTCTATTAAAAACAATGATGTAATAATAGGTTTCCTTTGAAAATGGCAGCAGTGCTCACGAAAGAATACATCTGATTGTCATTTTAAATTTAAGTCTGAACCGTAACAGATAGGTCAAACAATAGTAAGACTATGGAGAAACTATGCAGAAATGATGATAGTGAACATTGTCAAATAAATCATTGTGCCTGTTGTTCTTTAAAAACTTGTAAAATACATGTAAATTGTAGAACTATTCAAGAATTAATGATCATGGAAGAAAAGTATATCAATTTATTTTTAAAACAAGTTTTTATACTGCCTTATCTGTTAAGTTGTGACGCTCTGACATAAAACATCAATCCCTTGTTAAATTACAAATGGTGCAGCTCTCAATTTTTCTATCACGTGTTTCCTTTTGTTGCTTTCACATCCATATCGTTTTAAAGTCTGGTATCAATTTACAAATCATATAACGTTTTCCTTTATGACGCTCTTGTCATGTTTTTTTTCACACGCTGTTGTCAAATTACAGATGTAGTAAATCGTTATCACATTTCCTTTGATCTAACTCACCTGTTTCATATTTCTCTAAAAATATCTTCTTAACAAAACATTCACATCAAATATAGCGTTATGGTCAATGGGAATATGTCGTTTTTAAATTGTCAATTGAAGGTGAATTTTTAATTGTAATAGCAATGGTTAATTGTGCAACATAGAAATGATTGTCAATATGCCAAACGGAACATTAATCTGAAAGGAAACGTTTCCTTAAAAGAAAATGGAACTAAAGGAATCTGATGTGTTGTCGTATTATTTCTGAGTTCCTCCACATGGCCCATTGCCTAATCGCAGTGTGGAGGGTATTGTGGCTTCGTAACAGTAAGAGCTACGCCAGTGAGATCATTAATGTTCATAAGTAGGTGCAACCAAGCCGTCGAGACGAAACTGGAGACTTTTGAAGTTCCCCTCTCTTTTTCTCACTATTTCTTTCCTTTCGTCTTTCTATTTCCTTATAAGTCCCTCTAGCAACATTCACGTGTAGATAAGTTGATACATTGCTAACAGCCGGTTAAACCCTACTCACTCAATAACATCTACTGTTGTGTGCGTTGTCTGTCCTCATAGCGTTCGCTAAACTAACCTTTGCAGTTTTTCAATGATCATGCTCCCCGAGCAGAGGCGATGTCACAATGTGTGTAGTATTGACAAGAGTTGTGTGAGTGAGTAAGTGAATTGTGGTTTAACGTGTTTTGAACAATATTTCAGTTATTAAGCACGTGGATGACAAGCATCCAAAAGAGAGTGGACATATCAGGGAGAAAGCGATCGACAGGATGAGGGAAAAGACGGAAAGAAAGGCATAGTGAGTGATATAAGGATTTAGAAGGACTCAAATTTGGTCTGGCTTCTATCCGTCGACCTGTCCAGTTTGGGTGCCCCTTCCTGGAGCATGAAGCTCTGGCTGGCATAGCTCTCGGGGTCTCTGAAGCACGCAAACCATCACACTACGGTAAGGTATTGAGTCCAGTGGCGGAAGAGAGTTGTGTGTCCCTTGACAAACCCCCAATGTAATCACAGTAGATAACACCAGGGCCTAGAAGCTTTGTTAATATAAACAGGTGCATTCATATCATTTTCTGATTGTATGTCTCAGGAGAGTTATCTGTCAATCACAATGATAATCTCTTGCCTACGGTGGTAATCATATCAGAGTTCATACAATGAATATGTTGAGCTATGCCATAGCACCAATTTGTCAAATGCGTTCATCTTTAAACATTGCTTTACACCGTTTATCATGGTGTTTTCTGAATGTGAAAACTGTGAGTAGACAGTAATTGGAAAGCAGGTGCTTTTGAAATCAGCATATCGTTAAAACCATTGGTCCTGCTCAGAAAATCAAAACATCAAGGAACTTTTTTTTTCATGTCAAGGAAACTGGACTTACTGGTTATCATGCTTGAGAACATTTTTAAAAGTTAAATCACATCATTGTGATGAATGCCTGCGATATGTTGGAATTGATTAAATGTTGTGAACAAAATTCATTTGACGTCTACGTGAACTTGTTATATGATTTCGCTGACCAGGTTGCAAAATTCTTTAGCTTAAATGGTATATCAAGTTTAGAATAAAGTTGATCTTCTTCTCCGAGAAAAGCAAATGCAAATGTTGACATCAACTATGAGTAGATATTGTCGAAGGAATGGTGTTGTGTATTTATTAATTCGTGGGAAAAAACCATTAACAAGTGGGTTCAAACGATCACAAAAAAGTTAGAAAAATAATATAGACATATTTAAGGTAACTATAACATGTAAAAAATGCCAAAGGGTCACGTTTCGAATTCATCAAAGGTCAACTGAACATAATCTCAAATACCAATTCTCTAGGTTTTAACGAGAGTGGCATATTATTTAGACAGTGATAGTCCTCTGATTGATAATGATAATAAAAATAATGATAATGATAATAACAATGGTATATATGATGATATAATGAATTTTAAAAAGAACACTATTCATTAGAATTTGTAAAATCCGTTTTGTTAACTAGTATACTACTGTACTGAGTATATGTGTTTTGTACGATGCCCAAATGAGAATTTTGTAAGTTTATCAAAAATAGCAATCCCAGTAGCTAGCCCATGGGATATGTACCATAGAATCAGACCGTACTATTATAAACTTCCGCCTAAAAGAAGTGGCACCATCATCTGGGGTGTTATGTCAAAAGCCCGTTTTTTTTAACGGGAAATATCTTTTTTTAAATTGCAACAGGAAAACATTTTGGTAACCTTACTTGATATCACTACATTTAACATGTGTAATCTAAGCATCTTCACAAAAGTAAGAAACCATAGAATGCATAGATACTGTTATTCTCTGGATGTTTGAACAATTTTGAAACCTAAAAAATGGTTAGACCATCACTTGAATAAATACAAAGAAACGCATGAAATATTTAAAAAATAAGAGACTATTATGGAAGAAAGTGTTTCTTTATGATTCATACAAACTGAAAAAGTTATAAACTTGTTTTTAAAATAATGGATGTCAGTTAGATATAATTTTAATCAGTTTATTCCACTTATGTATAACATGTACGCCGCATAAGCCTTTCCGAGTAAGTCTTTCCAGTTTCGCAAATTTGACAATAATCATTGTTGTTAAATATGTTTAACTTCCACATAACGGTATAAGAAAATTATCATAACTTTGACATCTGTGAAGGAAACCTTCTAACGGCTCATAGAAGCTCATCTGATGCATCAATTCAAAAAAACGCTGTCATTTTAAAAGTTATAACTTTCAATATCCCAGATATTTGGTTTAGAATTCAATTCCGTACACATCAATCAGAGTCGATGATAAATGACAGTTTGCAGGACGTAATTACCAACCAATTATCTATCCATTGAAAAATTATTTTGACAGTCATTGATGCTATAAGATAAGATTAAACAAAATAAATGCCGCAGTGATTTTACTTGAAGTGAACATTGATTAGTAAGAATGACTTTTTGTATACTTTGATGCGCTTCAATTCATTTTTCTTTTTCCCTCTGGCAAATTCATACATACACAGCTCAGTAAAGTATAACTTTCAACAGTCCATTTCTGGAAGTATGACAATCATTTTATTTTTATTTTTCTGATAAGAAGCCGGCCAGAGAGAGAGAGAGAGAGAGAGAGAGAGAGAGAGAGAGAGAGAGAGAGAGAGAGAGAGAGAGAGAGAGAGAGAGAGAGAGAGAGAGAGAGAGAGAGAGAGAGAGAGAGAGAGAGAGAGAGAGAGAGAGAGAGAGAGAGAGAGAGAGAGAGAGAGAGAGAGAGAGAGAGAGAGAGAGAGAGAGAGAGATCCGTTTGCAATATCTCTCTGTGACTTCCCTAATTATTACGCAAGCGACGCTACTGGGTCTTACGACGGGAACAGTTAGATATTATGACGTCATCGCATAATGACGTCACTTACCATGACGTCATGAAACAATCAAACAAGCCACAGATAAGAAACCCGCCATATATTAGAGACCCGCCACAGATATGAGTCCTACATATTTATGTTTAGTAATACTCAAATATTGAAAAGGAAATCTATGGTAAGGTTCTCTGACAGTTATGCCAGTATTAGACATAACAATTATGTGTGATCTAAATTTTTTAAATCTTAGATTTTGCATTGTTAATTGTGCATTGTTATAGTCACAAAAGAACGTTGACGTCACACTGTTATTATGACGTGTTGGATATCATTAAGCTATAATATCCCATTAGAGTTTTTACAACATCACAGGCCATAAACTAACTATTTAAATTATTCTTTTTGTATTGATTTTTCATTGAAATTTCCATCTTCAATCTTAATTAAACATTTTATTTTTTCTTTGCTTGAGTGATCTATTTTGTAAACATGAAAATTTCCAATTATCACTCCGCTAATATTGATGGTAATTGGTTAAGGGTAAAATTTACATCTAAATGATATTTTAAATACTGAACTCCTTTATTTTGGATATTGTACAATACTAAAAGAATATAAAATAAAATACGATAAAATGAAATAAAATAAAATAAAATTCATATTAGAATGTCTTACATCTTATCAGCGAGAAGTAATAATGATATTTTCTCTTTTTACACAATTTATGTGTTTTCGTCGTTTAAAATGGAAATCCTTGGAAAAGTGAACTGTCAATTGAAGCTAATGTACTTCAAATATGTTTCCAGTAATGTATTGCGATAATTATGTATTGTCATAAGTCTTGAATAAATGCATTACGATTGTTGGAGTACCATACGGTGACGCAAATCAGGTAAATAAATCAAACACAAAGTCATTTCATTACGTATGATGTGAACGTCAACCATATTCATGGTAAAATATTCTCTTTGATTGTTTTCTGTATATTCAATATACGATGAATTGGATTTCAAATAACACCTACTCTTATCTTATCCTGCTACATCCAAATTTATTTCAACAGCACTAAGAATAGTTTGATCTAATAGTGTCAATAAATGTCCATGAAATACACGATTCATAACAAATTAAATGGAAAATTTATTACAGATAAATACAATTGAATATCGATTATACAACTTTGAACCAATACATATCTAAAAAGTTGTAGTTTAAAGTTTATTCTGCTGCAATAGGTCTTGATGAATGATGAAAATGATGAAACGCCTTTTAAGATATGTTAAGATATAACCATAGCAAAAGGGAAAAAAACCTTATAAACTAGAATCATAAACGTGTTTTATGAACTGTGCATTAATTATTGATCCATTTTAAACATAACTACAGAATGAGGAAACTATTCATGTGAACAAAACCATAGACGTGTATTTGCAATACAAAATATCATTGAGGACAGACAAAGAAACTTAGAAAGACGTTGCAATATACAATTGCTTTTTGGCAGTTTATAACATTAACAAAGGAAGTGAATTAACCAATTTTTATGTACATGGACGATAGACTTTATAATTGTCAATGCTTATGTTTTGTATCAAAATGCAACGGAATTATGATAAGTGAACGCAATCAAATAATATTGAACACTGGTTCTGTTTTTCTTTAAAAGTCTATTTCATTTTAGATACTTAAACCAAAATTGTCAAGCATCCATTGATCATGACGAAAAGAAAATATTAATGTATTTTCAAACCAAGTTATTTTTATGCCTTAACTGTCATGACGTTCTGACATAGAGCAGCAAATCCCTTGTCTAATTACAAGTCGTGTAGCTCTCTACTTTTATGTCACGTTTTCTTTAATGTTTAAACTTAAATGAGTTAAACTCTTTTGTCAGGCTACAAATAGAGTAACCCTTTATGGTTACGTCACGTTTTCCTTTTGTTGCTTTTAAATGTGATTTTCTTTCACAGCCGGTTGTCAAATTACAGAAGTGGTAGATTTTTATCATCTTTCCTTTGATTTCACTCTCACATCCAATATTTTTTGGAATATGACCTCCTATCCTCTACTTTACATCTATTGAGCATGTTGTAAATCAATGGAAATAACCTTGGATTGTTTTTGTCGATTTCATAACTTATTGCAGTCAATAGTAATGACAATAATGGCAAATGATACATTAATATTAATAGAAATTGCTTCAGCTGTGCAATCTTACACGAACAGAGGACATATCTGATTTGTTGTTGAACCAGTTCCGATTTAGATTTACTGTAAGGGGTTCCCTTACCTTTGCAGTTCTTCATTTCAATGCACATGCTCCTCAAACAGAGCCATTAGGTTTATTTTGTTGAAGTAACCGAGGGGGCGGGATAGCGCAGTGGTTAGCGCGTTTGGCTTCGGATCAAGAGGTCCGTGGTTCGAATCCCGCCAGGGACTCGGCAACTTTGTCTGCAGTAGAGAACCGGGTCCCTTTGCACAAAACACTAAGGTAACCTTAAGTCACTAAGGTAGCCTTAGTGCAATGTTAAAGAATGGCACTAAGGTTAACCTTAGTGTATGTTAAAGAATGGCACTAAGGTTAACCTTAGTGTTAAGTTGCTTTGTGCAACGACCCCCTGTTCTACACGCAGTCAGGTTTGGGTGCAATGCTACACTAAATGTCAACGCAGTACCACCCATGGTTCGCTAGTTCCAGCCGATGGTCGCAGGTTTCACCGCAATGCATAGCCACATCGTGTTGCGGGCTTTCTCCCTATAATACTAGCAGCCGCGATATAAGTGAAATAATCTTGAAAGCGGCGTTAAAACACCAACTCACCTCACCTCACCTTGAAGTAACCGAGTTGTATGCCCGTTGTAAAAAGTTTGGTAATCATGGGAAATCATACCAGAACTAAGTAAATTTCTTATTCTAACATATGAATAATGTGATGATCTTGATTGTTTGTCCCAGGAGAGTTTTCCATTAATCACAATGATAAACCGTTGTATACAAAGGTAATTACATCAGTATTCATGCATTAAATATTAAGTGTCAGAGCGAAGCACCAACTTCTGAAAGCACATTGCTTTCAACAGCTTCATCTTAGGCGCTGCTGTCTTAATGCAGAAACGCTTAGTGACAGTAATTAAACAAATAACCTACAATTGGTCAAATGACAGGATGATATATTCTTGTCAGGCAAATTCATTTGACGTTTACTTTAACTTGTAATGTGATTTCGGGACATTTAAAATGAAGTTAAACTACACATTGGAGACGTAAATATATTTTGACCTGAAGCCGATGGCCCGAAGGATGTATTGAATTCTTTAAGAAAATGATACTCCTTTGTTGAATACATATATGATGTATTTAATGAACCTGTTGCTTTCATCGTCAAATGATGGCATAATCAAATACAGCAAAAGTCTAGTATGTTCACATCAAAAGTAAATTTTGCTTTGCTTTCTATCTTTCTAACTCTAAATACCTTGAACTTTCGTTAAATTATAGTCAATGTTTCGTTGATCTTGCATGTTGTTTGATCTTAGGTTAACGTTTCATCGGATGACCATAATGAGAAAAGAAGTAAACTTTCGTTCAGTAAACATAATTAGCTAAACGTGATTTGCATGAATTTACAGGGTATGGAAACATGTAATACTTGAGAAATCCTACAGATACACTATCAAAATAAAGAAGCTCCCCATGAAAATGAAATCTACCTTATACTGCCCATAAGTTAAATTTTCAAACCACAAACAATAGACGACTGAATAGAGTGAAAATAATAGCTTGAAAGTATCTACTTTGTTCTCTTGATAATCTGTTATCTCACCTGAGCGTTCTGGGGGCATGCACAGAGTGTGTGTATATATGTGTATTTCCACCCAAAGCTTTTGTTCACCTAATATCAGGTCTGTTCATTAGAAATGAAATTTTCATGTCGCGATGCTCTTAAGAGTTCCAAAGCTTAAGGGTTATTGCAAACGCACTTGCATATATTATTGTAAATGTTTAATACTGTTAATATCAGCGTGACACTGTCACACGTCTTCTAAGACGATTTACATCTTTTGTAAAGATCATCATCATATAAAAAAATTATATATTTTCATATTTTTAAAAATTTTGTTGTATAGAAATATGATCCTATTTCACAAATGAACAACCAACAAAAGTAATAACTGTTCAAACTTACTAAAAAGTGCATATTTATCAACAACATGTATGAATACACATCTGTCACAGCATTGAAACATCAAATATGGAAACAAAAGGGACCATATAAAATATGAAAGTTGAATGGGTTTATTTATTTTTTAGTTATTCTGTTTCAAAAAATATGTGTAAAATATTTCGTCTTACATTTGATGTTGAATGTTTTGCGTGAAAAGAAATTTTAAATTGCTAATTCGATGCATTTCGAATATAGATTTGTATTTATTTTATGTACCAGTATTTAGAACAGTGTCTCAAATGTAGGTTTAAAGTTGCATATATGTCTGTTATTAATTATCACACATCTTACCAGTCTCGTCAAGTTACTTTGTGAATATGCACGCAAAGACAGGAGCAATACGTTCAATAACGATTAGTCATTGAGTCAAAAAAAATAAGTGTTATACATAGCATGATTAAAGAGCCACTTCGTGATTTCATAACATAGTATTTACCTTTGATACAAACCTAAATGTCATATGTTGTGATATAAAATCAAAACATCTTAACTTTTCATGACAAAAACTGGTTTTCCATGAAAGTCTGAAAACAGCCTTATAAATGAACAGAGGTGTATATCTCACGTCCAATATACATGGATAGTAGTTATATAACCTAACAAACGCTGTCAACTCCTAACTACTCTCCTGGCTGTTTTAGATACGTCTCCAAAATTAAGTTTGACTCGCGCTACGGTCCGTTTCGTTTATAATAATTGCGACGTTCTACCTTCATATTGTCACTGTTAAAAAACAATAAGCTTTAAAATGTGTATTTTTGGTAACAGTCGATACTTCGCGATCAAATGACATCATTGATAAAAGTTTGACATATATGACTCCATCAACTCACGGAGTGGCTTTTTTAGTGTTTGCTTGGACGACGTTCATACAGGTACAATTCGTGGACATGCCATTGGAACTATTCTTCAGCTATGACAGCCATCTGCCCAACCTAAAAATGGTGAAGCACTTTAGTGAATCACTTATTATCCCCTGCGTTAAATGTTGTTTCGAGTACTCGTTCCCAATTTACAGCTTTGCTCTTGAATACAACACTTAATTGTAGTGTTCAACAACACAATTTATAGAAATGTTAAATTCTGTCTGGTTAACCGGCAATCCGAATTTTGAATATTTCGTCAAGGAGTATTGACGCTTCAGTTCGATAAAAAACCAACAATGTATCAAACTAAAATCAAAACTAAGCACATTTATTTCCTGGAAAGTCTATAATATTGATGATTGTAAAAATAAGTTTCCGTATGTATTAATTTTAATTGTATAAATTTAAATGCTTCATTAAATGTATTTATTAATGCGCATATGTGAGTTGACAAGTGTATTATACATACATATTGGTAAATGTGTACATGTAAATTTTTTTGGTCAATTATCAGCTTTTGAAAAACCCGGATGTTTGGTCTGTTAGAATACTTATCAAGCCATGGTAGCAAAACGGAAATGTTTGTGTTTATTTTTGGAACTTAATGCACAATGCGAAAGAAAAGTACAGCAAAGAAAAACTAAAACTAAACAAAACTCTAGCTACAACTTGTGAAAAATGAATAAAATCATGACACTAAAAGACTGTAGTGTAAAGAATCGGTATAACAATCATCAAATCCATAGTTCTTATACCATTTACATGGCATAAGCATCACAAAGCAATCTCCACAGAAACATCGTGTATGCTTAATCTATTGAATTGACATGGACTAGACACATGAATTACAACTTGCCGGAATTATCTACAACTAATGAAAAACCCCTATGGTTCAATAATCAAGAAGATTACGTCTTTTATTTTGCTATTCTTTCTGACAAGAACCCATACATTGTCAAATGAGAGTCTGAAAGGAGACTGGAAACATCGTGAGCATATGCGAAATATGATTCCTGCCGTTGTTTGGGTATTCCCAAAAGAGGCAGCGCCGTCACTACTTCTTACAAAACCTCTGTTCTAATAGGAGCTTTATCGAACTTCTGACCGAAACTACTTTGAATTATTTCACTAATGACAACACCGCATGCATTGATTACATATTTGTTGTCACACAGGCCTATGTGCAGTCGCTAAATAAGGCAAACGTCTTCTATAAAGAAGTTTTATGATGCAAAGAGAATATTCGAATAAAGTTTAGCTTTCCGTAATTTGAACAGATGTTGTACAGTAATTTATGACGGAGCTACCTCTGTTTGAAGCGAATGCAGTTAGGGCTATAGGTTTTCCTTATATACGTCCATACAGCGGTGTTACTGTGTCAACTGAATTCCAAAGCATTTGATTTTTCCCGAAAACTATAAAGATAATGCTTTGAAACTTTAAAGCTGTCTCTTGTTTTATAAAGTTGATTTTCAATGTAAGTATTACGGTTTGTACATTCACTTGATTCAAGGAAGTTGGCATTACTTTTTCATTGACCACGGAGGTAAGCTATCACATGAGAAATTGGACAGCAAAATTGACCTTTACTAGGTATTATATTATTGACATTTACTCCTGCCTATGAAGAAGCAACCAGATTGGGCAAAGGTTACTCCCAACATAGTGGTAATGTTACAAAACCCACTAAGGAGCGACGGTAGCAATGTTCTATATATAAGAATCGGATCAACAATTATTACATCATTTTACCAATTAATTATCATTCTTGTTTGTACTTTTACGATCTACATTTAGAAATGAATACATGTGACATTTAAAATTTCTCTAGCATTGTAAACGTAATAATTCAGGAGCGTAAACATTTAAAAACATTTTGGCATAGAAAATGTTGCTATACATAGTATCAGTTAATATTTGTTCATAAATCATTTAGAATAGTAGCAACTATAGAAATTGGCATAAAAGAAATACACACTTTTCAAAGTCAAGTGTGCAGCGCAGATATGAACAAATTACATTATTGTCTTTTAGCAATATACGAAGAATTCACCAGTATCAAGATGTTTAATAACGAAAGATGTAATATTTCATCCTTAGATTATTTGATCAATGGATACAGGGTTCTTATATATAAGTAGCCAACGCAAAGACATTCAATGCAATTTTTGTACGAGTCTCTGTGTCACCATTGAATATTTGATTGCTATTTACCTGCCACATTGAAAGCAGCATCGATGGATGTTGATTGGACAACAATGAGGTAAAATAGTTTATTACACACGTGTTCTGAATATCTTTATGAGATAATTTTGGTTATTTGAAACAAGTGTTGTGTAACCAGTCGAAAGTTATTCAGCGAATGTTGTGTAACCAAAACAGGTAATGACGTAATAATGGCGAACTACTTTAACAATCGAGAAAGTACAAGTGATCTTTCCGTTGCCACCTCAATATTTCAGGTTAACATATCACACCTATATTCAAGCAGTTATCAGCAACATAAGACAACCAAACATCACATTAAATTTGTGAATAATATAATATTGTCGTAGGTTATTTTTTGAAAAAGTATTATTTGTGTTCAAAGTAATTCTTAAGTGTTAATTTCGTCGATGAAGCAGTCGCGACAGAGATATCTCCCTATAGCGCTTTGTTTACATCCTTATCGTAGAGTGCATAAACAACTACAGTACGCTGTCGATGAACCGCCACATTGACTTGAGTCATATTTTAAGTCACCAATCTACTTTCCTTTCTCTCGCACTTGTCGAATCATGTCAAAATGAGAGTAGTCTCCCTTCCACCTCTGTTGTCAATCTCGCTACCCAGAGCAATCAGACAACCAGTCACAGGAGTACCGAGCTCTTGCAGTCCATCCTCTCAGCCCCAATATATGGTGGTACCCAAAGAAATGATAACTTCTTTGGACCAGAAAACAAGAAAGTGAGATTTGATGACCAGTCATTTCTTATATCTAGTTTGACAGACTCGATGTTACTTTGTTCAAAGCGAGCTGCCGTTGGTAATCTATCCTTAGCAGTGACACGTCAAATTTAGCGATGACGCGTCAAGTGTTCAGTGACGGAGAATATTGTAATTGCGTTTTGATCTGTCAAGTTGTTTGCCTGCCGCTGTCACTGTTTATCAAATCTTCGTACATTAAACTATATGAAAAAATATAAACTCATATTTCTGTTACGTATGGCTCTTTGATTGTTTTACAACTATAACGTGGCCTATGTTTCAGACGAAAGAGGCAGTGTATTATTGAGCACAATGTATTCATGCGCGCTGACGTCTTTCAGTGAACATTTTGAGGTCTTCGAAGGACAAGTTTCCTATTTTCCTGTGTGTAATAAATAGATCACAAAACTCGTGGGTATTGAATATCGAAAATATTCCAACTCAATAGTTTTAAACATTTCGATTTATTCACTCGCTTTCGCTCGTTAATAAATCAAAACGTTTAAAAATATCTCATATATCAACATCCACTCGTTTTGTAATCTCTATTTATACCGTTAATACAGGTTGTACCATTTGAGGGTAAGTTTTAGTTTAACAGTATGTGTTTTGTTTTTGTTAGAGATGATCATAAACCATTTACAATTCATTAAATTTTCTGATAAGTATACCTGAGTGTACTGAATGACTTCAATGAAACCTATTTGGATGTGAATTATATGAATTAAATAAATTAAAGGTCATTAGGTATACAGACGATTCAATAAGGACTACTCAGCGGTTCATTCATACTTCATTACTTATCTCGTTTAAATTTGTACAAAGTGGCACCCGCTAATCATGGTTGTTAATAATGTCATTTCCGAAGTCGAAGGATCTTTATTTATTCTATTTCTGGTGAAATAGAATTCGAAGTCATCCATTGCCATAGTGAGGTAAAATTTCGTCAGACGATTGAGACAATTATTTCTGCTGTTATTTCCCTTTATTAAGCTTGCAGGACATTATATATTTAATTCCTTTTCTCTCACAGAACAAATGCATAATTAATTTTGGCAAAAAAGTACCAATATTTCAATGAAGGTCTTTCCAATTATAAATAAAGCTGTAACAGAAAAGACTGATACCTGAAAGTACATAAGCAGTACATAAGAATGAAAGGTTCCAGCTAGTCCCATTCCAGACACCAGTACTAGTGTGTGATGATTACATTATTGTTGTATATGAATCACACCATCGGGAAGTAATTTCACCCTCAACTGGCGTAATCTGCTATCCATCAGCAGGAAATTCTAAAAATTATTTTCATGTTAATTTTATTGAATCACTTTGTCTTGAGCGAGACAAGACATCTCCATTACTGTCAACCAGAAGTCGAGCATGACAGATATTTTCAGGAATCATTAATTATTTATATGATTTTTTGTATCTATCATAGGAAATAAATAAATCGTATATTACATTTTTACATCAAAATAATTTTTAGAAGTTGTAAACATCAATCAGGAACAGAGAAAATGAAATCAAGCTCATCGAAATCGACTGGCGTCTGTATATTCCATTTAGATAGATTGTTACAAAATTAAAAAATTTAACGATTCATGTGATATCTCGTTAACAAGAATATTAATTAGGACGTTCGTACGTACCGATGTACACACGTACCGGCGCAGCTGAATGCAATGTCCTCCCGCGTGACGGTGGGGGACAATGAAGCTGTATTTTTTTAAATCTTAAGACAGATATTGTTATATAAGATAAAACTCTAAAATAACTACTGGATTTTTCCACTATTTTTTCTTGTAGATGAAATTAAAAGAGGAAATGAACAAAAGAGCATCATAATTTGTATTAATGATTTAGAGACTATATAGGAGCTTGAAGGCCGTGAGCATTGGCAATCCCGGTGTTTATATGCGTATATATGTATAATAACATACACGAATTTTGGCTTGAAGAAGATCAGGGTATTAGGAAGGAGCGAGAGCGGATTCATACCAACTTATCTGAAGTGTTACCTGTATATGACGTTCCTATGCAATTAAAGGTTCTTTATAGATAAGATAATATTAATTATGAATAAAATCAGTGACATCGTTATCTCCTTAATTGTTGAACATTGTAATAATTAAAAAAACCCATTGGTAATAAATGTAACCTTCACAAAATAAACGTTTCACACCGAAAATTCAATCGGCAATTGCTTTCAAAAGAACCGCCAAAAAAGAAGTTGATATCACCAAAGTTTTTTCATAGTCTTACTGTTCCACATACCTCGTTTTCTTTAGAGTTTAGAGTCATTCCGTATATATTGTCTCAAAAGAAGTCCATGTAGTTGCTGTTATGTTTCAAAGAGAATTACTTTTACTCATTGTTAGATATCGAGGTATATCTACACAGATACAACTATATGTTAAACTTTAATGTTTTACGGAAGAAGGTTAGCAATCTTAAAAAATAAGTTCACAGATTTCACTCCTGACACCATACGACACTGCCATGGAGTCGATATAGCAAACAGCTACTCTATTCTTATTCGCATATTGTTCGCCTCGATATACCACTAATAGGCTGATAAATGCACGAGCGTTCATGAAAATCTCACAGTGTTTGTAACAAGTCAACGTACTCCGTGTATAAACATAACACTATTACACCGTCAATGGTCTATAAAAAGTGATATTCTTTTTTGTTTTGAATTATATCTTACCTTTGACGGTTAATAAGTATGAAAAACCACTCGTCCTCGGATATACCAGAGATTGTGAACCCAAAGAGTCGTTCAACCTCAAGGGATTCATAATCTCTGATAAGACCTCTTAGTCGTGGTTTCTCTTATCCGCATCATATTGAAATTTTAAAACAGAACCTTTTTGTTCTGTCTCACTTGAACGTCAATAGAGTTGTAGCACATATTTAATATATATATATATATATATATATATATATATATATATATATATATATATATATATTATAGAAAAGCTCCATCAAAATTTATCGTTGAAAATGAAGGAAGAGATTTCTTTCAAATAAACCAGACATTATAATTTCCTTGTTCAAATTAATAGTGTTATGATGTAAGAAAAAATTTGCATATACAAAACTGAAATATACAAAACTTCAGTTTTGTAAAGATATCAAACCAGACAGGTTTCTCATTATATTTCAAATGTGTCGAGGTTCAAATGTACAATAATCAAATGTACAACTATCTATCTTCATTAATACAACATAGGCATCAGAAGGTATTCTCGAGCTCAAACTTTACGTAGACAAAATCTCAGAAGTGAGACTAATAAATTACGCCTTGGAGGAATTATCAAGACTAATGAATTGACAGATTCCCTAAAGTTCGATTATCAGACGACTAAAACAATCTGGAACTTCTATAACTCTTTACACTTCCTGGCTTAAACCTATATATTTCCAATTAGTGTATAAAACGTTGGAATTATTCATAAAACTTTAGGGAATTTACAAATGAAGACTAACGAAATCCCTTTGAATCATTGCTATTCGTTTAAAGGTGGGGTTTTCTTTCTTTTTCTTTCAAATCATTTGAGTTGCTGCTCAGTGAATATTATAGTTGTAAACTATATTTTGAACATGTATAAACGGAGTAGCCTCCCTTTAACTGATTTTTAATATATGTCCCTACGTCCGTGTCACATCTAGAATATATATCATATGTAAAGTGTCGCACAATCTCAAATAGTAACCAGTCATGATAGAGCTAACTTCCCCATCACTTCGAATAGGGAATGAAATCGATTGGCCGTTCTTATTCACCATGATTACAAGATTGCTGTAACGCAGTGAATTGTGACTCAAAATATAATGGCAACATCAACGCATATATAGATTTAAAACCTCCTCCTCCCAATCCTCCTCCTCTTCGGGTTTTTGATCACGATAGCATTGTAACTGATAAGACGCTATCATTGTCCCCACCTTTGTGGGTGCTAATAATTTCTCAAAATTTATTGGAGAATAAGTCAGTTACTTTTCGTTGTTATGTCAATAAACTTGTCCGCTAAATGCGGGCTTTAACAACAGATCATCTTGTTTTCCTTCTCCCCCTTAATGGAACTTGTATGCCCTAGGAAATCATAAGTTTTGAGGATAAATAGATTTATTAATGTGCACGAAAGAGAATGGTATAATTACGTCAGACGATCACAAAACCGATAGACGGATAGACATAGACAAACGTTTGACAAACGACAGCATTTGACAGTAGCCATTTTTCAAAAGAAGGTGGCTTTGGATTGGTTCAAAGCGGACTTCCTGCCCTCATTATATTGGTCGGATCTAAATTCTCTACAATTAACCAGATCGCACCTTTTAACTTTGTAACTGTTGCAGTAGAGGCATTATAGTCAACACCAGTAGGGTTGTCCCAAAAGTAACTGGCAAGTAGAAAACCAAAAAGCAAATGCAAATGTTTCAATGTTTTAATTTTACTATTAGTATATTCATTCTTCAGGAACATTGTTAATTTTGTTTGCAATAAGTACATAGCAATGTTTTGGATTTTTTCTTCAAGTATGTTCCCTTGCATTTTGAATGTATTGGGAACTTTGATTCACGCAAACACGCAAATACCCACCTATCAAAACTTCTACCCCTTTATATTTATCAAAATAGTGTCTTTGCGAGACACTAAGTATTAATTTAAGACGACTGTATCATATGGCCTTCACTTTTGTATTGTTCCTACTTTCTCATTATTGATGGCAGTAGCAGAGGTTCATACTCAAATCTGAATGGTAGCTCACCAGTTCTCACCGTACAGACAAACAGACAGATTTATTACAGTATAAGGCCTCGGGCCCAAAACACAGTATAGAAATCGATTGATAGTACCTATTGCATGCATTATTTTATTTTGTTTAGAGTTCATGAGTTTCCCCGACGTGCGTTGAATACTTTGTATAGGAACACGGCTATGGCTTGGATTGTCTGTTTTTCTGACGATTACATGAGTAGGGTGAATGTATCCAAGGTTGGGTTTCATAGAAATAGTTACTGTACATTTTTCGTAGATGATGATACTTGGCACAACATAGGAGGACATGGTATTCGTCTTTGATTAACCTAGCATTTTGAGTTGAACATATATCACAAATTCTTTCGCTGCGGGGTATATTCTTATGACGGCCAGATTCTATCAATAAATTGAAGTTGTTGCAACGAAATTTAGCAATACATTTACTGAGATGAGGTTGGATGTCACAGGTAAGGTACTTTTCTACTTCAAGGAGAGATTTGAATAGCTTATAGTAACTAGATTTTGAGTTGTCATGTAGGAATGAATGCCAGTCTTGAATTAGCTTATCTTTAAGTTGATGCTGAATCCATACGTTTCCGAATCCCAGTTTGTATAGCAAATTCCTAATCTCAGAAGCCCATGTATGTCTTCCTGTGTCAGTGATGGATTTGATCATATAGTAGGCTTGATACGGGAGTCTTGACGGCTCAAGATAAATTAGTCTGCACCAGAATTTAACAGACTTTGCCATGTACGTCAGCTGTAAGTACGTTTTTCAAAATTCGCCAAGAGCCATAATATTAGGTGTTGTTTTACTTAGTCCAAGGAATCTCTTACAGAATTGAATATGAACATTTCGATGATTTTTCGGTGAGATGTCCCCCATATTTCAGTACAATTGCACAGGATAGGAACTACTTTACTTTCGTACAATTTGAAAATATCATGATAGTTAAATTTGCCAAAATTACATTGGTATCGATAGAGACTTATTATCGATTTCTTGGCTTGAGAGGCAGAGCAGTTCAATGATTTAGTCCACGAAAGTTTAGGTGTGAATACAACCCCGAGATATCTGTAATGGTTAACAACTTGTATTTCCTTTCCTTTAAAATGCCGTTTCTAAACACTACTATTCTAGTTTTATTCAAGTTAATATTCATTCCAGTTTGATCACAAAATTTTTCAAGAACTTCGATCTTCTTTTGTAATTGAGAAGTGGTATCCGCTATTGTTGATAAGTCGTCGGCGAATAGGAGAGCAAATACATTTGGAATTTCAGTTGATATGAAAGTGCCATGACCACAATTCTCTTCAGGCATTTTGGTTAATTGATTAATAAACATAATAAATAATTTTGGACTTAGTATACATCCTTGACGAGTTCCCATGTTACACTTGAAATAGATAATGTAACTTAATGTAAGACTAAATGGGTATGTCCCTCAACACCATCAGTACACATCTATAAACAAATTTACAATTGCCGCCGTGTATGTGTAAGGTTAATTTGAATGACTGTATGAAATTCTTGATAAGAGTCAGCCATATGTTTGTTAACAATGAGTTGTGAAGTAGTTTTGCATGTCATGTATTAAGAACTAAACTCTTCAAAAAAAGAAACTTGACACTGACTTTCAAAGTTCTATATAAAGACCACAGATGCAAGTTAAACATTGAAATGAAAACTAAACCGCTTTTTGAAGATCTCTGTTCAGTTAATTTTATTCAGAATAAGCGTGATCTTGAAATGCACAGGTGCACAAGTGTTTCAACATCACAGGGGTGCACAAATGTCAGTATCGGGTATGGCCACCATTGGCATTGATTATTGCTTGGCACCGACGACCCATGGATGCAATCAAGTTGTCAATCACAGCCTGTGGAAAATTCTGCCATTCGTGCTGAAGTGCTGCAAGAAGTCCTGGAAGTGTTTGGGGTGGTGGATTCCTACTGCGCACGCGTCGATGCAGTTCGTCCCAGAGATGCTCAGTTGGTGACAAATGTGGTGACCTGGCTGGCCATGGCAATGTCTGGACATTGTTATGCTGTAAAAAGTCTTGGCAAACACGTGCAACATGTGGTCGAGCATTGTCCTGCTGAAGGAGACAACCATGGACGTTGGCGTGGGGAATAACGTAAGGCTGTAGGATCAAGTCCGTATACCGTACTCCTGTGAGGTTACCCAGAACATGCAAAAGGGGTGTCCTAACACCGTGACGAATCCCGGCCCACACCCTGACACTCCCACCTCCAAATGGGACAACCTCCTGAACACAGCTGGCAGCATAACGTTCTCCACGACGTCGGTATACACGTGCTCGTCCATCACTTCGTCGAAGCAGAAAACGGGACTCATCAGTGAAGAGAACGGTTCTCCACCTTGCACGTGCCCATCTCATCCTCTGTTGACACCACTGGAGACGTTCCGCCAGATGACGTTGCGTTAAAATGGGACGTCGAACCGGTCGTCGTGAAAAAATCCAGCCTCTCTCAGCCTGTTGCGTATCGTTTGGTAGGAAATTCGATGCAGGCCTGGTATCTGCGTTGTTGTTGACGTTGCTGTCCTGGTGCGTTCCCGAAGGTGGAGCAGTCGGATGTACCGATCTTAGGCCCGAGTAGTCACCCTTGGTCTGCCTGACCTTGGCCTATCATCAACGCTGTTTCGGGTGTTGAAACGGGTCCACAATGAAGAGATGGTCTGTCTGGACACGCCAAAGTGTGTTGCAACATCTCGCTGCGTCGCTCCTGCTTGTAGTCTGCCAATAGCGTTGTTGCGTTGCGCTCTGTTCAGTATTGGCATTCTTCAGGTCGCTGTACCGATGTTGTGTAGTCTGAATGAACAGCGGCTGATATGGCTTTTTATACCCCTAAAGCAGACGTGTCTGCATGTAAACCTTTATGATCCCATGCTGCACGTGCTTTGGCAGAAAACGCATTTGGACGAATCGCTCGTTTTCGTCCCTGAACACAACGTAAACTTTTTGGGCCATTGTTTTTGGTAAATTTACACTTTTGAGCAAGCCTGTCTTTGAATTACAGGTATGTATCATGAAAAAAATTGACCCGTTTCGAAAAAAATCAATTTCGCATGAATGTCAAGTTTCATTTTTTGAAGAGTTTAGATTGATAAACAAACAAATCATTTAATTGTAATAATCCTTCTTCGAAGAAGCATACCAAAGTCCCGTAACCACAATAAAGAAAACATTTTATCTTCAAAACGAGACCATAAGAAAGAATGATATTTCATTGACGTTCCAAATGGGACAGTCAAATCATCAATTGTGAAATTCATGGATGAATTTATCTAATGACAGAGGCATCAGAAAGTGTTCTCTAGAGTATCTTGATATAGATGCAATCTGTTTAGATGACAGGAGATAGACGTATGAATTACAACTTTTGAGTAATATCTGAGTTGCCGGGATCCCAATGGCTCACTTATCAGACGAGTGGAACTGCAAGGCTCCTAAATATAATATCTATATAGTAGAAAACTTATACATTTGAACTCAAGTCTCATTAAAAATCAGAAAATTTCGAAATATGATTACATTATCGCCGAGGGTTGTAATTCTGTGAGTGCTAAGAGGGCCACAACATGTACATTTTATATATTATAATAGGATTAGGACATTCTGAATGTTATTTTTCTAGCGTTCCTGCTATTCATGTTATGTAGGATGCTACACAGTGATTGTTTTTGTGTAGTCAACTGTCAAACATTTTTAGACAGAAGATTATTTGATTTATGAAATATCATTGTTTACGAAAGTAAATATAATATATGTCATATTAGGTCGAAAAAATCAGTCTCAATGGCTACACAGAAGTTGGCTACTGTTAGGCCTCCTATTAATTGATTAATGAAGTTCCGCAAAGGTTAGCAGCGTAAACCTTGAATGGATCAAGGATTTCAGTGCCAAAGTCCTTTTAAGCCCAAAATTGTGATTTAATCTATCCACAAATCCTATCTCGTTTTAATATTCAGTTAAGTATTCAAAACTACGTAATTTTTTATATTCCGGCATTTTTAGAACAAACATTGCGACAACATATGGTGTGGGCCTTTATAATTTTTCACAGATTAAACTAATATACATGTACCAAACCGTGTTGGTTTTCATTTTAACTGCTTAAAACATATTTAACCTGGGGGCCGTTGCACAAAACAGCTTAACACTAAGGTTAAACTTAGTGCCATCATTTAACATTGCACTAAGGCTACCTTAGTGACTTAAGGTCACCTTAGTGTTTTGTGCAACGGGACCCTGGTCAAATGCATACCTGATCCGTGTTTTCAGTACCGATGGCACTACGTCTAAACGGATTGATAAAGCTACGGTAATATTAATTCATAATGCAAATGGGATAAGAAAGTGAGATCTTTTTAATACTATCCCTTCACTCTAATCTTCTCTGTTCCTCGATGAAGATAGTGACGTACTCTTTTGCAAAATGTATGTGTATGTCGTTACGAGTATTTGAATGTAATGTTAACTTCAACGTGGTTGGTTTTGTTTGTTTTAAGAAAGTAAAGGGAACGAATAAAGACGGAATAACATGATCATAAACAGGAATGTAGCATATAATGTTGTTCTAATCCCGGCAAAGTCATGTCACCACAAAGGTGGTAGATTTATTGCTTTATTGCTTTATTGCATGACGCTCAGCATTTTTAGGATAGAACTGGCACTGCTAAAGGCTGCCAAGGAAACCCACTGCATTTCGAAATATACTATGCAATGAGGACAGTGCAGTGTAGATTTATTCAAATGAATTCACGCAAGGTTTGAATCATCGAGTCAAGAGTACACTTATTTCGATGAAAAATTTTCAAGTTTTGTTCTGCATTAGTCGATTAGTGCATCGTTTACGTACACATTGGTAGGGGCGGGATAGCGCAGTGGTTAGCGCGTTCGGCTTCGGATCAGGAGGTCCGTGGTTCGAATCCCGCCGGGGGCTCGGCAACTTTGTCTGCAGTAGAGAAGTGTTCTACACGCAGTCAGGTTTGGGTGCAATGCTACACTGAAATTCAGCGCAGTACCACCCATGGTTCGCTAGTTCAAGCCGATGCTCGCAGGTTTCACCGCAATGCATAGCCACAATAGTGTTGCGGGCTTTCTCCCTGCAATAATACTAGCAGCCGCGATGTAAGTGAAATAATCTTGAAAGCGGCGTTAAACACCATCTCACGTACAGATTGGTACGATAAATGATCTGTGTAATTTTGAGTTAATAAATTTATTTATTACATTTAAATAAATCTTTCTCCCAAATTTTGCAAGCAAATTGCAAAGTTGATCATCATTCTGTATTCATCTGAAACCACCTGATGATGCTTGAGCACTGCAAATATTCAGTGTTGAACTGCCTTTCTATTTATGCGGGGATTTCAAACGCGAATATACACAGGACAAAAAGTACTGGAATCCATTTACCGGATTCCTTCCGGATCCCTGCAAATTTGGTATATTGGGATCCGGTGACGGATACCTCAACGGATCCCAGTATACCAAATTTGCAGGGATCCGTTAAGGTATCCGTTGAAATCCGGCCGGATCTGGGATCCGTTGAGGTATCCGTCACCGGATCCCAGTATACCAAATTTGCAGGGATCCGGAGGGATTCGGTACTGTTTGTCCTGTGATATCTGTAATATTCAAGAAGGTTTATTAATCATCAAGACAGCCTAATATCTAAATTAAGTTTTCTAGGATAAGATAAGCGGGCGACTGATTGATTGATTACAATTGTGAAAGATTGATCAGGATTTTATTATGAAAGGCGTACATAATAATTCGTAGCAATACTTCGACATAAGAAAACGTCTATCTGATCCTGTTCAAGATTTATATTGATGAAGGGAAATAAAGTGAAGATATTTAGAATTTGTCAGGCCTTGTACGAAATATCAATTACCAATTGACTGTTTCATTAAAATAGTTGAAAGGCAGAGGTATATTTCGTATATTTATAACAAAGACTGATACAATTTGGTAAGTATGCTACCTATAAAGAGTATTCCTCTGAAGGGTTCAGAGCGCAATTAAATCTTCAAAAGTATTTTTAGATCATATTTTCGTGATTAAATGACATTGGCGTATTTTGACAAATTACTGTGACATACTGTCACACACTGTGTTTACTTTTGTTCTCTAATAGGCATAGTTAAAGGGGTAGCTCTGAAAGGGCACATGTTCCATTGAAATAAAAAAAGAACATGGCCCCCAATAGAAGCTAGCTTCCCCTTTTAATCATAAGGACACATGTTTCGAAAATGTTTGTTACCATTATCAAACATTGGTTCTTTTCCATGATATGTCATATTCGTTGTCTCCAAAGCGCAGAGGAAAACGCTAGCCAGAAGAGTTCGAACCTCGATAAAGTCGTTTTTCTTTAATTAATGTCATGTCGTCATTAGTTATACCCTCATAGAATTGACTACTGAAATTCATTTGCTCATTACTGTAAATGAGTTAAGTCGTGTTCTATAAACCTTCTTGATTTCTTATATTGCTAGCCTTTGTTTCATTTTCAAAAAAGTCGAAAATGGTTACGGTTCAAGTAGAAAACGTATGAAACCTCTTTGAAACATGCGTCACTAAAAATAATGCACATAACGCTATAGTGTCAATTAGAGATGTATGGATTTTGCAATATCTGACTAATATATCATACATACCTCATTAATGTCACTCAAAGTATTCTGACTGACAGGATGAGTTAAAAAGACTACCATTTGCAGAAGGAAAATATGTTTCATAGATATCTATGATCCTCTTGACAGAAACCGCAAAATTCACATCTAAATATGTGTCACCTTTGAAAAGAATGCCTAGCTTGGCAAATTTGAAAGTTTATTTTAGCTATAGGCAGCTATAAGACGGTTATAACGTTTCCGTATGCATCAATGTTATTCACCAACACTGGGAAAGATAAAATGAATCTGCTATCACATTTGTAAAGCATAATTTTCGTATTTATTCATAATTGTGACAGTTATTAAATATACCACAGTTATAGAACACCATCTTTTTTCTTGACAAATATGTTGTATTGTTTCACAACTTTGAGGTAATGTAATGTAATATGGTGTCGCTATGTACTATTTTTTAAGTACGACTTACTCTATCATTCTTACAGCAAAAGTTGCAATACTTACATAAAATATACAACAGTCCTTTTCTAGTCACGTACTTGACACTTTGACACATAATATTTAAATGACGCTCATATAGACAATGATCAATGCCATAATGGGTTCCAAGTTTCATTTTCACAAACTTATTAATATCTTTCCCATGTTACGCGTGCTTGTAAAGTATTTTAAAACATGTTGATGTCAACCTTTAACATATTGTGCCTCTTTTCAAACAAAGACAAACTGATCACAAAATAACAGAAGACGAAAGAGGGTAATCAAAATTTAAAGTCTTGAAAACTCATTTATAAAGACCGTTCTTCATATCATCACTATTAAGACATCTTATATTCCTCTATACATATACACTGCTTTGTTTAAATCTTGCCAAATTGTAAGGAATCTGTATGATAGTATCTTACCAAATCACAAAGGATAAACGACTCCTGGAACTGAAACAATATTTGCAACAGCGTGGATATCCCATTGCCTTAATAGAAGACGGAATCAAGAAAGCACAATCGTGAGAGAAGCAAGTTATTGGTTGTTAAAGATAAAGAAGTCAACAACAAAAAAACAATTGCTGCATATCTTTCCACAAATAATCCCAAAAATCCAGATCTTTTTGGAATTATCAAACAAAATATGCGATCCTAGAACAAGACAATAAATGAAGAGGATAATGAAAGATGTCAGAAGACAGAGCCCAAACCTAAAAAGAATTCTCTCCAGGGCGCATTTTGACACCAATCCATATCTAGAAATCATCGGTGTCACCAAATGTAAAAGAGGAAATTTTGGAATTTAAAATTTTGTAGCTAACATTAAATTTATTATCATTACATTTCAATGAAGGTTTAAATTTAATCATTTTAGGTTGACTCAAAACGGTTCGTCCCTAGCTGTCTTCTCAGAAAAAACCCCTTATGATTACTTCAACGTAAAGTTCGCAATCTCTTCAGTTATCCATGGAATTTTATAGTTTCGTTCCTTTAACGTAGGGAGAAATAATTGATACCTTTCTTAAATACATTTTCTATGAGTATCTACTGTAATTGGGCAAGTTTATGAGCAAGAGGATAATTTTCTATTAATACATCTTGGGTCTACACAGTGTTATGAGGCAATTGAGATACTAGTGTGATTTGTTATTAGGTCTTGGTGACTTCAATTGAGGATTTAAACCAATTTTGCTCTTTTTAGCTAGGTATTGTCGTCAAAGGAAATGCAAATTACAAAGAATATATCAAAACCATTGGACAATTTAAATCATCTAGTTAAGTAAGACTCCTAATATTCTTTCATACATGTATGTAAGCTATCCTGAGTACCTTGATGGATTTAAAAGTTGTATATGCAAAGATTTTATTATTCATTACAGCTTACGAAGAAGATTTAAAAAAGACAACTACTGATTCACTGAAGTATATATAATGGCCACAATGTTGCAATCGTGCAAAAGACTCGTGCAATGTCTTTTGCGCATTACTGGTCAGATTTGTAGGACAAAAGGTGCATATTACTGCTACACTTTTGTAACAATTTCACCCACTAAGTTATAGATCAACAACTGTTGACATATGTCATATTGCTCATTTTAAAAAAAAGCATTATATACACTGACCATTACTGCTCTTAGTTCCAGATTTTGAAATAACGATATAATGGTCAGACGAAACGGTTCTCTTATCTTCTTAAAGCTGGATATTAATTGACCCTGTTGTCGTTTTCATATGCATGGTGATTAGATGTTTTATTTCTAATATTTGATCATTACCTGAAGTAGAAATTCATAAATAAGTCTTGATGATAAGTCATGATGAAAAAGCTATGATATATAAGTTATCTGAAATATGATGATTGATATATTCATATCAAAACAGTCGATTGAAATGAATAATAATATATTGCATTTATACACAAAATTGCAAGGAATAGAGGTCAAATCAAAGATGAAAATTATACAGCATTTTATGATGTCTCATGGCATCACATTTTTTATAAAAACATAATGTAAACAGTCCTTCAACAAATAAAGAATGAAAAATAAAACGATTTTAAAGATTGTAAGAGAACAAATACAATTTAAAGAAAAAACTCCTTGCACGAATGTGGTATGAAGAATACTATATGGTGATTACAAGAGGCAAAACAGTTCACGAAGACAAATAGGCAGAACGTTTTGCATTTACTTACGTAATGAAGTTTTGGGTCAGAAATCAAAAGTAAAAATAATATGTCTTGCCCTTTATTAATTAGTTACATGATTTTTTTACATCCATTCGTTTTTACATTAAGAAGTCACACCATAACTTTGTTTTATTCCTCATGAAGTAGAAGCTCTATACGTTAGGCCCTGTTTTATGAATTTTTTTTTTATTAGGCTTGTTTGATAGAGTCTTTGAAGTAAGCTGAGGTAATATTGACGTCACAATCCCTTCTCAGCTTCTGTAGACTAGTATAGAGGATTTATGAAATAATGATGCCCAACTGCCTGTCTGGGTTCAACAAACAATAGTGTTGATCTGTATCCTGATATTTCTGAGCATTAGCCTAGTTTTCTTGGTAGTCATTATATCACTCAGTTGGTCAAACTAGAAGGATAACGTTATACCAAACCTTCACAAAATCACTGTGATTTTCACCTGTACTAGCCTACCTTTATGGCAAGTAAATATGAACGTTGATCCGTATGTGTTTGTTAAAATGAGAACGTTTCAAAAAGGTAAAATGTTAAGTTAATGTAAAACATATGGGATTTTTTGAAGGTTTTGTTGCACGATGTGGTTCGTGTGACGTTGCAATTGGTATCTGAACACTTGGCATTCTTTAATATAATACTATAGTAAGGTACGTTAAAGTATTATCATTATTATCATTATATTACTGTTATTTACTGCATTTTTGTTGAATGAAAATAAAATCTAATTTACATCAGTTTAACTTCTTTCTCGTATGCTGCGGTACTGATCTGAGTACTACTCAATAGTGGACGTTTCATGTGAGCCTAGGCCTTGCGCTAAAGCCAATAAGCAGTGAGGTTACAAAGCCGTCGGTATGTTTAAATATATATTGAACTATGACTTCGTTTTATTCTCGATTCTGATTGGTTGATTTGAAAAAAATACCCTATGTTGAATGACAATGAATACCTGCAACTGAGCTTAGGCGAATCACCGCGAAATGATACATGTTCACGGCCCGACACAAGATTTAATTTATCAGTTTCTTGGAAAATTCGTGCCGTACTCCGATTTGACATTTGTCCTTATCATATTTAGATTGTGTCTAGCGCTACATATTGCATATAACTTTTAATTTGATTATATTTGGGTTTGGGCTAGTTTAGGACTTTTGTACTTGGGGTTTGACGATATTTTTCTACGAGCTTTATAATTGTTGCTTTCAGTCACAAATTAATCAAGTATGTTGTAAGGTCTCCCTGTACGAATGCTACTATTTGGTATTACGATGTTTGTAATGTAAATTATGCCGTGAATTCACAATAGTTAGACCTTATTTCACCTCTTACAGAAATAGAATAGTCGCAAAGTCCTTTCCACACACAAATAAGCACTCAAAAACAGAGTTCGCTCCTAAACTTCTTTTAACTAACGGTCATGTTACAATATCGATGAAAAGTTACGTTTGTAAGATTTCCGGGATTCATTGTTTTTCAACACCCGCAAATTTAGTTTAAAACCGACGGCGGTAAATTTGCGGACGTTAAATAACAATGAATCCCGGAAATTTTACAAACGCAACTAATAATCTTCTACCAAAAAATTCAGCAAATCATAAAAAAGGTTGTTTGCTATGATCTATTGAGGACCTTTCCAACTATATAAGAATAGCTTTTCCGTAGTTGTTTTTATGCTTATTAAAAATACTCTTGTTAGACATTCAAATTTCCATTTATAACTATCCCAATTATCACTTACCCATGTTTATATTCAGAAATATTGGGACTCATTCTCAGCATTTAAGACATCACCAGGTTTGATATTTTATTCACAGAACTCTGAACAGCTCTATTAAGACATGCTGGTGTTTTAATAAACGAATGCTTTCTTGCTTAGGGAGAAATAAATAGTTTTAAGCCGGCGCCATGCTTTCGCTTTATGACCCTATGCTTGTTAGGGAAAGTGTAAAATTGTGAAAAGGATGAGACAGCTGTGCTACTTCTATCATGCTTGTAACTCTAAGCGTCCTTTAGTTCAACAATGTTTCATCCGACAGTAAAGTTTGTGAACAACTGCTTTCTGCTCCCCTAGGAATTTTTTAAATGTTAAATGTTTGGAAATTTGGAAAACATTCGACACTTCCTCCATCCATTCAGATAAGTTGCAAGTATTTAGTTCAGCATAAACATAACGGTCTTGTTGTCAGTTCAAGGTTAGAACACTTTTCGGAAGAATTAAAGTGACAAATCATCATTTCTGTGAGGTGAAAAGCGTTACTTATTTACTGTGAAATAAAAACACTTACGTATAGCCCTATCATCAATATATAAACAAACATCACACATAATTATATATAAGTTAAGTTCTCCACCAGTGTTTGACAAATAGAATTTTTTCAGATCTTGCTTCGTACGAAAGTGGCTGCCAAAGTAATAAAATCTCATTTTATTACATACGTTACGATCTCCCAAAGAGAGCAAATCTGTAAACGAAATAACAAATAAAGGTTAACAACGCCTGTTTCCCATGTTTAAGACCGTCTTCAATCTACTAAGTTTAGTTAATATTAATTCTCAAGAATCACTATCGTTAAGTCACAAATATTTAAAACTGAGCCATAAACTTTATTGGAAATTTTATCACTTAAGGTGTAGTTTTCTGGAAGAAGCTGAATAGGTTTTATAGAATTAAGATCGATTTAAGAAAATAAATTAAACAGTCACAAGCCAAGATACATAATGATTTTTTCATTTCGAATAACAATAAAAATTTAATACATATATTCCAATGTAAAAATGAATACCTGAAAGAAGTCTGCAGGTTATTTTCAAATATTTGTACTGGCATCTACAAACTAAACCAATGTCATAGTATTGATTTAATATTCATCGATTCGATATTGAAGCAGACAGCATCCATTATAAACACCGATATGTTATATTAGGTAACGTGACTCTTAAAATTTTAACCGATTTAAATATAGCGGGAAGTTGACTTTTGCGCGATTATGTCAAATATTTAGTGAAATAAATACATGATTCTGATAAAGCAAATTCTCAATGCACATGGCTGGTAGGATGATTGCTTTAACATCCCTTTTAACACAAAAAATATTTGGCAGCCCATATGAATTATTCTTTATTATGGATAAAACAGGATTTTTATCATGAAAATCTTGCTATTCTTGTATATAAAACTTCTCTACCATTTCTAGAGAACCTACATAATGTTTTACGTTTTTTTTCTGTCGCTGCAGCCTGTACCTATTTGTGTATGATGTATGTACATTAAGATATTTCTAATCAGCCTCAGTAAATTTTCATACGGCGTTTCTTGTTAACATGAAATTGGGTAAATCATTCAAAAACACAATGGAAAACGGTTACAATGATAAATTATTGTACATACGAATTTAGGATATATACATGTAATGTGAGCAAAACAAATAAATCTAGCTTCATTCATATATGTGTGTAATTATTTTATATGGGAAATAAAAGGACACTAATTAGTGCTAATTAGGGAATACTTATTAACCACTCCATCCTTTTCGATCAAAAAGACTTTCTACTTCATCAACAGTTAAATCATGGTGTCAGCAATATTTCTCCTCTCTAGAAAACCACATTGCATAATTTAGGATTATAGGTTATTATAAGTAGTGTAAGTAATTAGATCGAAGAAATATATGGTAGGGAAAGAAATGTCAACACTTGATACATAAGAAATGAAGAAGGTATAAATAGGGGTTCTGGACCAACCGAGGCCTAAACGTTATTTCTCATTAACCTTTAAACAAAAACTACTCCACAGTTTTTTACTATAATGGTTAACGAGGAAAAAAAGCTTTACTCACCGCTAATCCAGAACCCCAATTTATACCTAGTATACAAAAATAGTATTAATAGTTCAAACCTCCAACTATCAATATTCAATTTGGCATCAATGATAACATATAGAATAATATGGCCAAGCTGTTTTAATACGCTTCACTCAACGTTAGTCCTGAACTCCCCGTTTATATCTACTACATTTTTATAGGTAATAGATTCAAGTCTTCCATTTTCAATATTACATTGAGCATCAATTATGATATATAAGTAGATACGTACTGGTTTCTTCTTCATTTGTGATTGCAATTGTCATTCCTTCACTACCATTTTCAATTCTTCTTCCAGAGCCATGAAGTTGGTCATCATCAGTTGTTTTAGATCAAGCCACAAAGCGTTCTCGACAGTTAAAAACTTACCTTATACTTAACTATACTCATATCAGTCATAAGACATAAATCTTTCATCATCATATTTGTTATTGAAGGACGTTTTATAATAGGAAGTTTCTTAATTTTATCCCATAAATTATGTTTACGCATATGTTGACTGTAATGTTGATTTGGTACTCCTTCAATAGCCATTTGTATAGTTTTGATATAGGATTATAAAATGATTCAGTAATTCTGTCAAACCCTGAGTTAGAGTTTTGAAAAGCATCAAAACGCGTTTTATCGATTAGCAGTCACATTTATATTTTTATTTTTATAATTTAAACGTTTTGGCCTCAATTGATCCAAAACACCCATTTATACCTCCTAATGAAATAATTATGTCACCGTTCAAAATTTTTGAAGCAGTAAATATTTTACCAAATCCTTATTGAAGGTAGTCTTGAGAAACAGATAAGAAAAAAAGATATTTTAGTTTTAACACTTAAGTAAAAATCTTTAGTATTAACTGCAAAAATGATAAATGAAGGTGAACGTTAAATTAGCATTAAGATTTTTTTAAATTGATGAAAAAGATTACGCAGAGAACAAAATTACCTCAAATAGTCAACTCAGGACCGGTAACAACAATCGAAGCACAATCAAATGACTCATACAATTTAATGTTTTGGTTGTTCATGGTGCGAAGAAGATTTGCTTTAAATATAAACTAATGTTCAACCACATATTGATTTTGGCCTCATTGACTATTGTTTTTTTTATCCTCCTGAGTATCTGTTCATTGTTATATGAAATTACCATCGCTAAAGAAGTCAGATGTTCAGATCCATGTAAATTGAAGCTAATAGAAATTCATGTACCAGATACAATCTATACATGAATACTGCCATGTTGTAAAACATTTTACAGTAGCAAGATAAATTTAAATATATCAAAAGGTGTTACCAAATATCAAAAGGTATTATAATTATAACGAAAATCATTATTTTAAAATCAAGAATTTCAGTGAACAAGCACACCTAAAAAGGGTGTCCTTGCCTGTCAAGACATGATTTTATGCTACAACAACATCCTTGGTTCAGAATAGAAAACTAACGGTTTTGCAAGTGAAAGTTTTTACATTCACTTGTCTAATAATCAAAGAGGCATAGAAGACGATTGTTAACGATGTAACCATTATTTGAATTAGACTGATATAGCAATTTAATTTGCCATGTAATGTACAACTTCAAGCTTGAATATGACTGCAAATGATTAAATATAAATTCATTTGAATGTCAGAGAAACTAAATGTGAAAGTTGTTTCCAAACAAAGCAGAAAATGTTATAAAAACAACCAGTCTTAAAACAACTCTAAGAAAAAAAGGCTGATCGAAAGAAATGTGGTCGTAAGGTAATCAATGTCCTTGTGTCATCTATTTTTGGTTGTTGTAATAATGACAATTTGGGTTCCGCACCTGAATACATATATTGAGCGGTGATAGTCGAGGGGTAAGTAAGATAAAATATATCGACCAACAGCATATAAAAGACAAGTATGTCACTGTAAGGTAAGACAGCAATATTCTTTGAGAGGCATTTAGATGTTGTCAAAAAGAGTGATAACGTGTTCAATGGATGTTCAATTTCTTAATTGCAGGCGTGCAACTTTTGGGTGTAGATACTAACCAAATCGTCGCACGCGTGCAATAAAGAAGTTGAAAATCCATAGTCAAGACATTAGCTAAGATTCTTGGATTAGCATTTGCTAAGGAGATAGGTTTATGAAAATAAATAGGTATAGGCTAATTATGTATACAGGATTTTAAAATGAAAAAATACTCTGTAAGATTCAAAAGTCCCAATTTCCAAACTTTGCTGATCACATTTAAGTTCAGATAAGCTATGTGCAAAAAGCTATAAAAAGCCTAATTGCAAGGAGTATGAGATAGATAAACTGCTTCAAATTGCTTGATCAATGTACATTTTTTATGATTTATGATTTGACTTATACAATAGCTAAAGTCTTTGGCTCTGTATTAGTCAAGTCAGGGGTATACTAACCATGGATGCAACACATGTATTTTCAATAAATGTTGTTCTGAAATTCAAATATACTGAACAAATACAGATAAATGAAGATTCTGAAATTATTAATAATGATATATTTTTACAATGATCATCTGATTAGTTATCATGAAATTGTTATCCAGAAAATCTTGTCATCCCTCAGATTATAACATGTCTAAACTCACCATCTTTTGCGTTTTTCTTTAGTTGTCTCTTCATCTGTTTGCAAATCTGATGTTGTTTCGGCCATCTTGCACTTCATCATTGCTTTATCATAGGAATCTGCATAATACAAAGGTTTCAAGGTTATTCTATAATTAAATAAGCACTCATGAAGTGTTTGCAATGGATCTGATGCTTCTAATTTGAAAAACCCCCACTGCAAATCACTTTCCCAGAAAGTAACACTTGAGACACAGTTCTCAGAATTAAGGGTTTTTATTATGTCACAAAGCTTTTTAAATTAAAAGTCTTAACAATTTAAAGACCACCTTTTAAGAGCTTATCTTCTTCAATATTTGAAGAACTATTTCCTAAAACCAGTACTGTGATCTTATGTTTGCTTTTCTAGTTTACATGCAAAGAAATAAAATATATTCAAATGAATAAGTTTTTAATAATTTGCCTTTTACTCACCACATTGATACAATACTCGGCAAGGGTATTTGTGGAAGGAGTTGTCTGGATCTTTACACCACCTGACTGCCTGCCGTACCTGGCTTGCTTTGAAAGGAGGCCAAAGACAATGGGATTTTCCAACCATCCATTTCATGGGTGCAACTTCCACCTCGCTCTCTTCAGTGAAGTTCACGACAACAAACATTTTGCTGGAATAGCCATTTGATTGATAATATATCAATTTATTTAAGAGAAAATTTTCATTTTTGGTTTCCAGCACTGTTATAAATGCTGCTTTAATGATATAAAAAAATGACTCATACATTGTGTATCAAAACACATTAAATCCTAAATTCTTTCTAAATAAATTCTTCTACAGAATTTTATACTCTTCACATAGACTTGGATCTTTAAATCTTGGCCAATACAGTTTATCTTTTAAATTCAATAGTGTTTATTGTTTTTAAGTTTCTTAGTGTCTCAGACTAATTTGATCTTTCATTATTTTTTTAAAGTATTACTAATCCAGTGCATTATTCAAACATGATTTAGTAAACGAAGGGGGTGGGGGTAATTTTTATATTATTTAATATCAAGTTTCACAGTAACATTCTATTTGCACAAAGTAATGAAGAGTTGTTTCCTTTGCTTTATTTTGATAGTAATAAGATTGAAATTAAAGTTTATATCTAGAAATAACAATCATTATTCATAATAGACATTTCATTAATAACTCTTGACTCTAGAGCATGAATGATTTATGCTTGAAAATTTATATCAGGAATAAGTTTCAAGGAAAAACTAAGTTTTTATGTGTATGACAGGACTATCTGCTAGTTCTGACTTTGAAATAGACAGAATAAAAAGAAGAAACATATCAGGTTAAATCTAATGAAAACTGTTTGAAATTGAATTGAGGCGAAAAGAAGTTTGTTGGTTCGATCTATAATGTTTGTGTCAGAGGAATAGCTACAAATTTAGTCATATGTGGAAGCAAAGCACATTTTGTCATCACCTCAGACAATGCTACACAATGATATGTGTCAGAAAGCTGGGAAACTTGAAAAATTTCAAAAGACTTTGATTCAAGTGGGTAAATGAAGAAATTGTTTAAACAGAGAAATTTCCTGCTCATCAAGAAAATATCAGATTCAACTTGGGCAATATTTTCGACAAGGAAAATGTCTTGTTTGGTTTTGATACATCTGTCTTGCATTTCTGTTGAGAGGGAAAATGTTTCCAAATGAACCTGTCTGTATTGCTGAGAAGGTAGAAAATTCCTTGGAAGTGGTCCTTCAGCATGGGGTTTTTTCAACAAAGGAGTGCTCAATTCGTCACTTGTTGAATTTACCTGATGTAATCCTTCTGAAAGGCGACGAATTATTTGTTGCAGGACAAATGATGGCTTTCTTACTAATCTCTTCAACCTTGCAAGATAATTTTCATAAGGGAAAGCAGATATGTTATCAAGACAGCCAAACCTTCGTACTTCTGCAGCAAGATGAACTACACAGTGGACATTGTATACCAGCATATCCTTACCATAGAGATTCCCAAAATGTGTTACAAACAAAGAAAGCAGTCTTTCAGCATAATCACAATGTGTTTTGCAAAGAGATGGAGTGAGAAGAATGTGCATACCAGCAAACAGTAACATGAAGTTTTGATACAACACTGCTGGGATTTTTCCTGCTAAAACTACTGGCCCTGTATACAAGAGAAATTGACGAAACTCTGAAGCCTTCCACCTCTCTATTTCTTTTAATGTCCTGGGTTTTCGTGCAAATTCTCTTGGAATCCATCCTCTTAAAGCTGCAAGCCCATCAGATATACTATCTATGACTCTGATACCTAGTCTGTTAACCAAGGGACCCTTTATCCATATCGACAGCAAGCGCTTAACAACGCCTAAACAAATCAAATGCATGTAGTCAAGTGGAAATTTACTGACCATGCCAACACCAAGTCTTGACAGTGGGGTCTGTCCTTTATGACGGTCCTCATCATCCATCTCATCAAAGGAAACATCATATCTTAAACCAGAATCTGTTTCCGGAAAGGTCATCCTGTGATTGGTATATGTTCCTGACTGGACACGCTTGTCACAACCAGAGTACCCAGAATGAGATTTGACATTCTTGATAAAAGAACGAGCTGGGGTATCACAAATGAAAGAGTGAATTTCAACACTGAAATGCGTATCATTGCTGGAAAAACCTCTGTTTTTCAAACACACTGCTTCATTGACAAAATCATGTAAAAACTCTAAATTTGATGGTTTAGAAATTCCATGGTAAATTCCTCTGAAAGGGCTCTGAGAGTTTAGAATTAACACTTTTACCTAATATTGGCCAAAACTGATCAGAAGTACTTTTGAAAAGAGGCAAACCATCAATGTTTACTTGCAAGTGAATTGAATTGTTTTCCAGACTGTCCAGTCTTGTACGCAATTGATTCTCAATTCCATAATGGAAATATTTGCCACCTGAAGTGAGCTCTTTGATATTGTAGGAAGTTTGTGTTTTGAGTAATGTGCGAGGATCTTTTGGCAACAAGGGAAAGTAAGGCCTGAGAATTGATAGAAGAGCCGCAATTGCACATAGTGGAATTTGAAAGATATTTATCCAATTTCTTAACTCTGTTGTTATGTCTTTTTCATCATCACTATCTGTGCTTTCAGTGTCTGTAAAGTTGTAATTTTCTGAAATCACACTGAAATCTTGTGATCCAGAGGAAAAGGAGTAGGAATCATTTGAATGCACTGAACTTTGATCTGTTTGAATGTCAAATTCTGTTTCTATCAAATTTCCATCAGACACTGTTGTACTTAATTCAGAATCACCTATATCCAGCAAATGCTCACTCACTCTCTCCTGAATATGACGTCGACAGGTCCAGTAAGATTTTGAAACAAATGCCATATTGGGTAAATGTTGGGCCAACAAAATTCTAATGTTAGACCTATGTGGGTGTTAAAAACATCAGTTCTTTCAATGAATATATGGCATAAATGTGAGAAAAATATTAACAGATGAAAATGTTTATAAAGTAACAACAATGAATTCAAATATTTTCAAGAAAACTGGTAAGCTTTTGTTGGTTCAATTAGCCAAGTCAAATGTCAATGATTTTTTAAATCTACCTTTTCACTTGCCTTTCAATACACAATGAGTCATTTTTTCACCTTCAATTAGATTTATCACAATTACTTCATAATTTATTTACATTACTGTTAAAACTATAAACATAGATTGTAAAGTGAATAGATTACCATCTGAAGGCCTCCAAAAATGTAGTGTCGTCTGCTCTTTCACTAACAGGTAAAGCTATCATCAAGGTTCAGTTTCGTAAGAAAAAAAGCCGTAAAATTTACCGCATCGAATTTGAAACAAATCATAATAAAATCAATAATTTTTGTCTTAACATATTTTCTGGATAAATCATAATCTCAGTACGAAAATGTGGCTAAAAATGTCAAAATCTATAACTTCATTTCTATTGACGTTGGACGTTGGACCAGCTTGACAAAATAAGTATTAAATGGGCACTGGTTTTCGTATGTTGGGCCAATGTTGGACTGATGCCTCCAAGGCCACTGTTCATTTAACGTCCTGAAAATAATGTTGGGCCAACGTTGTTAAATGATTGGCCAACTGACCAACCATACACCAATATTGGCCCAACGAACCTTTGCTATCTGGGTATTTGATAAAAAATACACATCTGACTATATAACTAAACAAAGTATCAGTACGGTCTTGGTCCACTTACAAGGAAAAACAGTAAAATTACTGAAAGATACCGGAAAGTCGAATCTACGATTGGTAGAAATGTGTGATAACATGAGCCTAACTTTAAAGAATAGCTTAGTGGTCTTTTCTGATCAGCTTGCCGCATCTGAATACCAACTCCCAGGTTACATTTCTCCTGCATCACGTTATCAACCATCTGCTTCAGATGTTAAATGACTGGATCAGTAAAAGGCTCTCGGCCTTTGTGTCTCAAATGGCGTCGTATCCCACACAAAATAGATATTACTCTTACCCCTGGATAATCGTCACTATTTTCGAGTGTTATGACAAAGACGCACAAGACAGTTTGTAAGTTCATGGTCCGACATTTCGTGTTTTTACGCGGACTGTCTATGAGAATACTATACGTCTAATCACGTTCGCATTTGCCATTGCTAGCATTTGGTAGGCATGCCTGTTTCCACTTCAAAAGAACATTCAAGGACATGTGTTGTATTAGGGGGTATAAATGCTCTTCCATGATCTGAATTTATACCATCAGACCTGGACAAACCTCATCTCTGGTCCTCTGACATATGTCAAGATAAGTTAAGTCAAAGGCATTTAATATCACGTACTTTTGCGAGAATGTAAATAGTCCGTTAGACCTTTCAAACAATTTAAATGCAAAAGCAATTACAATAAGTCTGCGCGAAATGGACTTTACGGTAGGGCAGGCTACATAATATAAGTTACTAAGTATCATAGGTCATTGATAGGTTAAGGTCATTACTTCTCTTTGTAGTACTTAAAAGTACATTCACTCAAACAGTAGTACAATTAGTTAGCCATAGATTGCAATAACAATACCAAATCCAAACAGCGTTTAGAATCATGACAATTTTTAGTTTAGATAAAACGTTTGAAAAGAAAAAAATGTTAAAATTGAATTATGATTTACCAAATTTTAGTCAAACCTGATCTATTGTACATGTTATATTGTATTAAATGTTCACTATGCAATACTGGGTGAGAAAAACCTATGTCGTCAGTGGAGCATACAGTTCCTACATGTAGTTCAGTTACTCTTCAGATTTTGTTACAGGGAAGTACAGACCTGTCATTTTGCCAAAATATAAATATAATTCAGGGTCTAGATTTTCCAAGCTCTCTTAGCACTAAGATAGTCGTAAGCCTTTGTTAATGTATGGGACTTGAGACTATCTTAGTGCTAAGAGAGCTTCGAAAATCTAGACCCAGGTGGCTCAGTTTTGTGAAATACTTTAGTTTTATATTCATCCTTTCTTGTCCCGCTTTTCTTCTTTCTAAAGCTCAGTCCAGTTCAGTAACTGTAATCCGTTTATGATTTAAATGATATAATAATAATGTAAATACTAAGGAAAAAGTTTCCTAAGTTGGAGACCCAATCCGTTTCAAATATTATTTGTATATTGTGCAACCACATTAGCTGGCTCAGGATTAAATTTTTAAGTCTTAATGTCATTGAATCAATTGATACCTCTTTATGTTTAAATGTAATAAATGATCAAAGCCTTTTATCAACCTTACCATTATATCACATGAATGAACCTTAATTTGAATCAGAATTTAAGTCTAAAATGCCAGTTTAGAAAAATAGAGGTTCGCATGCGAGTGTGTTTTGGGATAGTTAGTATCCTGCATTAGGAAAAACATTTTTACATTACGAACCTAAGCGATGGAAATGTCCTGGCACTTCATAACAAAATCATGTCATACGAATCATTTTCTATTTTGCAAACGAGTCTCGTGATATCTGAGATGAATGCTTACGTATTATATCTATATATTTATTTGATGTGAACAAGCATTCTCGCAACGGAATTCTCTGACTCTTTAAGTTTATATATATATATACTCTTCAGAAAAAGAAACGCAAAGCCAGATTTTCAATAGGTATTTCAAGGACATTTAATTCATGAGCTAACAATGGAAGAATATTAATTTTTGCACAGTTAAACAACAGAAACAGAAGCTTCAGCAACATTAGTTCTATGTCTCAACGTGACATCTGACGTCACGTACAGTCGGTAACGAGTATGGCCCCCATGACAGTCCGTTACTGCCTGACACCTCCTGCCCATAGACGCAATCAGATTGCAGATGACAGCCTGGGGAATTTTAGCCCACTCAGCAACCAGAGCGGCGGCCAGTTGCTGTAGTGTCTGAGGTTGCTGTTGTCGCCGTCGGAGACGTCTATCCAATTCATCCCAGAGATTCTCGATTGGGTTTAAATCAGGGGATCTGGATGGCCATGGCAGAACGTTGATGTGGTTGTTTGCTAGGAAGGCTGTTGTGATCCGTGCTGTATGGGGACGGGCACTGTCCTGCTGAAAAACAGCGTTGACGTTGGCCATGATGGGAACGACGTGAGGGCGCAACATCTCATCAATGTAGCGCTTTGCTGTCAAGTTGCCCCTGACGTGCACCAAGTCACTCCTGACGTTGTAAGAGATGGCTGCCCACATCATGACACTGCCCCTCCAAATCTGTCCACTTCCTGTATGCAATTTGGTTCAAATCGTTCACGTCTTCGGCGGTAGACACGGGTCCTTCCATCTTGCTTGCGGAGCATGAATCGGGATTCATCACTGAACCATACGGTTCTCAATCGTCCTCGAGGCCATACCCTATGCGCTTGACACCATTGCAGTTGTAGATGACGATGCTGACGGGTCAAAATAACACATCAAACAGGACGTCTTGGTCGTAACCCTGCCTCTCGTAGACGGCCCTATGAATGTTAAAAAGTCGAAATTCTGTGTCTAATTTACATGTGTATTAGTTGAAAGGCCTAGTAATCATTATCAACCTATGTTTGTATTTATGTCTGCAGTAAATAAGTTTCCAAAATTACGTTTGAGTCATTGGCGCGCGCCACTGTCCGGTTTTCGACCACAAATAACGACTTTAACCAGTTTGTGGTGACTATAAAGAACTGATAAGCATTAGGATCTGACTTCCTGAAACAACCAATATAACACCATTTATGAAGTTTGACATAATTGACTCCAACAATATATTCTGCGCCCCTTTAAACAAGTTATTTCTGTTATGTTTCAGTTACGACGACAGAAGGGGGGGTTGGGGTCCTATTCAGTAATGTTGTGGAACACCTCTCTCGTTTTCCTCTATGCCATTAAGATGGTTTCCTACAGAATATCCCACTTCGAATTAAAGAAGCATGAAACTCTCAATCTTTCAAATCATCTCTATCTGACCAGAAGTAGGTGCACAAGGATGTTAGAATGTGCTGCCGCGTGTATGTCAACACCTGGTTGTGAACTTGCTGATTTGGATTCTGGAAAATTATACAGAAAGGGTGAAACAAATGCTCTCAACACCAGACTTATAACCAGGTCTGTTGAATCTGTATCGCAGAAGGTTGAGGAATCAGGTCCAAAAGCAAAGACAATTGATTCTCTTATCATGGTCGCAATCAATGGATATGGAAACAAGTTTAGGGACATTTATAAATTCTCAATAACATCCAACACTACAGTCAAAACAGGAATAACTGTGAAATCGTTTGTGTTTTCTATTGTTTATGACAAAGCATCCAACACCTTATTCTTTTCTCAGATTGGTGGAATATTCAAACAAACATTGGCAATGAAATCGGAAAGGAAACTAACCCTAAAGGAAAATACCCCGTTGTTTAATTTGAACATATACAATGACACGTTGTTCTTCTATATAAATAGAGGAAAAAAAGGTCACATTTTCACTCACTCACTCAACAAGACAAATAGCAAAGAAATCTGGTTTCGTTTAAAGAAAATAAAGACGGATTGTTTCGTGGTTGATAATAATATGGCATGTTGGGTAGAATTGGGTATAGATGGTTTAATCAACTGTGTTGAGATATCCTCAAAGAGGAACATCTTTACTCAAACACGTTCTTCACAGGATACTCATTTTACAAACATTTCCCTTCTAAAAACCGGTAAGTTTGGTATTCTTACATTTGTGGAGAAGGATAACTCTGGAATAATCGTCATGAAAATGGTGAAAATTAGAGAAGATGGACGATTCGGGAAACCAAAAGTAATGGCTTATTTCAGAAAAAAAAAAAAGTTTATTTGGCAAATGGTCTAATAGTCTACCGTTATCATCCCGGAAACAATATGATAATTCGGGAAATTAGTCAAAATGGCATTGTTGGTAGGGAACTTGCGTCAACGTCGTATCCATCGAAGAAAGACGTGGTATTCTTTATCACTTTTCTCTGAACGTATGTCTGATGAAACCCAAAGACACAGCTAACAGAAATGCACACTTTCAAATGAACCTACACATCGTGTTACAGTTTCAAGTCATTGTTTAACCCAAATCAGAGGACAGAACAAAACTCCACAGAAACTCATTATATTTTCCTAACATGAACTTTGAAATACTTTATTCTAGTTTGTTTACAGTATAGGTGAACAGTGAAGTTGTTTATCTCGCAAAAGTAAGTAAACTGCAATCACGATAAATTTATTGATATCAAGATATGTATTCAATATAATGAATATTTCACACAGACGCCATCAATTAATGTATGGAATCGTCATGTCATATTTGACCCATACCTTACATACTCATCAAATAAATACATCTTGTAGTTATTATCATACATGTCTTTCATTATATCCAGAAAAAGGAAAATACTTTGGCATCCATAAAGTCCTTTCATTCTGTAATTCCAACAGGATGTATTGGCTTTGGATCAAGAGGACCAGGGATTGAATCCCGCTAGCATCTTGCTACATCTGCGTAATTGAATCCGCTGATCGAGCTCCTTCCATATACCCTGATCTCCTTCGAGCCAGAAATAATGAGTTGGGATTTATCAAGTTTTCAACAATAGTTCAGTGTTGTAGCACGTGGATTGCCCAATGTGGGGACGGTAAAGTGAAACAGGTACTGTAGAAAATAAAAGAAATATTAGGTCAAGTGCTTGTCAGGGAACATAATGAATACATCATGAGTAACATGACTAACATGGTCTTTGAAAACTGAAAGGAATACGTCCGTCAATAAAGCTACGTGTATTATATTGCAAAAAAGTGGTTGTTTTCTCTAACAATTAAATTTTAATTTGTGTTATCAAAATATACAACTTAAAACAGAACATTTAATTTTTCGACGTGATTTGACAATAAATAATGATATGGCTAACCGAGAATTTTCGTTATAAAACTGCCCTTACATTCAAGGAACCAAAATAACAAAACATCAATCGACCAGGCGATCTCATGAAAATCACGAACGTCTCTCTACAATGTGAATTTCAAATCACAGCGTTGGTGTGCAATGGTAACTTATTTCAACTTTATGATACTAGAGTAATCTCTGTTAAGTTCTATATTTTCCCCAAATAGATTCCATAAATGCTTTAGTCTATATTGCCTGTACCTAACGTGACGTCACACACACGCCTTCCCCACATCAGGAAGCCTGGGAAAATCAGTTTGTTTCACGTTCAACACGACTATGCAAACACAACCTCATTGCTCAGTCAGAAATTATTGTGATCAAAGGATTAGTTGTAACGGCAGTATGAGTGAAATAGGACAAGGAGCAACCTGTGCTTATATCATCATTTTATCTCTGATTTTGACTAGTGTTCTAGAAAATTAGTAGTAAAATTCTAGTAATTACTTCGGATGCATAAGATAGATAAATATTTCGGGATATACCAAAGATATCACCTTGTAGGATTTTCTGTTTGTTTTAAAAAGTGAAAACGTTCTGCATTTTATTATTTGAAATACGTTTGATCTCAAATCAGTTAGAAATGAAACTCACCTGAAGTTTTAAGCTTACATTGTGTATTTACAGCAATAATACCAGCAATACAATTCCGATTGATGTGTCAGTAAAATTGCATGAGTAAACAAATACTTGCTAATCATAATATTTGACAATGAAATAAAGTTAAGAAATAATATTCAATCTTACTGCAAAGATAACGATAGATAACACGTGTAATTAAGCTATATGTGGCCCCTGTAGACCTTTTGTGATAGAATCAAACAGAATGACTACAAATTGTCCCATACTTTGCCCTTGATTTAAAAATGATTAAAAGCCAGGTAATCCAGTATCTATAAAACTAATTTTTCTAAACTAAAAGCATGAAACTTTAAACATTAAGTCAAATAATCTTCTCCAATTACAATGTTAGACAGCAAGGTACTTTATTAATGATTGGTAAAATAAAACAAAGACTTCTCCCAAATTGTCAGACAGACTGATTCAACAATCAAGCTGACATTCCCATTTACGATGAGTAATTTATAACTGCCGATATCAAGACTAAACCATTACAAAATGGGGTTTGAACGTTTGACATCAACTTACTGTTCTGTAAGTTACTGGGTTAGTCTTAAACGCTTTTATAAACCAATTTGAACTGTTTGGTTTTACTCACAGCTTTTGGTTTAGCGTTTGCCGGGTAATTTAGCGAGGGTATGAACACACTCGTCTTGTCACTGTAAAGGCAGGTAACTCGATCCATATGTAGTGGATTCTTTTAAACATAATCCACTATTGATAAATAGAGTGACGTCATCGCTATATATTAAGTATAGAGATGTTTTAATCAACTGTTTTTATTTTCTATTCAAGTGATGTTCTCTGTCCGAGCATGGTTGACGTATTTTTTATGTTCCATTTAACAACTTGACTTCTATGGACGAGTCAGACTAAAGCAAGGGTAATGTATGACATATACATGATTGCAACCCATTAAAGATTTGGATGAATTTATAAAGATATTCATGAAAATGTACCTTTTCATATCCCCTTGATCACGAAAATTAAAAACCATGAAAGATCATTAGGTCCTGAAACACGAAACTGTTAACTTATACCGTAGATTGCGCGTTTCTTTCCAAATCATTGAGGTATTGATAATGATGGTATTGAATGGGAGTAGCACAATTGGGTTTTTTTTTCATTTTTTTTCATCAAATCTTGACTGATAAATATATGTTAATGTCAAATGCAAAATTATCAGAACTCGTGACTCAATTATCTGTATTTATAGAAAAATGTATATCAAAAATAAATATATCAAAACATGAAAGTATCAAGTATCAAGCGAAAACTAGGTACGGGCATATTGGCAAGCGCAATCGTTTGAAAACATCTCACTGATCATGGTAATTGGATCCCTCTTCAACAAGAGGAACGCATCTAGTTTCTTTATTGTAGTAACAAAGTAGAACCTCTCAATATAACCTTTGTAATTAAATGATTTGTTTTGGCCAATAACGAAGGAGACATTTGGTGGAGGATATACAACTCTGTCAATACATAAATTACATTAATATACACAAATAATTTCGTGATAAACATATTCATGAAAGAAGAACACCAAAAGAAACATAAATACCAATAAGAGGTGTCTTTGTAATCATAGTTTAGTACCATTCCATGTACATATGCTATTGCGATTGAAAATAGTTCGTCAAAGAGCGAGATGCTAAAACCGATTCTGTCGAAATGTTATTGAAGTGAAGGACATGTGCAAATTACTTCAACTTGTTCGATGTCGAAAGGAAAGATTACAAGAGGGTCAAATTCAGTCTACGTATATACTTGTTATCTCTTTTATGGTTGTCAACAGACGTTTAAGGGATTGCTTAAAGTAATCTGCGTCAAGCCAATGAGGTTAAAAGGGCAAATTAGAGTCACAGGTGAACCTGATGACTTCAGTAAAGAGGCCTCGTGAGGTTAGATGTTTTTTGTGATTATTTAATGAGATTGGATAAAATATCTATCTTTACTTTTATGTTTTCTCAAAACAATTAACAATTCTGAAAACAAACACTGCCTTGTGGTATAAATAGATCACATTTAAGTTTATGTTTACATCAGTCGAAATTTAAAAGTATAATCTCAAGACGAAACATCGAAGATTGATTGAATTTGTTTTATTTTTCACAGTGGAGTTATGCTTTGTTTTGTTTTTGTTTCAAGAAAACTGACAAAAATACTCAATCGCTCTCATCTTGCAGATGAACCAGAAGAGATATAGATAGATAGATATTTTATGTAATGGTACTCTTTGAAATACAGTGAAACAATAAGTCACTATTAAGCTAAGTGTTGACACAGAGAACATATCTGCATGAGATAGAATACTTTGCAGTCATAAAAGAAATCTTTTGTTTTTGTTTGTAAAATGTAATTGGCTCCAAATATTACATTCAAGATTATTATATACACAGATGATACAGACAATAGGCTTTTTTATGTTTCATTAACAATGTACAGGTGCACTGTCAACCATAATAAAGCATACGTGTATATTTGATATCGTACCACATATAAAAACACAGTAAGATAAAGAAGGTAAGGAAAAGAACATATTGTAGACATGCAAGTAGTAGTATTAGAGGTTATAATTTGTGATTTAAATTTTCAATCTTATTATGCCTTTTTGATGTATATTGTTTCAGAGTTTTAATCTACAAGCTTACATTAGGCAGTTTATTCTTGATACTACATATGTAAATATGTCTCTTTGCAGCATGATAAAAGTTATCTGTGGAGTTGGTGGAGAGGAATCTGCATGTATTGGCACTGATTGTGAACACTTCTTGAAAGATGAGAACAAAACTCTCTTTCTCTACATCACTAAACGACAATTCCTACTTTTATGGTACTCTACAACAGCTAAACATGCATATTTAGTCAATGCCAAACAGGATACCTTCAGTTGACAAAGAATGAACTCCGTGGGTTTTAGGCATAGTTAAATGTTAAATATGAACCACGCTGTTTCCCAAACTATATTAGTTTGTATCTGCATTTCATGAGCACATAAATGATATGATTTCAACAAGGATTACTTCAGATAAGGAATGACCACTTTATTTCATTTGGCGTTTAAAAGATAAATTCAACTGCAAATACGTGAACAGTCAGCAAACATTTAATTCATAGTTAATTAGCAACGATATCATTTTAGATGTCTAATTCACTCTGTGCAATGCAAATATAGATATATTGGCATACATTATTTGGAACCTGGATATGGTTACATAAGAAGTACGGGGTAGTCATGATATTATTCGCTTCAATTACATCGTCTTTTCTATCTATCTAAATAGATTTTTCATAATTCGCAATTGTAAACGTTCCAGTTTCTTTGTGAAGACCTCAACCATTCATGTTTAGAAACTAAGTGAGTATATATAAAAAGCGAATCAATTAATGTATATGTGCTGTTTAAATGACGTAAAATACATTTTTAAGATTATAGTTTTTATATCTTACTTCCTTGTTCAATAGTGTTGGAGATGTGCATGCATAAGAAGTAGATACGTGCGAATGTGGATAGCAATATTTCAGCAAGCACACAAAGGGTTTGTAGCAAAATTATTTTTCCAAATTATATACAAAAGGTCATGACCAAAAATATAAGGACTTGAAATTAAGAGCGAAGGTCCCCTGTTGCCAGCCCGGCATATTCAGGTCTCGAGGAGTAGATGTATCAAGTTAACGAGTTGATTCGTCACAGCCAAACCTATACTAAATTACCACTAGGTTTGTTCCAGTTCAGCGCCTATAATAACGTTAGGCATCTCGCTTTTCCGTTCATTTTTTTATGATTGTTGTTCCAAATGGTTAAGCCAAATTGTTGTGAGTAAATAAAAACTAGTGTTTATGACTATCGCATAGAAAAAGAGCAAAACAAAAGATCATTTTTCTCGGACATTGCATCATTAGCAATATGTTAAAAGTTATGACGCCTTTAAATGGTCCGGAACACAAATGGTCGATACGTTTTTGACACTATGAATGGAATTTCTATCAAATTTATTACGATTTATTCGATTGACGTTTATAAACAAAAGTAAGTATTGAATTGAAATACCTATTCCTATACCTAATATAATTTGGTGAAAACATCTGTATTGTAAACATGTTTGATTGCAAATGAATAAAAAGAGGATAGATATTTAAGAATTGATTTCAACATTTATTAAGTTCATGGAGGTATAAACTTAAAAACCGATGTGCAAACTGTGTGAATCCGCGTAGCGGATTTACGCCGAGATTGCACATCGGCTATATATTTATATAGTGTTGTCAATTGGCAAGCTCAAAAGTTTTCATACCCAACATTCAAAAGTTTGGTAATGGGTAAACAAAACTGAATATTTTGATACCTTTGTATAATGTTGTGTACCCACAATGTCCCTACTAGAGCATGGATAATAATTGTTTATTTTACGAATAATTACGATTTTAAAAAATAAGGATGTACACGTGAATAAAAAGCATTGGTATTAAGAAAATCACAATCATAATATAATGAAATGTATCAGGCGTAAAACAGGATGACATTTTAGAGCAATAATAAATGAATGCTAGCAATGTGAATGTTTGCTGGCAACAACAGACGTTCCTTGAAGCATATTAATATTTGTCAATGATATATAACATCCACATTTATATTCTTTAGCTGTAACACGACAAAAAGTGCTGTGATATATATGCTTTCGGAAAGGGCTGAGAAAAAAAAAGATTTTAAGGATAAGACTAAAGAAAAAAGCTGATCTCGTTTATGCAATTAATGAGTGTACCTGACTTTAAATGTAAGTTGATGAACAATAGGGGTAATATATAGAATAGAAAGAGATTAGATTGCAGGTATTACAATTTGGCTATTTCATGTGTAAACATCCTGCGATTTATGATCAGAAGAATATCATTTGATTTGTAGGTCCCAGTTTAGACTTTTTTTTATTGCAACGTATTAAACATTCAACAAGATATTCAATACAGACAGTAAATTTATAACATCGAAAAACATTGACAATTTTTACAACTGATCACAATATCAATATATTTATTTCTAAATTCATACTAAGAGTAATAAACCGTCTTTAGAGTTTTGCTTTGAAGATTCGCGTTAAAAATAAGATGACCCCTTATTTTCTCAAATAAACAAAAATTACTCCATAACATGCAATACAAAATAAATGTGAAATTAATTCGCCATTTTAAAGATAAAGATAACTTAGAAAGAACAAAATCACTTCCTACTTGCATGAAAGAGACGATTTTACATACGTTTACAATGTTTTAGGGTCGATATATACCGAATGTATAACATTTTAATCGAAATAATTCTAGAAATAAGCTTTACCGTAACATGTGTTAACTTTTTCTCAAAGAAAGGTCAGTCTGAATACCATGTTTGTAGATCAAGTAACCAGAATGCATTATACAGCAACTGACGTAATCCTCTCAAATAATGCTTTCAATTTATTACTTATGAGATTTATGATACAAAGCTATTGTTTTTAGTAAAGGAGACACAATTATAATTAATATCCATGGCAGATGAAATGTATTTGAAGAACATTAAAGAACTACACTTAAACCCAACAATAAGGGATATTGATGCAACTAAGTATGTAGATTTTCTTTTGAGGCGATGAAGGTTTTTATATACGTCGCCATATTAACCCATTCTTTGTTTTGAATTTATATAATAACATTAAACTGATTGTATCATACATACATGTTTCCTGTTCATTTTCAAATTAACTTTTGGAGGCAAATCTGTGCGCCAACTTGAGTTGTTGACATATGAGTAGCCTAACAATCAATATAAGAGATTTTAGATATTGTTCTATTATCATATCTCATGTGTATATTTGCTGATTCAAAGTGTGCATTCATAACATCGTATATTATGTTTAATAAATTGGATGTTGTTTAAATTCAGGACATAATTAAAAAGAAGACAGAAGACAGTGACGTTTCAACTAATTTTACTGGATAAGAAATATACTAGTCTGTCGCATACAGGACATTATCGTACGATTGGATAAACCAAATTTATGTCCGTTTAAGAAAAACAAGCAGATGACATAAAAGTTTAAAGGAAATACATGTGTATTTTCAGACATGTTTGTGACCATAATACACATTCAAACAAAATGGACAAAGGAGGATTGGCCGGGAACACTGGATGATTTCAGTCATTTTAAGATGTTATCATTTTTGGCAAAATAAAGTCTAACTTAAAATCTTCAAATCAACCTTCATGTATTTATGGATCTCTGTGATGAAGTCGACCTTTAACTAGCAAAACCTTTTATAGAACTATCTATGGTCTAGACATGACTCAAATACAGCTTGTTTCAAAATATACTGTTTTCTCCTAAAAACTAAATCGTTTACACAAATATTTAAAATTTTAGATAATGACGAACCTTCATCTATTCAGCATCTCATACCAACTCGAAATTAGATGAATAAGTTATGAACCGGACAAGACAAATAGTTTATCAATACTTTGATTACAATCAGATGATTACTTTAGAGGTTATGAGCCGGACAGGATATAAATCAATTAACATAGTCACTGCTTACCACCAAAAAACGCAAAATTTGAAATAAGAAGTTCCAAATTGCTAATCATGACACATCTTCTTCTAATTATGTATATCACTACTATATATTTGATCAACATAAGATGATGAGTTTAGAAGTTATGCAATGGACAGTACTTGAAACAGTTTTGTAATAGAAGCCACATTTTAAGTCAATTTTACTAAATGTTTTAATATTATTTTGTAAATCATGACACAACTTCATGTATTTATGTGGTCATACCAAATGTGATCAAAATCGGATAACTAGTTTTGAAGTTATGAGTCGGACAGGATTTTTAACAATTTTCTAACAGTGTTCCACATTTTTATCAAAACACAAAATTTTACAACTACATTTACATCATGACATACCTTCATGTAATTATTAATGTTCATACCAAATTTGATCAAAATCAAAATAAGTACAGAAGTTATGAGCCGGATGGAACAGTTTTCTTACAAATTCAACACTTTTCACCCCAAAACCTAAATTTTTAAAGAAATTTTGAAAAATAGTTTTTCCATGAAACATTACAATTAAAATAGGTGATTAGTTACAAAGTTGTGAGCCGGACACATTTTGTAACGGACGGACGGACGATGTCCATCATATTACCTCCCGGGGATAAAAAAACATTCATGTGCGAAATCAATAATATTTGGAAAAGATGTAATAAACAGAACAGAAAGAAAGAAGAAGCTTTCTGCTCTTGTTTCAAATACAAGAAAACCCGGTAAGATTATATTGAAGACATAGGTTCAGTAGGTTGTCAAGAAATGTTTTGTTAACTATGTTACCTCGTTTACGTTTTATTTTTGTGCTAAAACATTTTCACAACGATTTTGGTGTGGCGCATCTTGACATTGAGACTATTGAGATCCAATGATCAATTAATATCTCTTACTGATAAAATCATTATCATTAATTTTCAGACACCGTTAATATATTCTGAAACAAATAGTTAAGATGATAGATTTCCCGTTGTTAGTAATTGGAGTTCCACTTTATTTGGAGTATGTTAATGTATAATTTAATTTTGATTAAACTAGAATCTAAAAGAAATCTAGAGCTTCATTTGTGAAGTATATCCTAAAAGCTCGTGTGATATTTATCATGTCTCCGAATGGTGAATAAAAACCCCCATTAAAGATCGAAACATTTATGGAACAAACTAAACCAAACGAGTCATTGACTTTATTCAAAATTTAGGACATAAAGGTATAGTAAGACCATTTATCTGACTCAGAAGAATAACCGGATTTGAAACATTTATTTATTAAACAATAAGCACCAACATGCAAACAGCTCCAAGCATTGGGATATTAAAACAATCAATAAAATCACATAGTATTTCATTAGATGCACTATTTCGGTAGAATAAGTGAGAATAATATGTCTGTACTGCCTCCCAGGAAGTAAATATATTTAAAGTGCTGAATTGTCTGTCCTTGCAAGCCTAACAACCAACCTTTGCCTCGGTATATCTTTTATTTTGCAACAATATTGGCAGCCACAGGATTAAATTTCGAAGTCTTAATAACGCTGAACCAATTGATGCACATTTATGTTTGAATGTAAATAAGCAATGAAATCCAGATATTTTACCAGTATATCATATTATTTTGAGTTCATCTTTATTGGAACGATATCGAAACTAAGTTACGACTATAAACTTAAACACATTCTTATTTGCAAAACCGGGGTTGCATTTAGACAAGTCTGTTGGTAAGTTTGAACAATTTTGATAACAGGACGCAAATCGTCAACATGTTGATGTTTATCAGTCTAGGTTTAATTCTACATCGCCAATTCAGATGAACAGAGGTTATCATGCGAGTGTGTTCTGGGATAGTAGGTATCCTGGTTTATAATTGAACATTGTATTTTTCGAATCTAAGCTCTCTAAGTGTCGTAGCACTTGTAATGTTTTAGATGAAGCATTACATATTATTTCATTCATATTTAGATTAAGTTTACCAGTACAAACTTGAAAACACCAATGACGGCATCAGGATTCTTTCTCTCTCTCCCTCTCTCTCGGTTTTAATGACCAATAACCAGGTCGATAGAAATTGTGGATACACTGATATATGTTTTAAATATCAACTCGAAGTGACACAGATTATGCATCGTAAATTTTGTATGTGGCTTGAAAAAGAGATAAAAATACCACAAATTGAGTTGAAGTCAAATTGCATTTCTAAAGTTCAACCTTTATCCCTAAATTTCCATAATATTAATATTTTTCTTATTTTTAACAGTAATCAAGAAAATGGCAAGGTAATTGTACAGTACTATTTTATACTTGTCGTTTTGTCTGCTGGAAATGTGTTTCCGAAATTACGTTTGAGTTTTAGTCATTGACATGCGCCAATGTCCGGTTTTCCATCACAAATCTCGACTTTTAACATATTTTCACTATGCTGAACTCATAAGTATTAAGGCGCTAATTTGCATAAACAACCTCTACAATCGAATCATACCGTTTATAGAATTTAAATATTTGCCCAAACATCATACTCTGTGTACCTTTAAGATGAATACAAATGATTTGATTTTGAAAACGTTTTGATGTGTTATCTATATTTTAGCGTAAACATTTTGACAATGTTGGGAGTAATAGTGTTAAAGTAAACGGTGAAGATTTATAATATTTTTTTTATAAGGAAATCAACCGTTTGGGGAGAAATAAATCAAGTAAGATATTTTCTAAAAAGTAACTCATAACCTAATAATGTTTCAGTTACTCAGACAAACGGGAATACGTTAAGCTCATATGCTGTCATGCTTTGGAATACCTCACTTGTTTTTCGGTTTGCCATACATATGGTCTCAACAAATATGTCAACTTTGAAATTAAAAAGGATGAAACTCTCAATCTGTCAAATCATCTGTATCTGAGTACAACCAGGTGCTGTAGGATGTACTCTTATAACTGGCTGTGTTCTTGCTGATCTGGATTCTGGGAAATTATACAGAAAAGGTAAAACAAATGCTCTTGACACCAAACTAATAACCAGGTTTGTTGAATCTTTATCGAAGATGATTAAGAAATCAGTTCCAAAGAATGGACAATTGATTCTCTCATCATGGTGTCAGAAAATGAATTTGGAAAGTTCAGGGACGTTTATAAATATTCAATGACATCCAACACAACAGTCAAAACAGGAATAACTGTGAAATCGTTTGTGTTTTCTTTCGTTTATGACAAAACATCCAACACCTTATCCTTCTCTCAGAGGGGTGGTATAATCAAACATTGGCAATGGGATTTAAAACGAAAAGGAAACTTACCCTCAAAGGAACTTCAGTGCACTATTTGAATATATACAATGAAACACTGTTCTTTATAAACAAAGGAAGTGGTAACATTTACACTCACACACCCTCCAAGATAAATAGTAAAGACTTCTGGCATCATATAAAGGATGAAAAGATAAATCGTTTCGTGGTTGATGATAATATGGCATGTTGGATTAAAGTGGGTAAAGATGATTTAATAAACTGTATTGAGATGTCCTCAAAGAAGACGATCTTAACTCATTCACATTCTTCAAAGCAACGTTATTTTAAATCCTTATCACTTCTAAAAACCTATAAGTTTGCTGTTCTTGTATATGTTGAAAAGTATTCCAATCGAATATATCATACCAAAATGGTGCAAATGGGAGAAGATGGACGACTCGGGAAACTCAGATCAATGGGTTATTCCAACAAAGAGGTAAATGTGCATATTAAAAATGGTCTTCTAGTCTACACTTTTGCAGCCGGCAGGAAAGTGACAATTTTGGAAATAAGTCAACATGGCTCTGATGGTAGGCAACTTGTGAAAACTGTGTATCCTTCAAAGAGGGATGTGCTTATCCGTGTCACATTTCTCTGAACGTATGTCTGATGCAACTCAAGACACAGTTAACTGTTTAGAGACAAAGATGTTTCACATGAACCTACACATGGTGGAAATTTTCAAGTCAATGATTATCCCAAATGCAGAGGACAAAAGAAAAAAACTATATCCAAACTTACCATACTTTCAAAAATATGAAACTTGAATTACTTCAAAACTCGTTTGTAAATGGTAAAGGTGTACAGTAAAGTTATTTATTTCTTAGGAGTTAGCAAATTGTCATCAGGACAAAGGTATTGATATCAAGATTTGTATTCCGAGTACGTGATATTTCATGTAGATACCACCAAAACCTAAATATTCTGTATTAAATTGTCGTGTTTGGTTTTGATTACTACATATGTTCCATACAAACACAACGGATTAAGTAAAAATATTGCTCGTCAACTTAAGTTCTAATTTATAATTTTGTCATTGAAACGAGGAATTCCTCTCGGACGTAATTATGTCTCAAGTCCAAGCGACCATTGTGGACATTGAGGGTGAAAATAGTGGCTGTAAACGACGTATTCAACCGCCTGATATTAATTAAGGACGAAAAGAAAGTAATGAAAAGATGAAAGTAATATGAACATTAGTTGATTCTAAACATGATCTAGATGATGACACGAAACTCAGTGTCTTTGTGATAGCTATGAATCTCCTTTTATCAATGCTATGATCACGTATGGATAGCCTTGAATAGTGTATTAGTATAAGATAGAACGTTCATTTGATAGAAAACGCAATGAGGTCAAAGTAATCATGTATGTGAAGGTGAAATAAGTTCACGATAGAATTGACCTTCTTAGGCAGACTATGTGTGCCACAGTAGATCAGTGTGAAACAAATGACAGTTTGCCACAGTAGATCAGTGTGAGACAAATGACAGTTTTCCACAGTAGATCAGTGTGAGACAAATGACAGTTTGCCACAGTAGATCAGTGTGAGACAAATGACAGTTTGCCACAGTAGATCAGTGTGAGACAGATGACAGTGTGAGACAGTAGATCAGTGTGAGACAGATGACAGTGTGCGACAGTAGGTTAGTGTGAGACAGATGACAGTGTGCCACAGTAGATCAGTGTGAGACAGATGACAGTGTGAGACAGATAACAATGTGCGACAGATAACAGTGTGAGACAGTACATCAGTGTGAGACAGATGAAAGTTTGCCACAGTAGATCAGTGTGAGACAGATGACAGTGTGCCACAGTAGATCAGTGTGAGACAGATGGCAGTGTGCGACAGTAGATCAGTGTGAGACAGTTGGCAGTGTGCGACAGTAGATCAGTGTGAGACAGATGACAGTTTGCCACAGTAGATCAGTGTGAGACAGATGACAGTTTGCCACAGTAGATCAGTGTGAGACAAATGACAGTTTGCCACAGTAGATCAGTGTGAGAAAGATGACAGTGTGAGACAGTAGATCAGTGTGAGACAGATGACAGTGTGCCACTGATAACAATGTGAGACAGATGACAGTGTGCGACAGTAGGTTAGTGTGAGACAGATGACAGTGTGCCACAGTAGATCAGTGTGAGACAGATGACAGTGTGAGACAGATAACAATGTGCGACAGATAACAGTGTGAGACAGTAGATCAGTGTGAGACAGATGAAAGTTTGCCACAGTAGATCAGTGTGAGACAGATGACAGTGTGCCACAGTAGATCAGTGTGAGACAGATGGCAGTGTGCGACAGTAGATCAGTGTGAGACAGATGGCAGTGTGCGACAGTAGATCAGTGTGAGACAGATGACAGTGTGCCACAGTAGATCAGTGTGAGACAGATGACAGTGTGCCACAGATAACAATGTGCCACAGATAACAGTGTGAGACAGTAGATCAGTGTGAGACAGATGGCAGTGTGCCACAGTAGATCACTGTTAGACAGATGACAGTGTGCGACAGTAGGTTAGTGTGAGACAGATGACAGTGTGCCACAGTAGATCACTGTGAGACAGATGACAGTGTTCCACAGTAGATCACTGTGAGACAGATGACAGTGTGCGACAGTAGGTTAGTGTGAGACAGATGACAGTGTGAGACGGATAACAGTGTGCGACAGTAGATCAGTGTGGGACACTACATCAATGACATATGAGAAGATTGGTGACTCTCTAGAAAGTTCCATCAAACTGAATATTGTGCTGTAAAACATTCAAGAAACAGAGAGAGAATGTCTTTCCAATAAAGTAGACTCTGTTATCAAGGAAGGGTTAAAATAATTGCCACAGTAGATCAGTGTGAGACAAATGACAGTTTGCCACAGTAGATCAGTGTGAGAAAGATGACAGTGTGAGACAGTAGATCAGTGTGAGACAGATGACAGTGTGCCACTGATAACAATGTGAGACAGATGACAGTGTGCGACAGTAGGTTAGTGTGAGACAGATGACAGTGTGCCACAGTAGATCAGTGTGAGACAGATGACAGTGTGAGACAGATAACAATGTGCGACAGATAACAGTGTGAGACAGTAGATCAGTGTGAGACAGATGAAAGTTTGCCACAGTAGATCAGTGTGAGACAGATGACAGTGTGCCACAGTAGATCAGTGTGAGACAGATGGCAGTGTGCGACAGTAGATCAGTGTGAGACAGATGGCAGTGTGCGACAGTAGATCAGTGTGAGACAGATGACAGTGTGCCACAGTAGATCAGTGTGAGACAGATGACAGTGTGCCACAGATAACAATGTGCCACAGATAACAGTGTGAGACAGTAGATCAGTGTGAGACAGATGGCAGTGTGCCACAGTAGATCACTGTTAGACAGATGACAGTGTGCGACAGTAGGTTAGTGTGAGACAGATGACAGTGTGCCACAGTAGATCACTGTGAGACAGATGACAGTGTTCCACAGTAGATCACTGTGAGACAGATGACAGTGTGCGACAGTAGGTTAGTGTGAGACAGATGACAGTGTGAGACGGATAACAGTGTGCGACAGTAGATCAGTGTGGGACACTACATCAATGACATATGAGAAGATTGGTGACTCTCTAGAAAGTTCCATCAAACTGAATATTGTGCTGTAAAACATTCAAGAAACAGAGAGAGAATGTCTTTCCAATAAAGTAGACTCTGTTATCAAGGAAGGGTTAAAATAAGAAACGTTTCAGTCGACAGAGCTGTTAGAAAGGTGTCAACAAACTCATGCTATATGTTAGTGTTGTTGTTGCTAATTGTAAGTCAGAAGTCGACAAAGCTCATATACTGAAATCAAATGCTTAGAGACAATAGAAAATGCAGGTGTTTCGATACATTGTTGCAGGTGTATATTTTTTCTAAACACTGTTATGGAGCTACATTACAAATAAAGATTCATTAAGTGAAATAATAAAAACTGAGTTTTGTTCACCACATACGCTCATGACTTCAGTGCAATATCATATCTCCCTTCTTTAGCAAATGTTAATTCTGCGAACTAGATCATCATTGTTTTTATTGAAAATATTCTGACTGCGTTATATATTTTAGTCGTATATTGGTTCATATCAATAAAAGCAACCAGGAAGTGATACAAAACGATGACATGTGCCAGATATTTATTTCAAAAATAGATCTTCAATTCTTTTAGGGTTAGGAGCTGTCATCTAGAATGTTAAATGTCATTTTAAGTACTGCATGGCAAGTACATCGTATTTAAAAGACGGAAGTAAAACTTGATTTTTTTAATTTGGTGTCAACATTAATAAGGATTTATTATTTTCTAAATGATATTTAAATAGGTTCGATGCAACTTTATAATATTCTCACTTATTTTATTTAATGAAATAAGGAGTATCAAATATATTATCATTCTTAACCTGGTAATCATTAAGCACGGTGGGAGCAATAGTATATATTACCCTTTAATATATATAGTTTAAACCCTGAGATACTCACAAAACAATCAAAAGCCTGGAGATTACAAATGCGACATGAAGAGATCCGTCAATTGACATGGCGTATCCAAGTCATGTTAATAACTCATTGTCACAATGCATTGACATCGTTTTTAATTCAGATGGATAATACGTTCTTTTCCTGCAATTCACTCATCCCTGATTCTTTTTACAAGACTGTCAGAAAATAGGCCTAGGAAATCAGAAACATTCGGAATAACTAGTGTTGAATGCATGAAAACATGGCGATGAAACTGAAGTGTCAATTAAAGAATTTCTACATACATGGTTTGATTATTCTTCTAGTGCGCAACATAAATCAATTGACTTCGAGGATCATCTGTCATAGAGTTATTTTAACATTTTTTCTGGATGCAACGGTTATGTTTCAGTTTTCACCGATAACTTCCATATGGAATTATTTAATATGAATAAAGACAGCTTTCAAAACTGACGTTTGAACATGAAGTCTAATTTCATAAAAAGTGAAATCTTGTTGAATTGATATTTTGTTTCAGGAGTAAAGAGCCTGTCTACTTTTTTCGAAGTTGTTTCAACATGCTTTATGAATAACCTTTCCTGTTAACCAAGAAGCCATCTGGAAGTCATTTTAAGTCATATTGGCGTGTTATCTGATTATTTGATGCAACAAAAGAAAATAAATTCTGCTCCGACGTGATATCCGAGACGATCAATTCTAGTGCACAAAAATAATTTTTGGGTGGTATTGAAAAGATGGTTGATAAAAATAATGTTTGAAACTAAAGGCATACAATATTAAGATTATAAACGGTATGGTGAAAGAAATTTACACAAGCATATTATAACTGGGGATCTTTACTAAGTTATTGTCGTTTCCAAAATGTCACATTTGCAATATACATTGACGATGACGAAAAAACGTGAAATTACACTGCATCATTTATAATTTTTTCATTCAAGCCTTTAATTAATAAATTGATAAAATAAGTGTCTGAATGTACACTTTATTGAAGGTGAATATTACACTATTAATATTTTATGTCAAAGAGCATAGAAAATAAGCATACAATGGTTTAAAGCATGTGCTTTTTAGACTCTAAAGTCAAACGTTTTACATGTAAGTTCAGTATGGCCCGCTCTCTACTAAGGTTGTTACTCGAAGGCCAAGACATTCGATAGCAGCAAAAATAATGTTGCAAATTCATATCGAGACAAGATATATAATTCAAATCATTTTTGTCTACCTAGTTCCATTTCAACAATCAAATCACGTTTTTGCATACTTCATTTCGTCAATGACAATGAGGATGAAAATAATTAATTGATTCTGTTATTTGTTTCCTTACGAAATTCAATAAAACGAATATGTTGAAATACAGTGTTTGTTTTCTAAAACATTTTACTAACTTAAGCAAGATAAATTGTGGTGTGTTCGTTTCGTATTCCTCTGCAAAAGTAAACATTGAAATAGGAAAAAATAACGTTAGTTATATTGTGTATGAAATAAACTCACGGGCAAAAGAAAGCTAGGAAAAAGTAAACATTGGCTAATACACTGCAGCGTCAAATGTGATTGACAGTTTGGACTGCGATCTTCAAAAGCTTCACTTACTGCCCTCCTTTACAGAAAGATTTTGAAAATCCTTGCTAAGACTTTATCTCATGACCTCTAAATCGAAGGATAATTCCACTATTTATTGGGCTGATAGACATATAGATTATATAGCATACGCAATTGATAAAAGATGTTTGTACAACTTCAAATATAATCTTTGGCAGCTTGTAAGTAAAGGTTGGTGATATTTTGTGTACATTAAGTCAAATGTTAATTAATAGAGTTAAAATAATAGGAAATATGTTATCAAGGATTCAACTAATTCATTCAAGTTATGATAAATATTTTCATTTACAGTCATCAAAAACTCATAACCAAAATCACAGAATGAAATATGTATAATGACCTGTACAGTTGTTCTCAATTATTTACTTCATTCTTTTATTAATATGATACCTGAACACATGTTGTCATTTGACAAATACAACAATAGGTGAGGACATTGAATCGATTAACTAATTTATGTAAAAGTTACAGGGAGTATGTTTTATAATTTATTGTGTGGCTTAAATCTTTATATCTAAAATATTGAAATTGTGACATTTTCTTGTTCTTATTGATAATCGGAACACAGTCTTATCAGTGTTAAAAAGCCGAAATTCTGTGTATATTCCCATTTGAATATACATAAGTTAAATGACTTACTGAACACTTCCAACAAGTGTCTTCGAGTCTCTTCTGAATAAGTTTTAAAACTTACGTTTGAGACATTGGCTCGCGCCATTGTCCCATTTTCGATAACAAATCACGATTTATCTTTTTAATAGCATATAGTTATTGTCTTTGAGAAATATTCTTAAATCGTTGCTATTCAATGGTATTTACATGTACCTTTATTACATCATGTGTTTAGGAGAAGGACCAACATTGTACTTTAGTTACACTAGGCTCAATTCAACGTAGCGATTTGTGTGTGTAATGAAAAAACTTTACAGTTGTGTTTAGAGATTCTTATTAAAAAATGATTATAACAATGGTTAAATAGCCAACGATGCGAGGTTTCTGGCTTGCAGGAGATCAGGGTATTAGGAAGGAGCTGAGCGGTTTAAAAAAAACGACTTAGCAAGATGATGAAGACAAACTACAAACATGTGTCCCTGCACGTTGCATATTTCATATATTTTTTTTTGACATGAATGTATATAAGTGAAGTACTAGGACATTGACATGCATGCTTATATAAAGCACCCAAAGGCAGATATAAACGTACACGAGATCTAATAATAGAGGTTCATATGTTACAAATAAACGTGTCGATTTCTTTTTAAACATAATTGTAGTATTCATCAGTATTTCCAACGTTTCAATTGCACATAATGACTATCGTTATATTCGTAATCTTTAGATGTAAATGATTAATTGTCATTTCCTAAACTCTTCAGATTAACGTCTAGACCGAAGGCGTATAATTTGAAAATTATTTGCATTATCCCATTAACATCTCCAAATTATAGCAGAGTCCAGACTACTTTCGCTGCGGACCTAACATACATTTGCTGTTATATGGATTTATGTTATCATAATGACTGAGTGAAGTTTAAAATGTGAAAAAGCATAATTTGCATGAATACCACTTCTTATATGATGTAATCATATTAACACCAACATAACTTAAAGGTGATAAAGCTACATTTCTTAATGTAGTGATAATGAGTTTTACTTATTCAACAAGAACAGGTAAGAAACCTTCCTGGATTTAGCAACCATGTTAGAAAGTTACTAGAGTGATGAAATGTAAACATCAATTAATGATTAAACTATGAAAATGTATAAACGCCTTTGTTTTAAATAAATTAATACCATTCACAGGCCTACCGGATATACAGAAATATACAACAGTCATTCGAAATCCTGTTGTCTTTTTCTCAATATGCATTTCTTTTCGTCGGTTTCCTCAACCTATCGGTTCTTTTTCACCCTTTTTTGTCTGTTCACTTTATTTTGGATGATTCTCCTCAAAGTGCTCATTTACTGAAATATTGTTGACATTCCTCACTCACTCGTCCTGGAATAACAATTACATGGTAATGACATGGTACTAGTTTTCGATGTTTTCAAGCCAAAACCCTCGAATCTCTAGCTATCCAACCAGCCAACGACACAACTCGCATTCAGCAACAGCGGCACAACCCGGGTGAAAAAAAATCCGTCCAGTTCAAGCTGGTAGCTTCAAGCTCCTTACTTAACGACATTTTATTGGCTAAAAAACAAAATGGTGAGCTTAGCCACGAATACCAAGCCGCCAGCCATACGAGGGTTGTGGCTTGAAAGAGATCAGGGTATTAGGAAGAAGCCAGGGCGGATTCATATACGCTGATGTTGCAGGATGCAGCGATATTAGTGAAATATTCTTGAAAGCAGCGTTCCCCTCACCTCACCTAAATCCATAACATTCATTCTTATTGATATAAACAGCTTCTCAATACTTGGAAATGGTAACAATAGATGAACTCAAGTGCTTGATTAGATTCTCGGCTAACGAATATGGTCACTCTAGCAGAGGCGTTTTACATGGTAAATGATATCCCTGTAAAATGATGTACATTATAAAATCATCTTCCATATAAAAAAAAACCGCTCACAGTTTGACACGCAAATAGATCTTATCAGAACTATTAGATTTTAAAGAACATATCAACTTAATAACTCTCAGGTTGAGACACAACCGTTCCTCCCTTGACATTTCCTGGGAGAAAAACACAACTTAAATTTTTTTAAGTTTCTTAATGTCTTCACATTTCCATGGAATATTATGCTTCCGTCCCCTAAACGTAGGGAGACAAAATTATGTCTTGCTGAAATATAATGCCTTATAGTCTTCCCCTTTGCTATAATTGGGCGAGGTTTCTGAGCAAGGGGATGATTTACTATTTATGAATCTTCGGTCTGGACCTTGTTACAAAGTGATTAAGAGACTCATCTGATTTATCCATAAATCTTGGTGAATTGAAGTATTCACCTACTCTGCTATCTGTAGTCTGGTATTTTGAACTATGGAATTGTCAAAACAAGAGAAATATAATTACGAAGAATATAGTATAACGCTTGCTAGCTAACACATAAACTGTACAGCTGCATGCCAAAAGTTTGTTCACATACCTGAATGTACTTGTGCAATTATCATGTAATTTGAGATGCCTTTGAGGTATCGTAGAGTTGCGAAACAGAATAGTATAATATTGAATTTTCTATACACATAGGCGAATTCATTCTTCTTTAAAGCAAAGCTTTATCATACCCCACAACTAACCGTAACAGTTTTGGCAGGTCATTGAAGTGACTAGGGGTCAAAATTCCGAAAACACTAATTTTTATTTTTCTCCATAAACTTCTTAAAAAATTAATCATGTTTTTTCCTTAAAGTCAATGTGATTATGTTGGTTTAAATCTCAGAGAGTCGATATGGAAAATTTTATTCGACATTTAACAAAATCGATGTTTCGAAAATGTGACACCCTTCTTTCCATATCAATATGCCACAATTCGAATTTTTGCACGAGTGACCAGACAATGCCAAAATGAGTTCAAGAATGGCTATTTAACACATGGACACTGAGTGATCCATTGTCAGTTTTGCTCAAGTTATTCTATTGACGTTGAAACGAAACCCAAATTACATGATATTTGCACTACGATTCAGTGGTAAGTGAACAAACTTTCGGTATGCAGCTGTACTTGTAATCTTCATTACAGCTTACGAAAGAGACTTAAGACGAGAGAAATGATACACCGATTGCTTGGTTAAACCATTTTCATAATCAAGAATGTCTTTTAACTATCCATTTGTCTGGTACGAAACAGTGTTAAATAGAACACATTACACATAGAATATCGTAACTTCAATGTACATTTACTGATAAAGCAATACAAGATATTTATCGTTTTGATTTTTGCCCTTTCACTAGTAACTGTACACTGAAATTTGTTAATCGCTGTAGCATTTGCGTAAAAAAAACACTTCTTGTGTATCAAAGTATTAAAGAAATATTATTTGTGTAATATCTCAAAATTGAACACTCAAAACTCAATGGACATTTTGCAGTGGGAAAAAGTAAACTACGAAAGAGAAAGCTTACTCGTATTGTGTGATTCGTTGTTTGAAAAGTTGGAAACGTTCCTTGTATAAAATTAATTGAAAGGTGCCAGTGTTTCGAAAAGTCGTGACGAAACTTTAAATACATACATGCGTTAAATAGCACAGGTTTCTTACCAAAAAAAGTAATATATATACAAATATAATGCAGACACAAACTTCCGGACAAGGGCGTTAAGTACACAAATCAGGTGATATCTTACATTATAGAAACTTCCTCAGAGGCAATACCTAAATAAACCATATAGTCAATTCATTTATGAATGTCAGAGGTCTCTAATTAATACTGATTAAGACCTGCAAAACCAAAAAAGAAACATATACGTATTGTGTACGTTAAGTAAGTCATAGTTAATAATTTTAGACACAAATGAGCCATTAAGGTAATGCAGTCATGCGAACATCATACCCTACTCATCAAGCCCTTCAATTATTCTATGCAGACAGGCAATTCATACGATAAAATATATATCCTCGAATATCATTATGTTCCGAAGTGCTCAACGTCGGGTTAAGAATTAAAATGTGTTGCAACTGTGTTATCTGTGTGACAATTATCGATATCGTAAAAATTATTATTTCATAAGAAATTCAACAAATGTGACGACCTTTAGATCTGCACTTGAAGTTTAATTTGAAATTATCTTGTCTTTAGCGGTTTAAATGTTTAAGAGTATCACCAATGACTTCAGAGATCCAGCAAGTGAACATGGGTTTTGTGCTATCAAAAGGCTAACGGTTTATGAGTTCATGTTTTAAATTACACACAAATGTATGTCACACGTGTTCAACACATGTCCAAACTAAATGACCCTATTTTCTTAAAAAACAATGTTTTCTAGATATACTGAATTATTATTCGTGCTAAAATGGTCAATGATGTTACATATACCAAGGCTCGCATCAACCATGCATTTCTAAGAGTATTAATTCTTTATCTTTTTTTATTTTGCATTATCTATAAACATGAACATTTTGAAAAATTTGAAAAACTATACCAAATTATGTAAAAGTATCCCTATGACAAACTATTTTAAACTAAAAGTGAGAACAAAACAAATCACAAAGAAATTTAATTTAAGTGTTAGATAAATATAAATGTACATCAAGTAAATATGAAAATGTAAATGCCATTCTGATTTCTCGTCTTTGTGGCCTCTGATGTTCTTTACTTTCGACTATTGAAATATAAACCTAATAAGGCAACGAGAGATTTATTCGTAGAATGACAAAGGTTTAAATCCAAACATTCAAAATTCATTTTCTTACCTTATCAAGGTACTTACAAACTAAAACAATTCCTCTGATTAAGCTTTGATAAATAAATAGAAATAGAATTGGTTCAGCTTTTAATGACATTATTATAAGTGACGTGAGCATAAATTGTACTGTAATGTATAGTAGTTATAACTAATATTTATAAGACATATCTATATTTCATTGACATAATCATTAAACTATTTTTCTGATTATTATCGTCATTACTAATCAACATTAAATTATATTTGTAAGACTTTTGAATTTGACAATGAAATCTATTTAACCGTCGTTTTGTAATTTTTGCAAGACACTGAAACAGTATTCCAGCAAAGGAACAGGCTAGAGATGTTAAAAATCAGCCTTGAAATTCTAAATGTTTTCTTTCTAACTGTCTATATTATACATATATATCAAGTTTCTTAAACATTCGCGATATTTAAGATGTTTATGTTCGTCTAATGCCTTTGCTAGATCTACAGTTAATGTGTCGAGGATGAAAATATTTCTGAATCAATCACATATTATACATGCTTTCATTTTCCCTGCAACATACTTTTTCAAAAATATAAATCATTCAAAGTATTACTTAATTTTACAACACTGTCAATTATTAATGTTTTTAATCTTAAAATGGTTAAGACAACACGAAAACAACCTCATTAGTGTCACTCAAATTAATTTAATTGACGGGATGAACATGTGAAACATTACTTTATGACTTGTAAACAGACGTAGAGACATCGTTAAAATGATCTTAACTGACAAAATTGTGTTACAAAAAAGCTACACTTAATTATGATAAAGCTTATTTTGTTTGAACTAGCTTACAAGCCCCCACTTACCTGCAGAAGATTATTTTGAAGTTATATCTCCATAAGCAATAAATCAATAAAGTCCGCAGATATTCCCTTGAAGAGACTGAATTTCAAAGTTTTACCGAATTATCTCATTACCTCACATTTGCCTCATATATACATATAACATTTAGATAAATTTCAAATTGCTGACTCCATCTTAATATGTTTCTGTTGAAAAAAATTTGCAAATATCTTTATAACAGAGTTTATACTGAATTTGGCCACAAATGGACACAAACCAGACGAAACACAGTCTAAACATAGAAGCTACGCTTTTGTAAATAATTTAAAAGACATGTATGCAATAGTGCTTGTGATTAAACCATGTATTAGTAAAACTTAGAATAGAATACAGCTACTTAACAAAACTTTTTCATTACTTACTTACAAAAGTTTTTTTTGTTTTTTTGAGAAGATGAAGAAAAAAGTATTCCTACCACATACTCAAAGATGATTTCACAGCACTACAACAACACATCCGGCAGGCATATTTGCAATACTGGAATAAAAAATGCAAAGGTAAAAATTGTCAAATTGAATTGTTGTTATTGCCGAAATAAGACATTCTCAATTTTCGAATGCCCTTTTCTGGGAGTGCTAAGATGTTTCTGACCCACCAAGTATCTGTCCATTGCATTTGTCAAGTTCGGTTTCCAAAAAAATGATAACGCAAACCCAAAATGAATGAAATAGCGGTCTTAATTTGTCAGTTTTAGTTAAGTTAAGCACCCCTTAAGACAACAGTCTTGCCTCAATAACATGGACAGCAATGCACAACCTCATCGTTCACGTGCTGTAAAACAACATCTGGCAAATAATGTTGTGGCCAGCATGGTTCCCGGATTTGAACCCAATCAAACATGTTTGGGCCATTGGATACAAAGATGGAATCCTCCTCCACAATACCTGAGGGAACTGAAGGCAGCTTTTTAGAAGGAGTTGCAGAGGATACCGATGGAACAACGAAGGGACCTGTTTAGGGGTATGCCAAGAAAAGTACCTGCAGTTATGCAGGCACATGGTGGCAACACGTGTTACTGATGTTTTGAGATTACTTGGGCACATACCTAGACGTTGAACTTGAGATACTTAAACACTCATGTCTTTTGAATGAAATTCCATTTCAATTTTAATTAGTGTTTCCATGCACTTTTAATGCCCATGCTGTTACAAATCTTCTATTCCAAATGACTAAAAGAACTATTGTTCTTTTGATTTAAATTTGTTTTTTCCTATCTTCATTTTCTCAGTTTCATACCATACTTCCAAGAAGGTCACCCCTCTGGTGCTTAACTTTTTTTACTGTGTACACAGTGACTTATGTAAGTTTGGAAAACAACCACCAGAAGCCGTTTAATGTTGATATATTGCATTTGCGTCAAATTATAAAAACACAGCTTCGATGTAATAAAATGTAAAAATTCTGATATTGTTGAAAGGCATCCTGCTGAATCAGTGAATTTGAATTCACAGAGCTCTTCTAATAAACTGTATTTATTTTGCCAAATGTCTCGTGTTGCTGACTGCTATGTATTTTTTCAGCAAATGAAATGGCATTAGGCAAGGTCTTTGAATCAAACCTTCCTGGTTCTCCGGATTTGTTACCCTGGTAGCGCCGGTATTGCTAGATGCGAGTTTAGGTTGTCAGGTCATATATGAGTTAAAGCACGATAGATATCGGAGTACTGAAGGACCTCTCGGAGGGCCAGATGTTAAAATTAGAATAGAATGAAAACTCAACAGGAACCTGCATTATGTAGCTGTGGTTATCTTGACACACTAATTGGGACCCTAAATAATTGTCAGAACACATCTTCGACTGAGCGTCTTACCTGATCTATATTGTTGTCATCTTTTGCTAGACACACAAGCACGGGATTCATCGATACAGGTCATATACAACATATAACAAATATATTGTATATGACCTGTATCGATGTCTCCCGTGCCTGTGGCTAGACATGCCATGTCTTTATTAAACATTGTTAAAGAATAAACAAAAATTCGAAAAATTAATATTTTATTGTAATCAAGTAAGTCATAAAGCTGCTGAACAAATGATTGTTCAAATACTTGCCAACTCAGTGCATACATCATGTTAAAAGGTATTCCTTTAAATTCGATTAATACAGACGATGTTATGAATGTAATAATGATAACTATCATGAACTTTTTGACGATATTTTGTCGAAATATTCTTTAAAATTCTTATATGAGTCAGTACCTTAGAGCAATTCTTTCCTGATTAAGTTAAGGGTACAAATCTGTCTACACAATCAGCATTTCCATTATGAAGATATTGACCTTTACCCGAATTAACATCCCTCCTCGATGAAATGGCACCCTGAGGCACCTTTATCGAGTTAAATGAGAAAAGGTAATGGCCATTCCTTATTAAATCGTTGTTATTTTTTAACCTTTTGCACCTAGTGAAAGACTTTATATGACCATTTTGAGTGGTAGACAAAGCAACATTATTGCTCCAGCAATCAATATATATATATATATATATATATATATATATATATATTAAATATAACATACTTCACATAGTCGTTTGAAGAATCATTTTAATCCGATACTAGTATTTCGTCAATAGTATTGACTCATCAGGGATGAAACGATATGATCGTTAACATCGCATTACAAGCGTTTTTATAACAAAATATACGTACAATGTACAAGGATATATTGTGAATTATGCTAATCAGGTGACATCATGGTTCTTCCTTGTTGGTCTTCTGATTGACACAATCACTCTCTTATGAGTTTACCCCTTGAGCAATATGTTAATGTGACATAATCCCTTTTGTTTTTAAATAGCTCAATTGTAGTTAGAGATATATGTCAGTGATTTAAGGGTAATCATCTCATTGTTTATTTAGTGAGGGTCTATAGGTGTCAATGAAGGACTCTTCAAGTCTTAAAAGTGCATTTGAGACACTGCCCATGTTAGATTTATGAAATAATTTATAGAAAGGAAATATTTTGAAATCACCATTTGCACAAGTAGAAATAGTATATATATATATAATATAAGTTAAATTCGTCTCAATATTTGACACAAGAAACACATATTTCTGAACTATTCTTATCAATGTCGATAATTAAAACATTTCTTACAATTCTTATAAGATTAGATACGAAATCATCTTCCTATGCAATAGTTAACTATCGCCATTCTCGAACTGTCCAAGTTAACCCTTGCTGCCCACCTAAGACTTTTCTGGCTTGATACCAGCGCCACCTCTGGCAATTTTTAGTAATATCCAGTCACCTCCCTTCCAATGGTCAATCGGCGACGCCATGTCATTTGTAATATAATCAAATGGCCGCGCCCATTGAAAGTGACCTATTTAATCAGATAACAAAGAAGTTTGGCATTGCGAACCTTTCAAGCAAGAAGATTGAGTTGGGTATCACATCACATATTAATTGTCCATATCAATCGATTTGCAAGTGGCTATACGTGCTAGACTCTTTCGGTATTTTTTTACGGTTGTGTCTGTGGCGGGTCCTTTTATCTCTATTCTAATAGATTTTTCATACATATAGCGAAAGTTGTTGGTTTGAAGGTTTCCTGCTATAGTTTGATTTGACTAAATTGGTTTTAAGTAGTTAATGTGCGACCTTTTGTTACACAATGTCTTCCCCCCACGATACATCCACTCCTATTATCTCGTTCATTAATTGCCTTAAAGTGCCATCTTTCCTCAGTTTAATATTAATTTGGTTTAATTCAGGTTAAAAGTCATAAATATGTTTATGGTCATGAATGTTTTGTCGTAACTACCAAGATAAAACAAACATTTGCAATATATCATAATGTCACCCTACTTTTGATTTGACATAGTGGTTATGTTGGAACATTTTAGAGCTTTTTTCACATGGTTCTAGCGAATATGTATTCACTATCATTTTTCTGCGATATAAATTGAGATTTAACATTTCTTTGAGTTACAAGTAACTCGATCTTCGTTACATTTTGATTTTGAACTTTGACACACATGACTTAGTAATATGTGTGGATATCGGTTACTTTATATTAGTCCTAAATTCTCAGTTGCTTATAAGGTTATTCGTTCAACATTACACCAAAACTTAAAACAGTTTAATATCTTGAAATGAATAAACATTAAAATGATCGGTACTAAGAGGTCAATACAAAAAACTTTACTTTGAACCAAACGTTATGTTACTAGCAAACTTTCACGGTATTTATTCAGGGAAACGAGAGTAGGCGTCGGGACGCATCCTTCTCAATGCTCAGTGGTTAATTATGGTTTACAATACTGGCAACTAAGTTTGGCAGTCTTGTGATATCTGATTTCTTTAATCCTAATTGGAAATAATTTCGAGCTTGGTTCAGACCGGCTTGGCCAAATCTTATTCCTAATTTGATATAATTTATGGTTTTGATCAGACCGGGCTGACTGTTCAAACATATAACTCAAGAATGAATCTATGAATAAAGAATTTAATATAACTAAGAAAAGTTTAGATACTTAGGTTACAGATCTAATATAATTCATTTCTGCGATTCTCTCGCAGTTATAGGATGATTTGATATGAAGTTTTAGTATATTTTTATCTATCAGTTTCAAGAAGATGGTTAAGATGTTGATTTATATATTATGAATACAAACATTTATAATGTCTATTGAAATATGGGCCTAGCAGATGGGTTAAGATGTTGATTGATATATTATGAATAAAAACTTTTATAATGTCTTGAAATAAGGGGCTTGCAGTTTCCCAATGATTTTGCATACTCACAAGAGTGGCAAGAGACTAGCATACTGCCCAGGGTGGTGACAGACTTGCAAATTTCCAAAAGTCTTGAGTTGTCCTATTTCCATGGGTGTTGAGATTATTGTATTCTCCCCAGGGTGTTGCATACTCCAATGGGTATCGAGAGGCAGATATTCCTCCAAGGATGATTACAGTCTGGCTGGTTTACTCCACAAGGTGTAGAGAGGCTAGTTTACTTCTCAGGTGTTGCAAGGCTTGCATACTCCTCAAGGTAGTGTCATAGTGGCGTATCTACTACAGTGTTGACAGGCTTGCGTATTCCGTAAAAATTATCTAGTGCGTGGCTTTATTTGCTTTTATTATATATCATATATATATATCAGATTCTTACAAAATCAATGCAAAGTAGTTTTGTTGTGTTTCAAGATTGTAAGTTGGTGTCATATTCAAGGCCTAGTTTTTGATGAAACATTTTTATGATTTATTAGTGACACTGCTAACCAGAAGATGTGTTAATCCTTGTGTTTCGAAGGATTCAGTCTGACTTGATTCAACCTTAGACATAATTATTTAAAGACCATAAACAATATGAAGTGTAAGTATCTGAAATCTCAGTCTATGTATACCTTTTGAATGATAAGTATTAGTATTCCATTAGAAATGATGAAATATTAATGTTTAGTTGAATGTGCGTAAAGACATGTAAACAATAATCTTTGAACTGAATAAATAAAATAAGAAAAAACTCCAATTTCAAAACAAAACTCTGCAACTTAAGTCTTTCCTGATTACGAAAGCTTAATTTTGACTTCATTATTACAAAATACACAAATACTTATATAGATGGTTAATATTGCCCCAAAAATGTAATTATAATGTAACATGGGGCAGGAGCTAAAGTATGAACATACTTTTAGGTAAAATCATTATCCGTTTAGTCATTCAAAATGTCATACCACTTTGGCTTTTTTTAGAAAACCATAGAAAGATATTTCATGATATTGAAAATATATCTACTCACAATTAATAAAACAGGTATTTAAGTTTTGTTTAAAGCCACAACAGTGATGTTGATATATATTGTATATAATGTCACATATAGCCGAGTTTAGATAGAAGTTAAAATGTGGTGGTCACCATTTGCAACTGATGTATGGAAAATTCTTTAACATAGGTTGTTATCAAAACTACAGGAGTTTGAAAAACACTCAAAATGCCATGGTAACCTTTAATATATATTATCATGGTCACTGTTATCGTCTGGAGCGAAAGCCTCCTATGAAACTGTCACCAAATGTGAAGTCTCCGTGCAAGGTTCAAGATAAATCGACTCATCGATATTAAGGTAAGTGATTAAACTCCATTTGTAACCTTTAAAATGAGGTCAAGGTCACCACCATCGGCGAGTGTCAGCTTGATGCCCTCAATAATCAGTACAACAGTTAAAGAGAAACCATGTTAACAAGAATCGGGAAAACGGCCCTGAATGCATTTCAACGTGCAATGGACCTAGAATGTAGTTCAAAAACAGAAAATGTAGTTTATCCTGCGGGGACCACTTGGAGTTAGAGGTTGGCAATATTCATTATGAAACTGCCATTTGGTCTCTCATGTTAAGACTATCAGGATAACAGGTTATCCCCAACTGGTCAATTTCAACCAAGAACAATTATTTTCAGTTATAGAGTACGAACTAATCTTTTATCAACAAACCTCTAAGCTCGTTTCTGTACAAATCCATGTTCATTCAATTGTTTTACAATGTTCTTATTGTTATATGGAAGCTATCACTTAATTATGTCATATTTTATATCTATATCTAAACAATATCAATTCATAGCCTATCAATGAGTTTACAAGCTTTCCCAGTTATTCTTCAACAAAAGGTGACGGGACGGCGCAGTTGAGAACTGTTCTACACGCCGTTTTTTTTGTGGTACCATCCATGATGTGCTTCTTGAAATTAGAACATTGGTACTTGAGAATAATTATTGAGAAGAAAGTGTATATCAATTTCTTCAATATTTATGAGCCTGTGCTTTATAGCGTTTATTTCTATTATCTCTTGGTTAAATGGGAACATTTTAAAGTGCAAATTACGACATTAGCTTTATTTGAATAAAATGGAGTGTTTTTTTCAACAGCAACAAATAAATTTCACCGAACGATAGCAACTAAATCTCTCTCGCGAATTACTCTTGTTATTTCTAAAAATGAAATTTCATTGGTTGATCGATGTCAAATATTGAAGACATTAAAATGCATTATTTGGCTTTCAAATATATATATATATATAAGCGAAAGAACTGAATGATTTTTTTCAAAAAACACGTTTTTTTGTAAATCTTCTGACATGGATATAGTTGATGTGTTAGGAGTGACGCATACTCACATTTTTGTTTTTACGAATATGTAATATTAAAAAATTACACTGTTTAAAATGTTTATGATATGACTCAAACATATTCACTTCAAAATAAGTAGGGGTTGGGATAACTAGTTCGGCTTCGGATCAAGAGGTCCGTGATTTGAAGCCCGCCAGATGTTCGGCAACTTTGTCTGTAGTAGACAACCGTTCTACACATATCAAGGTTTGGTTGCATTGCTACACTGAATGTCAGCAGTACCATCATGGTTAAGTACTTCCAGCCGATGCTCGTAGGTTTAACCGCAATGTATAGCCTCAATAGTGTTCCGAGCTTTCCCACTGCAATAATACAAGCATCCGTGATATCAGTATAATACTCTTGAATGTGGTGTTTAACCCAAAGTCACCTTAACACACCTCACCTCAAAACCAGGACAAAATGCAAATTGAAAATTTTGAAACGACTAGATTTAATATGTATCCTTATTTATTAGATACTGGTACAAATGTGCACATAATTTCAAATTTTAATCGCCAAAGGAAAATAAATCTTTTCAAACAGTTGTTGTTATACTTTGTAGCATCGTACCTAGTATCGATCATAGTGGATGTCAAGTTAATTCAGAGAGGAAGCTCTTAAGGGTTGAATTCGACAAGACTCATCAAGTTGTTATGGGACTTCCAGATAGCTTGAAGTTTGACAGGAAGAGTTTTTCATTCAGCATGTTCGCAAGTTGATTATAGAAAGTTACAACAACTTGGTACAGAAGTGCTCAGGCTCCTGACTGCTAGTGAAAAAAAAGAGTTCAAGAGGAATTAGATATGATATAAATTTTTGTATATAAATTACTATTAGTCAACATTTCTGTAATATGATATTTGCGATCGGTCAGTTAGTAATGCAGCTAGTTATGAAATTATGATTTAGCAAACATAATTGTTAAAGTTACAAGACGACTTTTGAAATGATATAAAAAAATAAATGAAAACAATAACAGTCATTGTATCATGCCCATTTTTCATTATTTATTTACCCGAGACTTAGATTTATCATCTCAAGCCACATTTTATTTTAAATCACAACATTATTTTTCCTTTTTTTGTTCCGTTTTTCAATTTATTTTAAAGAAACAGGAATCAAACAGAAAGGGAAGTCAACTAATTAAAGTACGTATTCACCTGTTTCTTAACGTCAATCTGTTTGAATTGATTCTCCAGGTTCGCAGGCAAAAGATCAATCATTATTGTCTGAATCTGAACTAAAAACTAAAAATCGCTTAATGAATTTTACTCCTTATTTAAAGCAAGAAAATGTAACAACAATTACAAATTTAAATCACGCATACTTAAGTTCATATTTGGCAATTACTTTACAAATAAGAAAATACTATTTGCTAGTATCAAGGCTATTAAAAGTAAGATGACATCAAAATATTGCATGTAGCTTTCCTTTCTGTCATTCTAATTTAAGAGTCAATGCCCTGCTTTTAAAGACATATTAAAATCTTTATGACTGCATTTTATCATAAATAGAGGACATATTTCAATGTTATATAATTGTTAATCTGTCTGTACAACGACCGTTAAGGCTTACCTTATTTGTCATAAGATAATAATTTAAAATATTGTAAAGAAACATCAAGGAATCTAGGGTAGAATTTACAAAACTTTTATAGTGTTTTAAATCACTAAATGTATTTATTTGTAATAGAAAAGAAAGAAACTCAACTTCCACTTGAATAATGAGAACCCTTGAAGTGTGCATATCTCTCGTGTAACAGCCAAAGCAGGCGTTAAATGTCATCAATGATAACCGCGAGGATGTCCTTTGGGAATAATCTGCAACATAGTTTAATTGCATATAGTTTAAAGAGAAATTTCGATGATGAGTTTTTGTACTTTTAGATATGTCGTTTAACGTGGTTATTCCACATATTTTGACATTATTTTTCCGAATCATATTTTAGCACTTCGTGTACGTTTGTGTCAAGACTAGTATATCATTATCACTAGCTATTATATAGTGAGCATACATATGTCTTATCAAATGTTTCACAGATAATCTAGTCATCAATAGTAATCAAATACTTCTTTGTGTTTTGCAAATGATATTTTGTTGATTTGAAGGTATTGCAAGTTTACAGATTACAGTAAGGTTATGACTTTTTTAAAATTTAAATTTACCAAAGGAGTCCTTGGAAACTCTGAGCTAACAATGTGATTTTCACTTTTACCAATTGAGGATGTGTTCAAGAATTATGAAAAGTAGAGAATAAATAATAATTTGAGAATCAACGTATGTTTCGTTTTGTGGTTTTGGTTATGAGGTTTTGAGAACTTAAATGGCAATATTTATTATATCAAAAGTAAAGGATTCTTTGCAAGTTTAAATTGACCAGTTGAATCCTTCACAACATATTTCCTGTTTGAAAATTCGGAAATAGTCTGGGGGTCACATCTGAAAACCTTGTTGGTTTTAGATTACCTTTTAAATAGGTAATGTTGATGTAAATAGATCATAGCCTTCAGTCTGAAATAAAAAATTGACATTATAAGACTACACTAAGAATTAGCATTGGATTTTACAACTTTCATTTAAAATCCGTCGAACTTCATATATGAAGTTGTACAAATACCTTTCATCAATAGTGTTTATTATACAACCCTATTTAACTTTAAATACACAACTAACTGGTGGCATAAGCTTTTGATTTAGAGGGCATGAGTAAGAGTTGCTGCAGGGGATTTGAAAATCTTTCTCAAGAGAAAGGCAGTGAGTGAGGCTATTGAAGATTGCAAATCCAACCTGAGAATCACATAAAAACGCTGCAGTGTATTAGGCAATGTTTGCCCTTTCCTAGCTGTCATGATACATTCATAATACATTTTCTTGAAGGCAGTGTTGAGCCCCAAAGTCACTTTTCCGCGTGTATTTCCCCATGTGATTGTGTCATAGTTGTATAGTATAGTATATATACAGCTCCATGGCTATGGGGTTATCTGTGATTGTGGTTATCAATAAATGTTATTGTTATATGGATTTTTCATTGAGCGTTAATTTATTAGAATAAAATATGGACGATTCAAGTTGAAGTGACGAAAGTACTTATCTAAGCATGCTAATTGATGGTAGTCAGTGATCTAGTAACTAGACACATAGACTCATATATTCATATGATTGTTATTTTCCATTAGGGAGATCATATGATCATATTTATTGTCGATTAGGTGGTCAAAGATTGGCTGAACAGAAGCCTATTTAAATTCGGATACGCTTTATACTTTATTTTGGGGTTAATAATTGTATTTCTGAAATATGAATATGATTAAAAGGTTGTCGTTTTATGATACATATTTTGCCGTTTAATATTCCATTCAATATTTCAGAATATGATACAGAACGAACAAATGACTATGTATTCCATCTGCTGAGAATAGGACATTATTTTCTTCATGATTGTTTAACGCTTGGTTGTCACCAACTGGTGATTTATACATCAGTAGATGACAGTTCAGTAAATCTGAAGATCTAGAAATTATACATACTGGTTAAGCACCTGTAAAGTAACCATTCTGAAACGACTTCCGTCTTAATTTGCCATCATTAATCAGATCGCTTTATTTTTCTTAACATGTTTACTCCATTTTACGTGTTTTGAGAGTAAGTTTTCTTATCAACATGTTTTGAACAGATTCAAAACTAATTGAAAGCTTAAAATTAATAATGTCATGAGCAACACTGATTGTTTGTATCTGGTAATTACAATAAAGAAAGCGTTCTTATTAAACGTTTAACGGATCATATCCCTACGTTTGCTAAATGTCATTCAGAAGCAAACACTGTGAAAGTTAAATGATGAAGTACTATATTTATTTCGTTCTGACGTCAACTTATGTGTACTACAGTTTTCAATCCTAAAAGTGAAACATGTTTAACATTGTTGAACATTGTTGAACTAAATGTATACTTGAATATTTTTCTGAATAATAAGTATCGTTAGACAAATTCTTATGGATAACAACTTCTTTATTTGATATCTCACGACGTTTCTGGGCTACCTCTTGCCCCTTCTTCAGGTGAATGATGATACTTCTGGGCTACTTCTTGCCCCTTCTTCAGGTGAATGATGATACATCATATCATCATTCACCTGAAGAAGGGGCTATCATCATTCACCTGAAGAAGGGGCTAGAAGTAGCCCAGAAACGTCGTGAGATATCAAATAAAGAAGTTGTTATCCACAAGAATTTGTCTAGCATTATTACACCAACTTCTAAATGCCTTTGAAGAATTAATACGTATCGTCTTTTCTCGAGTTTTTCAAATTGCCACTTTCACGGGAATTCTTCTTCTTTCTTCCATGAAGGTTATTGCCTTATTCATGGGGATCTTGAAAGGTTACGAACAAAAACAAACATGCATGATGAGTTTAATGATGAATATTAGTTTCATGTGTTTTATAACTGTATTCCAACGACACATAGAACTGACTTCGAGGGTAGGGAAAGAAATAGAGATAAAAGGTCATTTGAAACTGCTATCAATTTTCATCCAGATCAAGTATTTCCCATGACCTTTCTCTTGATAAAACTTTTCACTTTTTACTATGTTATTGATTGAGGTTTCAAATAAATATATCTACCACGGATCTCCTGTGTTAAGTAAAAGTGATATATTAAAGGTTATATCCTGTATTTAATTTTCTTGCGTGTTATTGATGTTGACATTTATCACCATGCTTTGTGATTATGATTACATTAGTTATTTTTTCAGAAAGGTTATCTCTGGTCTCCATTGTCATAAACATATGTAAATCATATATGTAAAGTGAATTATAAATCATGACTAAAAATATTAAGAGCTTTTAAAACAAAGTTTTCAGCTAGAAAACTTTGCACTTTTGATTTGATGATGTCACTTATAATACTGGTGATGCGAATATATCAAAGTGGCCGCAGGGATTTTTTTCTGTTAAAAAATATATCGAAAACAATCATTTTTAATGTATCATATGTGAATTGAAATTTGCTTTATCAGACTGATATATTTTATCTAACTTAATGTTATTTAACTTAATGGAAATTAAAGTAGTAACTCTCCGTAAAAGTTCAAATAAGTGTTTAAGTAGACATGATATCTACATTTTCTTGGAAAGAATTACTTACCGAATCTAATGATATGACAGTGCGTCTTGCTTCTATACGCCATAACAACCTTCTTTCTTTAATTTATTTAAAGAAATTCTTGGAAAAATTGTGTCTGCATTTATATTATCAATATTCCTCTTCTGTATTAATCGCATTCGCCAATACTGAGAGACTAAAATACGACATGCACACGACACATTCATACAGTGTTATGGATATTCACAGATCAATAAATAACCAAATACATTTCATCAATTTGTTCAATGGCATTTTCAAGTTGTTTTCATTTATTTTACCAATATTGGTGGTTAATATTCATTATTTGACTATCATAAGAATATTGTTACTTTTGTAGCCTAAAATGAAATTACATTCCTTTTATAAAAAAAAGCTTTATCATGCCTTAACTAATCCTTTTTAGGAAAAACAAGAGGAACCCATGAATCACAAAACTTGTATCAGAAAACTACATCAAATATGATAAAATGTCCAATTATTTGTAGAGCTTAAGGCAAAGGTTAATATTGTTGTGCCCTCTGGATAGGAGACGTCTCAAAATGATTCTAAAATCACTACCAGCCAGGAGACAAAATGGGAAACATAAACGCATAACTAATTAAACAAAGTCGAAGGATACTCGATCATAGCTATGGCAAAACATATATCTGGCTTAAAGTTAGGAATACGTCTCGCAAGTACTTTTTATTTAAGAATACATATATTTCTTTCAAAACGATATCTTATCAAGGAGAAAATTATAAATCAAAATTAAAATTAAATCCGCAAGAAGGTGCATTTAACCTATATTTTGCATTTTAAACCTTTAATTTCTTCATACTGACTGTCCATGTATTCAAACACAAGATGTAATATTGAATGCGAAAAACCAAGGTTTACACTCAATTTGTATCATATTTACTGCAAATATTTTGATATCCAATCATAAATTCCTAAACAGGGAACACAATAAGAGTACAGAAATAATTCATCATATCTTGTCGTATGATAGATGTCTATGCAAATTGCCCTTATTGTAGTTATTCTTGTAACTAATAGGTACAACCCAGACAACATCTGTCTTTTCCCGTTGGAATATCTGTTCTCATTATTTCTATGAATCAATGTTATGATATATCGCGGTGTTGATAAGACATTATTAGACTTTTATATCAATAAAACAACCAGCACACAAAATAATATGGCAGTGGGTGTATACTTAATCAAATTGAGAGTATTTGGGCAGAAAAAAACTTGGATACTGGGGTAACAGTTTTATATTTTGGATCACACTATCTGCAATAATGAAAATTATGTCAAGGTAAAATAGGTCATATGAATGGCTGCTGTTATTGTCAATTCATGCGGGGTTGCCCGACTCTGAGGTTGTGGGTTCGAATCCCGCAACGCATTCCAACTGTTATATGTGTTATCTAAATGGCATGTGTCTCTTGGCACTGGAGGCGATTAAATTGTAGATAAGTACGAATCCCGATGAAAGTCCAAGGGGTAAAAAAACATTGGAGATTGAGGATTCACACATTGGTCATTGGCGAACTTGATGGCTGTTATGTACATTAGATCCCTTTTTATGTATATAAGGCTCTCAGGTTCGTTTCAAAGCCTAAACAATGTCAAAATTCTATGTATAAAAAAGAGTTTCCGTCAAACTAGACTGGTGAACGACTGACTGCAGGGATTAATGCATGTACTGTCAATACTCTCGTTACTGTCAGCCTTACTGTAACCTGCAGAGGCTATTCTAATTTTGGTTAAAATGTAATCGGATCATATCTATTATACAGACATGCTAGTCTTCCGAGATCTATATGATAAACTAAATCTATTTATGTAAAATTTTACAGCTTTTAGAACCTGCTTTACTTCTGAAAAATAATACTATTGTTTAATTATCGTTAGCTGCAACATGGGTTGAACGAAAAGGGATAATACATTCGATAATGCATGCTACATTAAATAAGGAATATTAAAATACTGATTGAACTAAAAAAATTAACTTTGCATACGAAAGAATCACAGGGTGGATATACCCTGAATCCGGCAGCCGGATCCCTTGCCGGATCCTCCGGATCCTCGCAACAATGGTATACTGGGATCCGTCGCCGGATCCCTCACCGGATCCGGGATCCGGGCGGACACCGCCGGATCCCTTGCCGGATTCTCAGTAGATAAGAATACGGGGATCCGTCGCCGGATCCCTCACCGGATCCGGGATCCGGGCGGACACCGCCGGATCCCTTGCCGGATTCTCAGTAGATAAGAATACAGGGATCCGTCGCCGGATCCCTCACCGGATCCTCTCCAAGTGGTAAGAGTAAGGCAAGAATGTAAAAAAGGTTTATCATCTCATGCTTAATATTCTTAGAATCTTCAAGAATTTGCGCGTATGAAGATTTTCCTAAACAAGTAGACATCATACTAGTATCTTCTACCTTCTACTAACATATTCCTGAAATGATATTGTCACTTGACTATTAACATTATCATATAAATGACTATTCAGTGTTTGTTTTAACCTATAGCTTTTAAAATATTTGTTTGTGTAAGTGTGCTATCCTGAGTGGACAAAGTCAGGATTAACAGAAACTTATTGCTTGAAAACAACTTCTCTAAATTAAAACTATTAAGTCTTAACTTTTCTTTTCAGTAGACATTAATATTTAAAATTTTAGAAAGTCAATATTACCCAGCAATACCATTTTAAAAACTTTTTCTTTGAAGTTTCATTAACGATAAGATTTCATCGCAACATCCCAATGATATATTACTTTAATTACAATAAGAAAGGAATTCTCAACAGGCTGCTTTAATTTTATAATTTTAAGTACGGTTCAATATTCAACACTGTAACGCTTGAACGCACACACTTGATCAATACACCTGTCAGCGTTTACACATTCACCTTGACTCATTTGTGTCTTATTGCTGCAACGGGTGGAAGTGCAAGTAATTCTGCGGTAAGAGGGTATGCTTTAACCGACAAGACGCCGCATTATAACATTCATGATTAATGGAAGTTATTCTTAGTATTGAATAATATATGAATAGTAAAAAATAACAAACACATATGTACATTGTCAAACATGTATTCATTTCACCATGATGTACATTAAGATCAAACCATTTTAACAAGATATCAAAAGAATCACATATATGTAAATAATTAAATAAATATCATCTCATTGAAATAAATTAGATTGTCTAAACAGTTTGGTATCTTTCTTTTGATATAATCCAACACATACATAGATTTCTCAAATTTCATGAATTAAAGGAATTCAGAAATATCCATATTTCCATAATATTGGGTAAGTGCATTTCACATTTTAAAGAGCCACTCCGTGAGCTTCATAACATATTATATACCTTTGATACGAACCTAAATGTCACATGTGGTGATATAAAATCAAAACATCTTAAGTTTTCATGTCCAAAAGACATATATATGACAAATACTAGTTTTCCATGAAAATATAAAAACATTCTTATAAATTCACAGAGGTGTAGCTATCACGTCCAATAGACATTGTTTATAGTTATATAACCTAACAAGCACTATCAAATCCTAACTGCCCTCCTGGCTGTTTTAGATAAGTCTTCAAAATTACGTTTGACAATTTCACGCGCGCTACTGTCCGGTTTTCGATCAATATTGCGACTTTCTATCTTCATATTGTCACTGTAATATCACAATAAGCTTGAAAATGTGTTTTATTGGTAACAGTCGATACTTTGCGATGAAATGACACTATGTATTAAGTTCGGCAACCCCCCAAAACTCACGGAGTGGCTCTTTAAAGTTGATTATGTATAGTATACTGATATGAAACACGATAGACATATTTATGTTATTGATGTATAAAGTTGCTATATTTGATGTCAAGGTTTGAATAAAATATCAGCACCATATATATAATTGATTGCATGATATTTTTTACCAACCCAATATCTTAAAAACATATTTGTGTAAACGTTATGCATTATGATGCTTATCATGTTTGCTACAGTACAGCCGCATGGAATCGGTATTTCAATTGAAGGGAAAAACAATTTAAACTTATTCGTTTTTCTTTTTAATAAAGCAATCAGGCAAATGAAATTTTAGCAAAATACTTCAAATATAGATCGTTTCATGAAATCGATAGTGAATTTGTTCAACGATCAAGAGTATGTATTGCAGGAATATAAATGATATATTTAATATGTGTTCAACTTATTTTATTTACAATATAGAAAGATTTTCAAATAACTAAGTTCTTAAATTAATCTTATATTTTACAGTGAAAGGTAAGTCTAATTCTTCGCCCAAATCATTATGGTGTATGTTCGCGGATGTGTATTCGTACCCCACAAAAGGGTTAGATACCTCCGGTGGTTAGTCAATACACAGTGTCATGTATATAAGGAATACCATATACCAGTAAATATTTTAGGTGTGTATGTGCCGTCAATTTAATCCGATGACTTCAAGTAGTCCCGCGTAATTATACTCCTTTTGTTAGTTCCCCGCCTATAAGCATTTTGGGGTCATAAAACACCTGCATACAATTACAGGCAATCAAACAGGAGACAGGTAGACGCCTTAAGCGCAGCTCAACGATCCGAGACAAGAGAGACGGTGGAGAGAGAAAGGGGGGAGGGGGGTTGATTTCATTACTATCCAAATGAATGTAACATTTGGTTTAAACGTATTTATTTTCATGAAATTTTACATGAAATGGGATTGGTCAACAAGCTAAGACAAGCTTATTTAAAGACCGCTCCATTGAACATACATATATATATACAAAAGACATCATCATGACAAACTTAAGTACATGAATAAAGCAATGAACTTATATGAATAGTATATTGGTAAATAGTCGAAACATGGAGATGTAATCAAATATGATGGTTAAATACATTCATGATACACACAGTCAATATCGGAGGTAACAGCATGTTTTGGTTTATGAAAATCGGTTGGTTTCAATGATAAATTGATGTACTGACTTAATAATTTCAGATTGATTTGACAGGTTCGAGGTAGGATTGCCGTATAAGATTGTGTCAAGTGAATGGCCCTTGTATAAAACAACTTACTTGATCTTACGGACTCAAAAAGAGAGCATACAAAGAAGTAGTGACGTGCGTCTTCTATAGCTTGGCCACAAGAACATTCTGCCTTCTCGGATATATGTCTGTTAAATTTGTCGGCGTTAAGATCGCTACATCCCAACCGTAGTCCACAATGTAGGATTTGACATCGCCTTGTGCCTATATTTTGGTCAAAATATATTTTTCTTCTTTTATGAGTCAATGCCATGAGTCAATGCCATTACCGCATGTTACAATGTATAAGGTGAACCCCCCCCCCCCCCCCCCCCCCGCTCAATAACGTATATAGTTAGGCTCAAGGCCTAGGCTGCCAGGTCGACATGGTTACGGTAATTTGTTGTAAAATTTGCGAGTTGTGATACGTCAGTGTTTTGTAATAAGCATTTGTTTTATGAAGGATTGTTGTAAATTTACCATAATAAAAATACATGTACGTTTTAGCTGGTGTTGGCGTACTTCAAATGTAAAGAAACAAATTGATCTACATGTGACAAATTGCGCTTCGGTACTAGATTATTATTTCTTAGAAAACAATTTATTTCCATAATTAATATGTAATATTTATAAAAGTAATTTCAGTACGTTATTTTGACGATGAATTGACATCAAGGCTTATTGTTTGAATCTCGTCTGTTCGTCTCTCTCGGCTTGAAGATCCTCACCTCACCTCACCTCAGAAATTGAAACATAGACCTCGTAAATGAGGCGACCCTCTCCTTAACCCCTCAATTTCTGACTCGCCTGATACATTGTAATATACGGTTTATCATTTCACTCACAGAATGGGTTTCATGATTTTCTGAAATCTGATAATTTTGCAATTAGCTTTGTGTAGGTGTATACTTGATTTTGTATAAATATGTTTATATAAAATCACACATGACATAGCTACAAACACTACCCTCAGGTGCATACAGATTTATAGATATATATGTTTATACGATTTTTGTTATATATTTAAGTGTGTGTGCGTTTGTAAATAAATGTTTGAAATCATTGAATAGAATTATTTTTTATTTAATTTGTGTAATAAAGTTTTGCATAACTATAAGTGATCTATGATATATTATCTAAGCGAATTCATTTACAATATTAACACTTATGTAAGACCCTAATTAGGCAAGTTGATATGGGTACTGACCAACAGGTGTGATGAGTGTGCATTCAAGTGTGACAATTGGTGCTAAATAGTATACGTTACCATGGTTATTTCAGAAAGTATTTTGAATAAATTTTGACAAGAAATAACCTCTTAAATTCTGATTCCGAACAAAAAAATTTTTTCTGAAGATTGTATTTCAATTTTAATCGATTCATGAAAACATTATCATTTAAACTTGACTTTGTCAGCTTTGGCTAACAATCTTTCACAAAGACGTATCAACACTTACTTTTTCTTTATAAATGCAAACGGCCTTTATATGACAATATCATGTAAAGAATATGTAAAAGCTGTCAAAGATGTATGGTGTATTGTTGTGACAAAAGCTTACCTAACTTTAAAAAACTTCATTTTTCTAAACTACATTCCTACTTTCGCTACAAGGTGAGGATCCGGTAGGGTATCCGTCTCCGGATCCCAGTATTCTTATCTACTAAGAATCCGGAAGAGGATCCGGTGGTGTCCGTCCGGATCCCGGATCCGGTGAGGGATCCGGCGACGGATCCCTGTATTCTTATCTACTGAGAATCCGGCAAGGGATCCGGCGGTGTACGGCCGGATCCCGGATCCGGTGAGGGATCCGGCGACGGATCCCAGTATACCATTGTTGCGAGGATCCGGGGGATCCGGCAGGGGATCCGGCTAACGGATTCAGGGTATTTTCACCCTGTGAATGTTATTCCATGAGGAATGAATTCCAATGTACCAATGAATTGCAAAGACCATGTGTATTGATAGGTAGAGCTGCAAGTTTCAGACGGTCATTCAGTAAGTGACAGAGCAGTAAATTGACCTCAGTGGTTGCAAAAAAATGGGACACATTTCGTAATGGTTTAGTCTTCAGATTCATGATGAGACAATGTCTTGGTATCGACGGCTATCAGACAGTCCTTTTATAAATCCGAATGTTAGTATGGATTTCTTTGATTGTTGAATCAGTGTTTTTCTTTGTCTCACAGACAATTATGTAAAAGTCTTTGTTTTATATCATTCATAATATAGCTTAATGCATGTTTGTTGATGCTGTCTAAGATTGTGTTTGAGAAATGTATATAAGTTTACGTTTAAGGTTTTATACCTCATTTAGAAAAAATAAGTTAAAACTATTGTACAATCTGTTGTTTCAACAATTTTCCTTTTGCAAAATATTGGTCAATTCAGTTTCGATCACAAAGATCTGAAGGGTCGAAATCCTACTTGAATGAATCCCAATTGAATTTCTTAACTTCATTTCACTATCGAATATTTTTAAAAAGCCGATTTTAGCTTAAGTTATCTCGCAGTCTGTAACACCAGTCAAAGTCAGAGCCACTTATAATGATACAAGCACGGATTGGTTCTTGTTCTAATTCAGCCATGCTGCCTTCTCAATGATTCCTTTGATTATGACAATTTCTGACTGAGGGATGAGTTGTGTTTTCGCAGTCTTGTTGAACGTGAAACAAATTGATTTGCTCTGGCTTCCTGCTTTTGGGAAGGCGTATGTGTGACGTCACGTTTGGTCCAGACACAATGAACTAAAGCCATTAAAGAATCTTTTTGGAACAAAACTAAGGCTAACGGTGATTACATCTCAGTTACCAATCTATTATCATACAGTAAGGTAAAGTACACAGTAGGGACGCATTTGTTAATTCCATGAGATTACCTTGCCGTGTGATGTTATGTTATTCTAGTTCTTTGAATTTAAGGGCAGTTTTATAACAAGAATTCCATGAACGAAATATGTATGACATAATGTTTCAGGATTGCCTTTACATGCATAACCGAGAACTACGAGAATCAATTTACAATAACTGATGATGAATTCTTCAACATAAAAGTTGCATGCATCTGTATAAGGAGATGTTTGGACATCTCAGGAATATAACTGTAACACTGTTTACCCGAATAATGTTTCAGACTCATAAGAATAGATTTTATCGTCAAATTCAATAGACGTACAAATATCATGAAACGTGGATTATTATTTATGATTATAATCAGAAAATCGCTTTACTGATTATGTAAGTGACATATAGATATGTCTAAATTAATAGATATACATATATGTACATGTTGTAACTACTATTCAAACGTACCTCAATATTGCACTGATAACGTCACAGATTTCAATGTAATGAAAACATCTAAACAAGTTTATTATGATATATTAATGAAACTTTGATAAGGGGAAAACCTTTTAGCTTGTAAGTATCTTGATAAGGTAACAACAGACATTTGTTTGTAGCTACTTAAACCTTAGTGATTCTAAGGAATAAATTCCTCGCTTCTTTATTGCTTTTATATTAATTTGGTCGATGGGAAAGAACATCAAATGCTACAGAGTCGACATCCTGCTAAATCAGCGTATATGAATCCGCGCTCGCTCCTTCCTGATCTCTTTCGTTCTAAACCCCTCGTATTGCTGGTGGCTTGAAATTCGTGGCTATGCTCACCTGTTATTTTTTCAGCCAATGAAATGTCGTTAATTAAGGAGCTTGAAGCTACCATCTTGAACTCAACGTATTTTTTCCATCCGGGTTGTGCCGCTGCTGCCGTCTCATTGGATGGTTAGATATTTAGCGATACGAGGGTTTTGGCTTGAAAGAGATCAGGGTATTACGAAGGAATGAGAGCGGATTTATATACGCTGATTTAGCAGGATGCAGAATCGAGAAATCAGTTATATTTTGTTTGTGTTGCGTTTCATTTATTTTCATTTTATTTTATTTCATTTTATTTATATAGTTTAGCTTTAACACATTAAACGCATGCCCTTTAGTCTATTATTGGTTACAATTGCAAACATTTTATAAAGAAATATATGTTACATGTATGTTTGCACTCTCTGATTTTCTGAGAAGAAACCCATTTGCAAATGGATTTTAACATCAATCTTAAAACATTATTAAACTTTGAACGTGTTCTGGTTTTATTTTATAAAGGGGTTCAACTAGTATTGTGCCGATAGGGGAGAGTGAATTACTATTGGGGACAAAATCATTATACAGTTACTATGTATCCACTACACTTGACATTTTGCGACAATCATAAATTTTCTAATATAAGAGTAAATTGCCTTATATTTCTATATAATAAACGAAACCATAATGACATTTACATAAACATATTCACTTGTTGCACATTTATAAGTTATCAGAGTACACAAGCAAGTTTACATTATTTCGTTTGCGATTACAAATCAAGACTTTTACTCTAAAAGTGTCGTTCTACTTAACAGATAAGCGTTACCACAAAACTGAACCACATGATACTATTCAAAGAAATAAATAATAAAAATAATGTTTGAAACTACATGTCTATTCATAATTTTCCCATAAGTTTTAGTTCGTTAAAACCAAACGTAAGTGCACATCTTTGACAGATTGTCTTTATTTGTTGTTTCCTATTGTTATATCCAAAGATCTTTTACCTCATCAGATTTTTGTAAAAAGATATAAATGAAAATAAAAAGATCTTTACATATTAAAACACACACACACACACACACAAAAAAAATTAAAACGCACACTAAGTTTAATTTGGTGTCAATTATTCAGAGAAACTCTGTGGGACTTTTTCATAGAAGTAAGATATCCTTCTATATCAATAGACACATAAGGGGCAAATCATACCTGTTTAAGGTCCAGTAAGACGGTTTTGTAGATAAATAATGCCATCTGACAAAACTAATGATAAATATTTCCTATTGCAAGTCAATGCTTTTTCATGAAAAGAAGCAATCTTAACACAAAGCTATCATGATCGGATAAACTTTGCGAATCCATTCCACTACGACAAATGATTAAAAGGAGATCACACTAAAATAGCTGCCAGTATGCACATGAACTGGTAAGCGACACATACTTTGGAAATATGATAGCACCGGTATGCCCCCTTTTCTTTACTCTCTTAGTTGACCTTTTTTGTATTCGGAATCATATAATAAAATCAAAAATAAATATACTGTTATAACTGTACTGTAAATAAAGTTCTGTCATATAAACTTTCTTTGTTAAGTTGATTTCCATTTTAGTTGAACGGATCTTGATTTCCATAGGGAGTGGTTTCACCTTTATATATCTTTGGTCTAGACATTGTGCGAATAACTGACCAAGTGACCACTAAATTAAGGAATAAATCTTGGCATATAAATGACCTTGATATGAACTGTCTTTAGATTCTAGACGTATGGCCATCAAGTACACATTGTAGGCAATGACTTTCAAATTACTGTGTCAATATCTACCTATTTCACATTGATTAGGGAGTGAGTTAGATACATTTTCTTGAGATGTATGTTAATAAATAAGACCCATTACTTAAAATTTGCGTTACCTACTCTAATGAGGACGGTTGTAAAATAAGGAGTAAATCAAACTTCTTGGTGATGTGTTTTGTTGTCACTTTTAGTTTAATATAGTTTGTCATCGGAATAGTTTTATCTAATTTGAAATAATGTTTAAATATTTTCAAAATGTTAACTTTTATACATTTTGCAACACCAATAAGAGATAAAGAAGCAATAATCTTAAAAATCGATTGTTGATGCGAGTCATAGCATATGTAACATCTTTGACCATTTCAGCACGACTAAAAATGCAATCTTTAGAAACCATTGTTTTTGAAGAAAATAGTTCATTTCGTTTGGACATCTGTTGTATCTCAACAAACACGTGAGACATATATTTGTGTGTAAGTTGAAACATTATCTCATAAACCGTTAGCCTTTTGATAGGACAAAACTCTATATTTTCTTAGTGATACTTTTAAACATTGAAATTTTATTACATTTCAAATTACACTTCAAATGTGGATCTAGAGGTCGTAACTTTTGTTTATGAAATAAGTATATATAGAAAAATCGTCACTTTAAGTCTGAATTATTACACCCGTTTTCTGTTTTGTTCAATTTCATATGTGATAATAATGGTTATGAAAATTATAATGGATAAAAGATGACACAGTTGCAACACATTTTAATTCTTCTACCCGAAGTTTGGCAGCTGTCAGAGCAGTAGATTATGCAATCTATAAAAGCGCTCAGTATATGCGCATTAATTTTGTCAGTTATCCAGAGCACTGTTCTTGGGCAATGTATGTCTCTCATCCGTTTTATTTCACAAATGATGTTTACGGTTTTTCAAAAGTTCCTATTTAAGAAATTGCATTTTGTCATATAAATAAGTTTCTGTTTGCATTGAATAAATGAAACGGCTTGATGAGTAGAGTTCGATATTCATTGCCTTCATTTCCTTAATGACCTATTTGTGTCTTATGAAACCTTCGATATTCATCAATCTATTGAATAAGTGGTTAAGGTGTTTCCTTTGACATTTGTTTCATGAAAATTATCACTTAATTTGCGTACTTAATGCCCTTGTTCGGAATTATTTGTCTTCATTGTAATTGTAAATATTTCATATGTTGTAAGAAACAAATGATTTTCAGCGAATTGATTTATTCAATAGTCTAGTCACGACTTTTGGAAACACTGTCATCTTTCATTTAATTTGTATACATTGAACGTTTTCAAATTATGTTTCAAGGAACCACATGACCTCAGTTTCTCTTTATATCGGATCTGATAATCATACAATGAACGACATGTAACTCTCTTTTGTAACTTAGTTTTTCTCACTTGCGAACAGACCATATACATTTGAGTATCCTATTTTTGATAGAAAATAAACAATATTTCGTTTTTACTTTTAGTGTTACAGGTAAGGCTTTTCAAGTGTTACTAACTTATTGCCCAATGTTGAAAATTATGTTTGACACAAACGCTACTACGATTAAAACATTTCAGTTTACAATGATATATATTGTATTGCCTTATCAGTTCCGGTGCATTGAAGTAACGATAATCTCAATAGATTATTTTCATTTAACGCTGTTCTCGTATCGAACCAGTGGATATCTGAGTCGAGGGAATCTCATTCATTTCAAAGTTTTACGAACAATTCACCATTTTGAGTCAAAATAATACTATAACAGTTTTATACCTACCACTATGTCATCATAAAAAAATCCTCAAAATGTGTCTAGTGAAAAGTGTATACATTGCATGCAATATAAATGATTTCTTTAACCTTTAGATGTTTTTTTCTGTATGTATCATTCACTTTAGTGAACTTAGATAGAACCTACCACTTATACATCGGAGCGTTTCTGATCCGAATCTTGTTTTCTAGGGGTGTATTCGAGAGACCTTTCACATTTAACCGTCCATAAATTTAAACAACTAGAGGTGTGCTAAATATTGCATCATATTAACGGCTATATAGACTCATTGCTTTTTGGCTTGAGTGCAAGGCTCACTTGACACGTCCACAATAATTAGTACAGATCATATCTTCACATCAGCAAGGTACGACGGACATATAGGTTCGGTTGTTTTAGATGAGTTTAGAGATGAAACTTAATTTTCTTATTAATCGATTAAAACGATCGAGTGATTAATGTTATTCTTTAAGTACAACACAGCAGACTATATATGTATTCGACCTGTGTACATGTATATGATAAACAAATCAAAAGGTGCCAAGAACCTTACAATGAAAAGTGGTTGACTGATCAATCAAGTTCCTCAAGGGTGCAAAACCAATGTACGTGTTCGAAAAGTGATATTGAGGACAACGATCAAGTAATTATTTCAATTTGTTTAATTATTTCAACACTTATCTTGTAACCACCTACGAATCTCTAACATAGATCCAAAATTATGCGATACCAACGTTGCATTAGTCCTGTACAATAAATATTCATATAAACCAATCCGTCACTATGCAGTGAGTATAGTAATTAATAAAGTTGAAATACCAATGTGCCCACGAACGAAAGGATTCAACCAAATCTTCGAACAAGGCTTTTTAAAGCGATTTTCACAGACGTTCATCCGATCAAACCATTATGGTTTATACATATTGTAATCTTTACAAGCCATGAAGATAGATATATCATCGTGGCTTCGCATCATTAAAATAAAATGGATAATCAAAGTAAGGGACCTAAGATTGTGAGAAGGTTTGGTGTATTTTAATCCTTCACGTCGTTGTCTGACTGAGTAATGTAATTGCACACAAGCAGACTAGAGAATTGGTAAAGGTATCAGGATACATATCACGATTGCTTTTTGATGAACCCAGACAGACAGTTTCGCATCATTATTTCATAAATCCTCATTAACAGTTAGCGGAAGCTGAGAAGGGATTGTGACATCAATATTCCCTTAGCTCACTTCTAAGAAGTACATCAAACCAGCCGTACTCATTAGATAGGTCATGACTCATACTTGTTCTATTTCATGTACAATAAAAAAATTCAGCTGTTTAAAACTTCATCAAGGTAAAATTGGAGCAACTTTACAGTGAAAACATTTGAAATCATCTCATTAATTAATGAAAAGACATAAATTAGTGCAATCTCTCCGAACAGAGATAACTCCGTCATAAATTCCTATACAACCTCTGTCTTAACGCGAATGTTTCTCGGGCTTCCGGCAGTTTTCCGTAACAGACACAATATTGCAACTTAAACTATCTGGCAATGTTTCACACAATGAAAACACCGAATGCATGAATAAAATGTTTGTTGTCACACAGGCCTATGCAATGATGCAGTCGCTAAATAAGGCGTATGTGTTCTGTAAAGTAGACTCAAAGAGCAAGGTGCATTTTCGAATAATGTTTAGCTTTTGTAAAGCTTCTGGAAAAAGCTTAGGCGATTTGAATGATAAGTTTTAGAACGGCGTCGCTGATCGCACAACTAACTAACAGCATCCAACAGCTTTCTACATTTCTAGATCAAGAAACGTTCGTATTAAGACAGATGTTGTATAGGAATTTATGACGGAGCTTCCTCTGTTGGGAGAGAATGAAGTGCAAAAAAAATTATCATCAAAAAATATTTTTCGTTTTTGTAATCACTAGTATATGATTCTTTTACTTCAGATCACAATCAACAAGATTTTCTTTCTTTAACTTATTCTATTTCGCTATAATCATTATCATTGTTGATACTTTTCATTCTAACTTTTTTGAAGAATTCCTTTATGTTTTATTTTTTAAATACAAAATGAGTGGCTGTTAAATATCCCGATACTTTGTCGATTTCTTCCTAGACTTTCCTTCAATCTTGTTTATAAATGTAACAGATATTGCATAATTCGTTTCGGTAGACTCTATTAAACTAAGACAAGTATTAGAGGATAGTTTTCTTATCTTGACAATTATTTTATCGAGTAAGGTAGAGAGTCAGACTATTCACGACTTTCTAATCCATGGAATTGTCTTTGTAAAATGTGAGAGACATTATAAACAAAACTTTATTAACAGCAGCATGCACTTTCCAAAATGACCATAAGTTTTGATATTTGGTTGCGTGATTTAAGGTGATATAATCTTTGCAGTTAAGAAAGCTTTTGCATAATTGATTTAATTCAGCAATTCCTTTATCCAGGCACAGTAAGAGTTACGAAACTCTACTATTACTAGTTAACCAACTCGGATTCCATCATCAATCACATTAACCTATAACCTTACCTTGCCAATACAAATATGATCATAATATAAATCTTAGAGAAACAGTAGTTGCATATCATTCTCTGTTATATAAATGTTTAGTCCCTTTCTTCAGCTGTATGTTTACAAGTACATTATGTACGTATGCAATTTTATAATCCATCAAGACACCCCGGAGAGCTTACATGAGTGAATAAAATATTATATTAGGAGTAGATAAAGATCATTCCATTGCAAGTAAATCATTTATTTTTAGCTAACAAACGTTATACTATATTCTTTGTAATTAACTGTTCTTTGTTCTGGTAATTAATTTACAGTATCAATTCCATTTCCTTTGAGCACAATACTAAGCCATGGGGAGCAAACTATATGGATACAAGACTTGTAGTCACCAAGATCTAATGATAAATCAGATGAGTCTCTTAATCACTTCATAACAACGTTAAGACCTTAGATTAATAAATAGGCAGTCATCCCTTTGCTCATAAACCTCTCCCAATCGCAGCAGAGGGCTAGACTATTAGACATTATATTTCAGAAAGACATTAGTTATTTGTCCTTACGTTAAGGGGACTGAAGCATGATATCCCAAGGACCAATGAAGAGATTGAGAAACTTTAAAGTTTAAGTTGTTTTTCTCTCAGGAAGCATCAAGGGACGAACGGTTGTGACAAATCTGAAAATGATAAAGTTGATATGTTCTTTAAAATCTAATAATTCTGGTAAGATCTATTTGCGTGTCAAACGGGAATATTTTTTTTTAATGAAACACGATTTTTTAACGTAACTCATTTTACAAGAATACCATGTACACGACTCTCCAAGACTGGTAGTATTTTGTTAGCCGAGAATATAAGCTAGTTCCTGAGTTGACCCGTTGTAACTATTCTTAGTATTTAGAAGTTGGCTATATGAATGCTATATGGATAAGGAATGAGAACCTGCCAAGTAAGATAGTGCCTGAACATCCATTGCATAGGCATCGCTGGCACAAGTAAGCTTTAAATATTATATCTGCTTTCATTTGCTGAAAATTCGTTGGTAACTCGCTGCCAGCTATAACTGTTTCTCAAAAAAGGGGTTAGGTTAGGATTTCATGACTTGATCTACCTATGTGGGTAAGGAATGCATGTCGATAACTATAAAGCTCATTCTTACTCACATTAACAGTTGTATTCGTTTAGTATTGAACTATTACCCTAAAACAATAAAAGAAAATAGGCGGGCACATGAAACAAAGCAGCAAAATAAGACTAAGTGAGCCAGTCGACAATATTTTTGTTATCACAAAATACAGCATATTTTGATTTATTTGTGATGTCTACGGGTAGACCCAATCTTTAAAAAAGACAATGAGAATTGTCAAATAATACAATACCCATTGCTAAAGAAACAGGAAAGTGAATTCTCGAGTCGGGGAGAATCTAGTGAATATGATGTATCAATTCACGTTGATTCGCCTTAGCTATTTTCTTTGTTGGTATTCAATATTTTTCAATCTAGGGACATTTTTCAAATCATCCAATCAGAATCGAGGATACATCGAAGTCATGTTACAATTCTCTGTATCTTCAACAGCGGACTTACTTCTGTCTTATTATTGTGATAGAATATACATTATTACATCTATACACCAGTTGAACAAAACTTTGTTCAACCGTTCAATAATTTTAATATATAATCATTATTAGGAGAAATAATACATACGTCAGGTTTAAAAAATACTTTATAGGCAGAATGATAAACCAAGAGTATGGATACACAATTTATTTTGTCTTGGACAGCGGCGTTTCGACATTAACAATTACAATTGCAGGCAATTTTTTTGGTCGAATCGGTAAACAGGTCATAGGTGCACTGCATATTCGTGGGACGGGTATAAAGAATTTTGAGATAATGCATTTGGGAGCACATTGTAGCATGATTCATTGCCTACAAGATAGTCATGTTTGTTCTATATCTTATCTATGAATTATAAAGCTTACTGTCAAATGATGAAGTTTGTCACACTTAACAAATCAAATACAACGACACCTTATTAAACGGTATTTGCAGTAAAATAATAAAAAATTTTATAATAACCACAATATAGCAACGCTATTTCACATTACTTTTGATCAAGGTATGAAATCAAAACCGATGACTTAAGTCTTGATAACGGTCACAATTATGAACTGGTACAATCAGACAGCGAAAAAGAAGTCCAACAGGATTAAACCTGTGTCATGGCCAGACGTAGAGCTGAGACAAAATATCCCGATTCCAGTTTTAAACGGCGAGACGGTATATCATTGAAGTATTGCCAAGGAAGCTGCGAGACGAATATCATCACGATATAGTAGTTGCGATAAAATACGTATCACAATGCTCTACAGTTTAATAGATATCACATTTAAACTGATGTTATTTCATATGATGCCAACCTGGTAAAAACAGTACATGGATGGAAGAATTAAAATCAGAGAGACTTTGACATTGAGGATACATATCTATTTGTCTAATTACTGATAATCTTTCTTCAACAGAATAAAATATTTGTCAGTTAATACAGTCCTAAGTTTAAAAACAAATTACGAAATTATATCAGGAGATATTGTCCCCTGTATATTGTTTAAATGTTTTAGCATATATGCATTCGTACCGCGAAAGACGATTCAAACATCGATACTATCAATGAATCGTTACACGACTAAGTAGGATCACGTACATCTGATAGTAGTTTCATTCATATATCTTTCCCAGATTTGGTCATTACTGTCTTCAAGCTAATATGAATCTTTGAATCTACACAGCTTATATAATTTTGTCGAATGCTGATATAAATTCTGACGTATAATTTTGCATTGTCTCTCAAGATCAATATATCGAAAAATATTTGCAAACCAACGTCTCTTATACTAAGCCTGTCAGTTAGAATACCTTCAATGACATTAATGAGGTATGTATGATATATTAGTCAGATATTGAAAAATTAATACATCTTTAATTGACACTATAGTGTTATTTGTATTATTTTGAGTGACGCATGTTGCAAAGAAGTTTCAATAGATTTCTGTTTGAACCTTAAGTAACTTAGACAGTTTTTAAAATGAATCAAAGGCTAGCAATAAAATAAAAATATGGAAGGTTTATGGAGCAAGAATTGACTCTTTTACTTCAGCTTATCTTAATTGAGCACAGTAAAGTCAGTAGTCAATTTTATCAGGGTGTACATAATAACGACATTAGAATATGAGTTTGAAAGGTTCGAATACAGGATGTCTTTTCATTGAGATTTCAAGCACATCTTAGAAGCAACGAAACTGTCATACCATGAATATAAACATCCTGCTACTTCAGAGTGATTGAATCCGCTGATCCAGCGCCTTCCATTTACCCTGATCTCGTTCGAGCAAAATCCCTCGTACGGCTGGCGCGGCTTGATGTTCGTGGCTGTGCTCACCTGTTATTGTATCAGCCAATAAAAATGTAGTTATCCAAGGAGCTCGAAGCTACTCTTTTGAACTTAACGGAATTTTCCATCCGGGTTGTGTCGCTGTTGCTGGATGCGAGTCGTCTCATGGGCTGGTTATATAGCTGGCGATACGAGGCTTTGGCCTAAAGCATATCAGGGTATATGGAAGGAGCTAGATCAGTGGCTTCAATTACGCTGATGTAGCAGGATAGAATAAAAATCTAGAAAAATATTTCTACTACGTAAAGAACAAAGCAGAGCTTGATTGTGTGTGTCATGATAATTATTAAGGAGCCAGTAAATCATATAAATAATAAGGATTATTATAATACATATATGAATATTTCCATACATAAGCATGCTCAAAGCGCACCCTGAGTCCCTGCAGGGACTCGACAATTTTGTCTGCAGTAGAGAACTGTTCTAAGCGCATTGGGTACAATGCTTCACTAAATTCCAGCGCAGTACCACCTACTGTTTGCTAGTTTCATCCGATGCTCGCGGGTTTCACCACAATACATAGCCACAATCGTATTGCAGACTTTTAAGCCCAACTCATACTACGTACGATCGATCACGATCGCTGTACGAAAGTGTCGTGTAGACATCGTGTTGTTATTGTGTGGTTATTGTGCTGTTATTGTGTGGTTATCGTACAGTGATTGAACTGATCGTGCTTCATCCTATTCTGAAGACGCACTCGTACGAAAATTCAAATAAGTAAATAGAAACACATTAGATAAAGAAATAGTGATTTCACTGGTAAATGGAATATAATGTTTGCTTTGATCTGTTCTCTGTTAGAATGAATCACATATGTACTTGTTTTCAATTATAAATTAGACTGAATCTTTTGGAACAAAGCAGGTACTAATGATAACAATTGGGATACTTATATTGTGCTGGACTCACACGACATTGCTCTCTCAGGCCAATTGTAAAGACTTTACCACAGACTCATGTTTTTGGAAAGATAACAATTAATGACCTAGGATTCAAAAATGGTAATTTGGGCGCTCAATATTGACATAGATCAAGGGGATGTGATGACCAGCATGTAGAAATGCTGATGTTTCATAATTTGGTAGGAAGCGACTTATAAAGTACATGTCCTCATTTGTCGATCGAAGTGGTCTGGGTATTCAACTGCTTTGAATCAGAATGAATGCCAGTGTGAAACACCATCGGAAGCCCGAAGATGAGAGATAAAATCAGGAAGATGGAACGAAGATAATGCTAGAATTAGTAATATACGCCCTCCGGTCTTTATCGCGATGACATTGGATTTCATAGCTGCAATGCATCACAGGATGAATAAAAATTCTACATTGATCAATAAAAGCAATGATTAACCTTGTTTTGACTTTGCACAAATTCTGTATATATATATAATTGTGTTCTGACCGTGTTAGAATCGTGACCTTTCGTGCATTGGTTGTACTCACATCGTGTACCTCACGCACAGAAACCGTTTTCACTTAACTGATTGTAAAAACCACAATACGATAAGAGTACGATGAAATCGTAATGTTACCGTAGTGCAGTCGTGCGTAGTGTGAGTTGGGCTTTACCGTTGCAGGTGACAATCATTGCGCATCGCAAGTTAGATCATTGTATCCTCATAATGCTGAGCACCAAGCAACATATGACGCCGCCGGAAATCGAACCAGCATATCCCCATCCCCAGGTCCGTATTGTAGTTAACTTCCTTTTCCCCTTTTCTTTTAAGGAATTTAAGTCATAAAACAAACATTTAGCTGTTAAAAAACATATTTTGTAATAATAAGTACAATTGGTCCTAGACAAACCACATTTTGCAGCATGTACCAATTACATTAGAATATCCTTTTAAGATTCGAGGTAATTTTTATCAAGATTAATATAATTAAAAAAAACACTAGTAAACTCTTTAACAAAAAAAACCGTGATAACGAACCGAGAAACCGCCACTGAATATTTTTTATCCAATTAAGGTTTTTACTGTTTACTCTAATGAAATGAATGAACTACTTTAGAATAGGCCTCTATACAGTAGCTTCTCAGATAGGATTTTACAATCAAACTTTATGTCATCAAAGAATGACAAACCTCAGTAACATTGTAATCAAACCGTGAACGTTACTACCCGCTGAGGCTAAAGTTAAAATGAATAACTTTATAATCATGTAAATATTATATTTAAGGTCTTAATAGTTCCACTCCTCTGATAAGTGAACCATTGGGATCATGTCAACTCATAAGACACAGGCATTCCTGGAAAGATGTAATTCATACGTCTATTTCCTGTAATCTAAACAGATTGCATCTGTATTAAATTCTCTAGAGAATACTGTCTGATGCCTCTGTCATTAGATGACAGTGTCTATGAATTTCACAATTGATGTAATGATTGTCCCATTTGGAACGTTGATAAAAATATTAATCTTCTATGATCGTGTCTCGATATTGGAAAACTGGTTGATCCTGTGAGACTGAGGTAATGTTTCCTTGACAACTCAGAAATGTTGCATTAATTGATTTGTAAGTTTTATCGAGTTCTATACAATTATTAAGTTTACAACTATTTGTTAACAAAAGTATAGTTGACAGTTGACAAATCAAGACTTTTATAGAGGGATTCAAATAAACCTTAAACATTGATGACTATCATGCATGAAAATCAAATCCAAGGAATTCCTAATCAAGCATTTACCTGTCTTTTAGTTAATCATCTTTTAGATTAATCAATTCATGACTTATCTGTCAATCATGCTTACTATTGGTGTTAAAAACTCCAGCATAATGAGAATAAAAGTTTGAAATAATTGTTTAGAATTGATGTGTTACAACCTACAAGATACGTTTAAAACATGAATTATATTCATTAGGAAAAACGATGCAGCTTTTTAATGTAAACTCTGTTAATATGCTCTTGAACTGAGTAGTCATCTTGATGCATTGGGGTATAATGTCTATACAATGCATAAAGTAATAATTACATGTCGTCCTCGGAAAACATTGGCCATCTAAGGGGAACTTCTAACTCGAAACATGTCAATCGTTACTATGCAACATGTGGAAATACTTTAGTCCGGTTTACATGGCTGACTTTGCAACTCTTCAATTTCACTTTTTTCATTTTTGAAACGTAACTTATAACTTTACAAATTGTGTATATAATACATTGCAAGTTTGCTTTTCAACTTTGATGATTCTAGAATTACATTTACTTTACAAAATTGGGAACGGAGAGTTAAGATTGTAAGGATGTTAGGGTTGCATCCTCAGACATTTTGAATGCTTGATTAACATTTTGTTAGCATTATTTATGAAGAAGATATCCATTTTAGTCCTACCAAATGAATTTATCCAAGCCTGGGCCATCTGTAACTATTACAACAAATAACTTTTGTTGGGGAAAACTTACATGCTCTTGAAAATGATTCCGTGGGATATTAGTAAAGTAGCTATCTATTCATTAAGAAAAGTTCTGGTGCATTATACGAACCTATGTATTTCCTATTATTGTATCAGAAAGTATAAAAATCATAGAAGTTATTCCAGTCCTCTGACAGTTGAACAAAGGTATTCTGTCAATTTAATCTAAGTAATTCCACAAGGCGTATTTCATGAGGCTCGACTTTGATACATGAGGAGATTGTGTCTACATCAAGTTTCACTCGAGAATATTTTCTTATGCCTCTGAAATATAATTGAAGATCTATTGATTCGGAAATTGTCTCTTATTCTTATGCATTCTATGTGGATTTTGCCAAAAATCTATTACGAACCTGTCAAAGTCGATTACTGAATACCTGAGTAATTGTTTTGTATTGCAAGATCTTTTGCAGTTGATTAAAATGATCAGCTCGCTGATCTTTTGTTACACCAGTGGTTACTTTTAGAAGTTATGCATTGAACATCCCTATACATTTCAAACCCTCCACCTACTCATATGATCACATTTGAGTAATGATAAATCCGTTATTAAACAAAGGGTTTTCCTGCCCGAAGCGGATTCAAATACGCTTATGGAGCAGTATGACTACAAGGTATGGTCGTAAGTATCATCATTTTTTTCAGGAAAGTATACAGCTTTTTGTCAACGATATCTGTATGCTGTTGCTTAATTCATTATGTTATACAAATACAAAAATCAGGAAGTTAAGTAATTTAAGCTAACATAAAAACGAGCAAATTTCAATTTATTATTCATGAGAGATTTCTGTACTCTAAAGCTGAACTCTCTTGGAGAAGTACATCAAACCTTCATTCTCTCCCAACAGAGGTAGCTCCTTCATAAATTCCTATATATGTTGTTTAGGAATTTATGACGGAGATACCTCTATTTGGTAGGGAATGCAAACCTTTGGGATCAAAACTAGTAGACGCGTCCCGAAAAACAGTAAATTAGACGTGTTAAAAGGAAAAAGGCAACGGTTAAAGTATCAATGGTAAAAAATGGTTGAAGTGAAATAGGTACTGGAGGACTTTTCCAACTGTTTAATTGTATCAAGTAATTTACAAGGAGAAACGTGTGGCAGTGACTCATTATGTAAGGCTATTGGAAGGATTACGCATGGAATCTTGCAATCTTATGTAGCCAAATATCATAAAACGTGAAAAATTGATGTCTGACAGAGTGAGTTGCTCCACTTTTCACGAAAAAAATAAAATAAAGGAATACGTGGTCAGTTTAAAGATTAAAATGAACATGATTTTTGTGAATGAAAATTCAGAAACAGACACAGTTCACAAACTTTACGGTATCATTTTATTTTAAAGTTGCAATATGAAGGTATGTAGTCGAGACATCCGGCATTGGTCAACACTTAGCGTAGAATTGGCCATATAAACATGTATATATATTGGATTTAAATCATTTCCAGACTTTTGTTTTTTATCTATATATATATATATATATGTAACAAAAATAAGTCTCATTATAACCATTTTAAGAACTGTTGCTTTATTCCCTCTAATGCAGCTATTTTGTTGTTTCTATGATGACGTCATGAAAGAAATTACATTATAGCAAGTTAATGAATTCAAGCAAAGTATGCTACTACCATCTGCAATCCGTCCTTATGATAAAGGAAATCTATTAAACAACATATTTATATTAGTTCGGCAGAGCAAAAATGTTTAACCAACTTTTAGTATAAGCATAACCGTAAAGGAATAAGTCAATACATCTGATCTTTGCTGTAACTAGGAGATATTAATATAATTATGTGATAATTATACGCCTTCGGTCTAGAGTTATTATGAAATGTTTAAGAAATGACGATTAAACATTGACATCTCAAGACTACCAAATGGCGTTAGTAAGTTGTACACTAACAATACTTGTGAATACAATAATGGAGTAATCGACGTGTTTATTTGTAATATATAAACATCCATATGAATTCTCTCAACAGGTCATATCTACGATAATAATGGGTGGTTTTACAAACATGTATCACATTGTTTTAGCATGTATACAGATGTTTCTTACTTATTACTTTTATGACATGTTTGTATATTCAGATTTCTTAATTCGTTTCTCTACGTGCCATAAAAAGAGACAATTTCTACGTGCAGATACTAATAGGATCGTTTACGTTCAAATAAAATGTAATTTTGTTTTACACTATGTTATGTATCTCTTCAAAACACTTAATTAATTTAGCCACCTCTGTTATGTTACAGCTTGTGAATTAAAAATCACGTGTGTTAAACATGTACATCTATTCACCACACGCCAATTCTAAAATTCTAAAACGGCTAACAAACACTGGCAGTCGAATTACATTGTAAAAATAAACGTGCAAATGCAGTAAACTGCCAAAAACAGTGAATGCTGTATCAAAATTTAATCCAAAATATTTCAACAAAATCGCTGTTTTAAATACTTGTTGACATAAAACAGATGGCGGGTAAAAGCAATAATGTGAAGCCAACATCTACAAACATGTGAAGTTAATTTTATAAACGAGCAGAAAAACAAATTCAAGCTGGTTGGAATTTTTAAAAGCAAACAAAAAATATAGCCTCATTTTCCATTCACGAAAGGAAAAAACATTAAAATTAAATAATATGATGCCTACAATTTAGAAATGCTCTGAGACTATAACTTCAATACAAATATTGCTGGTTGATTATTCTCGACACCAAAGATCATGAAATGTTGATTTATTGAAGAAAAAACCCGCCTTAATGACTTAATGAATTTTTCAAGAATCTTTTGTCATGAAATTTTATTTGAGACAAATCTATTATTGTTTAATGTCGATAATCTCTGTTTAGAGTGAGGGCTATCAACAAGAACATATGACGTATCTTCAGTCATGTCTAGATCACAATACAATCCCTGCTTGACCAGAAAAATTGGTAAGGGAACAATGTTAATGATATAATCGATATGGTGTAACGATTTTCTTCGGAAATGATAATTCTTAGCTTGAATGAATTACCTTGATTTATTTAGTAACATCTAATGAAATTAAAGCATCGCGTCTTTTAACATTTTGATTTCTCCTACAGAACTGCTGTTTTCTAATCTGAAAATTTTAGGGGAGATTTGCACGTAAGGCATTCAATTGTGTCCATGTTGCCCATAAAATACAGTGAATTACATTTCGGAGTGTCTGCTGGAAAGCGAAGGAGACATACGTCATGTAGATGGGAGAGGGGTGTTTGGAAGTTGACAGGTGAGTTGGAGGGTGATTTGGGGTTTATTCATTAAGATAAAAATTTTGAGCATGGGTGGAACCAGCAAACTATGGATGTTACAGCGGTAACATTCAGTGTAACAACGCACCGAGAAACCTTATTGCCGGTAGAACAGTTCTCTCCTGCCGACAAAGTTGACAAAACCCTGGCGAGATTCGAACCACGGACCTCTTGATCCGAAACAGAACGCGCCAATCACTGAAAAGAAGGACGTATATGAGTTGTTATTGTGTTTTACTGTTTAATAGTTTATAACAATAGCATTGATGTAACTCAGCAGTGTGATTTCTGCTTCTTAACATATTTACGGCTATTTTTCGTTTTTCGTTTTGAAAAAAGTAATTCATTTTTCATATATTTTTCTTTTTGGAATTGTATGTAGGAGATGTTTTAGATGTTTAAATGTTATTTATTGTATTTTGTTTCGTACAATAGACAATCAATATATTATTAAAATCACGGAAATATCACTGAATGTCTGTTTAAGCATATTAACAATTTGGACATTTGAGTTTATAGCGTTACGGATAATCATGCACATGTCTACAAGAATATACGATTTAAAGGTACTAAACACTCCGTAGATAAGAATAATGGAAATAAGATACATATTCCCCGATGTAACAAATGGTTTGAATTAAGGAAATCAACCATATGGGTTCTGGTGTAAAATTATACATGTATTTGTGTTATGAAATTAATTTTAAAAACACACATTTCTAGATCAGCTGTTTACTACAATCAAAGTTTACAAATTTGTACACCACCAACTATGAGGTTTGTATATGTCAATATGTGCATTTGGCGGTCGATCCTTCAAATTATTGATTGTCGATTAACTGTAAATAATGCTAAAGGAATTATTGCATCGATGGACATATTTGGAATAAAGGTTATGAAGTTATGAAATATACGAAATTAAAATTTATAACAGACCTTGTCGACATTTATTACCTTCTAGGGCATTCATTTATTAGCACATCTTTACTGTAGAACGCAATTACAGAAGCTTAAACGCCTTTTTACTCTACTATCTCATCCATATAACGACATTCCAATTTAAAGAAACATGATTTTTCAGAAACATGAACCGATATTGTGTTGTTACTTTAAATTTAGTTAAGTTGCATTCTGAAGATATGGTGTAGCTGTTTCAGTTCCATTGATTACTCGTGGATTGAAATGTCTCGTATTTAGCATGGTTTTGATTCTTTTATTACTCAGGTTATTTATCCTCAGATGCCCCTAATAGCCTTTTCCCCCTGCGAAATTAGAGCCAAACAATATCGTAAGTTGAATACCTGAGAGTGGAAACGAACAATTTAATTATGTTCTTAAAAATGATTCGCTTACAGATTTTTTAGTGAACACTGATTATTAAGGTGACGTCACTTTATCTTATGTGTTGTCAACAATCTTTACATAAATGTCAGTATTGTGCGCAATACTCTGACACATGGTAAATGATCATTCAACGCTGATTATAAAGCAGAAAACGAACCATATATTTTATAACCATATACCTGTAAAAATAGATTGTTGACAGCATTTTCAACACCTTCAATAGTAAAATTTATTTCATCCTGCTAAATCAGCGTATCTTAATCCGCTCAGCTCCTTTCTTGTACCCTGATCTCTTTCGGGCCATATGTCTCGTATGGCTGGCACAGCTTGACTTTCTTCGCTATTTACACCAGCAAATGCAATGTCGTTTTGCAAGGAGTTTGAAGTTTTTTTCATCCGTGTTATGCCGCTGTAGCTGGATGCGAGTTGATTCATTGACGCGTTAGATAAATAGCGATACGAGCTTTTTGCTTGAGAGAGATCAGGGTATTGGGAAGGAGCTGAGCGGATTCAAAAACGCTGAATTAGCAGGATGACTTCGTCTAAATAGTTTTGTATATGGAAATATGGAGGTAAATGTACAACAGTGTCTACTTGCATGACGTTGTTAGTCAATGACATAAGCCGAATGACACCACTTTATTATTGAAAATATTATTACATCGTTTCGTATCGAAATATCAAAAGAAGTGTTCAAGGAGAGAACAAAAGACATGACAAATATTATAACTAGTCAATATCAAGTAAATATTCAAGGTATAAATAAATAAATCCAAAATTTAAAGTGATACAGACTAAGTTTCATTTATTTTCATCCGTCTTCAGTTTCATTCACATATTGTCCCTCAGTTTGCTTCTTTATCCCTATTAGCCAAAATTACTTACATTAATAATTGTGAAATAATCTGGTAAACACTATCAACATATATTTATCTTTATATCCGCTTTAAATATGTTTCCAGAATTACGTTTGAGTCACTTGCGCGCGCCTGAGTCTGGTTTTCGATCATGAATTACAACTTCATCCTTTTTTTTGTTTCATTACTGAACTGATCAGATGTTGATTTTCAGAGATTACCACTACTTCATGATTAAATAACACCATTGATTGTTTGAAGTTTGGCATATTTGACTCCAACTACATACATACATACATACATACATAATACATACATACATACATACATATCTACATACCTACCTACCTACCTACATACATACATACTGTGTCCCTTTAAGTTTACAAACTGCATAATAGGCTTTTAAGACAATGTTACCATGTTTTACTGTCCATAACGACGTTTGATATTCAAATGCCATATAATGTTATAAACATAATTCACATTTTTTTGTAAATGCATGGTTAATTGTCACTTACAGACAAATGTGAATCTTAGGTTATGTCACTCAATTATCAAACAGTTTATATATTGTACAAAATGGCAAATAACTACTTCAAAGGAAACATCATTTTGACCTGACGATCTATCGCTTAGCTAAATGGCGGGTTGGTTCTGTCATCTGGTTAGATAATATTGCCGATGCATATAGACATTCAAATTAGCGACGAGCATCTTATAGTGATGGCTTGGTATGAAGTTTGAAGTATGATTTTTTGCGTATTTTCAAGTAAAATTTCATATAATAAATGCAGTAATCAAAAAAGGTACGCGAACTTTCTTAATTACTTTTTTTAAATAGTTGTAAAAATAGACGGCTGCAATTGTTCAATGTATAAGGCATTATATCTAAAAAAACAGAAAACTGTTTATTAAAAACACATAATATTTTCTTTACCTTCTTGATTTGCGTTACTTTTGGTGTTCAGGATAGTTTAGAATATTTTTAAAAACATTGATCCCATTCAGGCATGTGCAGCAATGTATCGTAATGCTTTCGAACAAATACTTTGTTATAAATATTACCTAATAATAATAAGGTTTCTAATAATGTTTAATCAAAGTAACTACACATTGTGGAAACGATGTGACATGTTTAAGAAATGTAATCCGTTGTACATTGTTCTAGTTTCATCCTTTGAAATCAGATTGTTTAAATAATCTTCAGGTGACTGCTGTACGTTTTTGAGATCTTAATATAACAAAAGGTCTGATATTATATTGTTTGCATAACGCACGGGAGTGGTATAGTTATCTTATCGAACAAATATGTTCATGCATATTTAAAATCTAGTAATTAATCAATTCTTATTTTTTCAAACTAGTATAAGCCTTACCTTCTACTTTGGCATGGATGAACGTTCTACCTGTAAAAGCTACAGATCTGTTTGTCTTTAAACAAGTAAAACTCATTAAAACCATTTTCAAAAACTGCTACCATCTTGCATGAACACCCAAATTGATTAAATCATAATCCATGCGATTACGTCAAGTACGAAATAACAATATGACAACACGAAACTTACTCAAATCTTAACCTGAGGTATATTGCAAACAGTCATTATTACCAACGAATTCATTAAACGAACAAAAGTTATTGCCTTGAAAGCTTAAGGTTTTTAAAATTTTGTAGTCACATTGAAATCAAGCTGGAAATGATATTGCAAGGGCTTAAAACCGTCTCTCATCGCCGAGTTTCAAAATTTATTAGTATCACCGTAACTTTAAAGGAATAAATCTATAGCGCTGGTCTCCGCTATAATTTGAAGATGTTAATTGAGTATTGTGATAAATTACTAATCATAAACCTACGGTCTAGACGTTAATATCAAGACTTTACGCCTAGAAGATTACATAGCGAACGACAGTAATTAATTAGTTCATTGTTAAAAGTGGGCCACACCATCATTCATATTTTTTAAGAACCGACACATTCATTTGTAATAAATCATTATAAATGTACTCTCGACATTTTTTTTAACTTTGAAAGGTAATAGCTACCAAAATATTCAATGGTTTCTACAGACATTTATGAAAATGTTCCAACTAAATACAGATCTCCGTACTTTGGTTTAGGTCTTGTCAGTAAATCTATCTATGCTTCACTTAATTGTGTTAAATCGAAGAATTCATAGGCTTGATTAAAAAAAATGCTGACACCATAAGACAAAATAAGTACAATAAAACATAACGCTAAATGTTTTTGACGATTTGTTTATATATACATATTTCCTAATACCTTTTTCTTCTTACTTTAATAGAAACAGACAATATCTACAAAAAGAAAATAACTTCCCAAAAGGAGCAGTGTACATCATGTGTCTGTGCACTTGCGAGGGTTTGGGCTTGAAAGAGATGAAGGTATTAGGAAGGAGCGAGAGCAGATTCATATACGCTGATTTAGCGGGATGGTGATTTGATCAATAGTGTTTTTAAATAATTACAAATGAACATGTCGGTACAGGTCCCTTTTGTATCTTCATTTAAATAAGGACATCAAATCGTAAATGTTCCATCCAGTATTCCAACGAAAATGTCCTACAAAACATTTATTAGAAACAAAGATTGGAGCGTCACTGGTTTCACCGCAATGCATAGCCACAATGTAGTTGCGGGCTTTCTCCCTGCAACAAACCCTAATCATGAAATCGCCTTTGGGAATAAATACCTTTCTTAATAAAAACGTAGTTTTGACAATTGAGTTCATTTGGATATAATGAGAAATTCGATATATACTTTGAACTGTAAAGTTGTCGCCAAATCTGTCCGGTTTTGTTGACATTTGGCGGATAAGTTAAACAGTCAATATCCAAATGGGAACCGTCGAGATCTATATTGAGGATTGTGTAGGGGTCACACGGGGTTTTTAACCGTCAGAGGTCCTGTGCATAGTCACTGAGCAATCTCTTTGTCGATATATCTCTTAAACTCATACAGAAGTAGGTGCCACTTTGTGCAGGCATCCGAGGAATGGAATTCATGTGTCAGTTCTTACTGTTAATTATATTTGCTATATGCATACCAATGGCATTGATGTTCACAATTTCGAGCTTTTAAGTGATCGTGGCATCAACACGTAAACATCGTAAATTTATACAATTTTCATTTTGATGGAATAATTAAGAATGAGTAATTCCATGTTCGGACATATACCAGCATATGTAAAAGCTGAAAGTATTCAATATGTTTCAAAATGAAATGTCCCTTTTCATGCGTTCAGTTAATTAAATGTTCTCAACTTACATCCTCTGATTTGTAAATGTTTTCACAAATTCTAAGTTTCATTGAGTTGCCAGCAAGATGGGAATCAATTTTGATGATCCGGTTGGTACTCTCAAGAATTACTTCACCACTTCTTTGCTCCTATGACCAGACACAGGACGTGGCTAAATATAATCTAAAACACAAAGCTAAAATTGTCGTTGTGAACATGGTGTTACGAGCTTTCTCTCTGCGATAATACTAGCAGCCGCGATATTAGTGAAATATTCTTGAAAGCGGCTTTAAACCCCAAATCACCACGTTACCATATGCGTAGGTTGGTTTGAGGTTGGTGAGCAGAGCTTAAACAAAAGGACATGACAACTCCCGGCTAGCTCAAAACAAAAGAGTCTCAACCATTTGAAACAATCTGTAGTCGTTCTAAGCGGGCTGACAGATCGCGAGAACCTTTGGGGTCAAGAAATTGAGAGTTCCTGCCAAGTCCTTCAGACCAACATGCCACAATAATGAAAATGTACATGTACTTCGTCATATTGATTTCCAGATGACCAGGTCAGGTTAAGAAGAAGATTGCCATAGGTTCCAAAGTGTCTGACTTCATAATCTACCTTACTGTGTTCAGTCGACAAATGATCCGTCATACACCCATAGACAGTGACATCACGTACATGTAGAAGCTTTGAGTCTGAATGCAAGTTTATTATGCAACTCATCACTGCCTACAACTGGGCTGTGATCTTCACAAATTCAATCTGCTGTGTACTAACCATCACTGGACACATTATTGATGTGTGGTGGTTTGCGTGCTTCAGAGATCCTGAGAGCTATGCCAGCTGGAGCTAACATACAGGTCGACGGGTAGAAGCAAGATCAAATTTGAGTCCTTCTAAGACCTGCTTTCTATCTCTCACTTTGCCTTTCTTTCCGTCTATTCCCTCATCCTTTCGATCTCTTTCTCCCTGATCTGTCCACCCATTTTTGGATGCTTGTCATCCACGTGTTTATTAACTGAAATATTGTTCAACCCCAACTCACTCACTCACACACGCTGTGTAATAACATGGATTCATAGCAATGGGGTAAACAACTTCCAGGCTGTCACATTTCGACATGCTCATCCTTACAAATGGACTCCTGCAGAATGCACAGCTTTGTCAGAACAGAGCACAAACGGAGCAGACGACTCCTGATGGTTCGCAAAGTGGTATTCTCAGATATTTCCTTCATAATTCTCAGGTTGATGGTCTAATCATTCATATCCACTGAAGTCTGTCTACCAGCCAGGGTGTTCAAAATACAGTTTAATTGACTTAAAGATCACGGCAATCATCTGCTTTTATCAAACCAATAACCGCATGTTAAACACGATTTTGAAATGATCGTATTTAAATGATAGTTTACAAATCAAAACAAGTGTGAGAAATTGCTCATGAATAATCAAAGTTAACCCTGAACCTGACAAATACACTTAAACTGTTACTTTCGCTGTCATTCTGTCAGTAACGATCATAATAAAAACAATAATATCAATCAAATAGCAATATTAGATTTTTTAAAGACACATGTACATGTATGTGATATGATATTTGCCTGAAGGACGATAAATTCATTCCATGCCCCAGCTACAATGTTAGCTGGCTTGAAAGACCAATCAGTCACAAATTTCGTGATCAAATCATTAACCATTTATTATGATTTGCAGATGATAACAATGTTCAGTGGTTAGTTTTTCTGTATCGTGTAGTAGTGTTAGCTGTCAATGAAATGGAACCCACAGCCAACAAATGTCATTTCAGATTTGTTAACTTCAAAATTAATACAAAACGTATAGACGATATATAGATATGTAAAATCATACCTCATACCTCATAACTTGTTCGTATAGTCAATATTTTAATTCAAATATGCATCGAATGAGACTACCATTATGTATAATGTTCAAATTCTTATTATCACGATTTTAGACATCTGAGTGCGTGTTGGTATTATGTCAGAAATTGTACATACATTTATCATAAATTATAACGTAACTGGATTGAGAAAACAGCGATGGGTTTTATGGAATCATAAAAATGGTGAACCAGGAAAATTCATTATTTGATGTATACATAAAATAAAAGACATGTCTCTACGTCTCTAGATAGCAACGAAGAGTGCAAAAACGTAACTAACGTATTCTACTCAGACAAATAGCTATCAAAATCTGATTAACTACGTCCAATGGCCGATATGACCCAATGCTAGGGTTGATAACAAGATTTGCTACATCGTCGAAATGACTTTAAATAAACATTAATTTCGGCCCCTTACTGAGTAGGGTTATCTAAGCCAAAGAATATAAATTCATTATTCCCGCAAGCGGAAGCCGTAAAGGACTCAACAACTTTGTCTGCAGTAATGAACTGTTCTACTGGCAAGAAGGTTTGGATGCAACATCAAACTGTATATCAGCGCAGTACCACCCATAGTTCGCTCGTTCCTGGCGATGCTCGCAGGTTTCACCGCAATGGTGTTGCGGGCTTTCTCCCTGCAATAATACTTGAAGCCGCGAAGTGAAATTCTATTGAAAGCGGCGTTCAACCCCAAGTCACCTCATCTCAATTCATTATAATCATCACTTGACAATGACTACTAGTGAAACCTGTTATAAATAGCTTCACTTTAGATAGACTGAAATGTGGTTTTTTTAATAAGAAACCAGACCCGATCACTGTCTAAAAGTATAATAAACATGAAGGCAAAATAAACCAGAAGGTGCAACCTCAGAGGAGGCTGTCTTCTTTACTAAACATTCATTTGAGCAAATCCGATTCTTGTGGAATAAACAATTTCCATAGATGAATAAAGTTTTCTGTTTTCCGATAGCAAATGCAATATTTTATAATCATCTGCTCATTTAACTTAAAGAGAATTTGTAATTTTTCTAGAATATATATATATCAGGAATTCTTTCTAATGTGAAATGAAAGGTGCAACATGCCCTTTCAGAACCATCTATAATTGTTGAATGAACTGTTGTACACCTTAACCTATGTGGTCCTTTGCAGACAATATCTGTCTGCTCAATGAGAATATCTTCTCCCAGGGTCACCTTATAGCTTTACTTGACATGATCAAGTCTTTACTTGACATGATCAAGTCAGCAATCGCCATCGTATGAAGCTTTACAGTCGGGATAATGTTATTGTGCCAGATGTTATTACTTGAGAAATGTCGTTTTCATGATTATGGATGCAGTCCGTAACTTTTACTTCGTTTTTGTCGTACATTGTTAACAGTTCAATGGTAATGACTTTTGGTAAACGCAAACATTGATATAGTACAGTTTTGTTTGAATATATTTAGTTGTATATTGATATTAAAAGCTACCTAGGCTTTGCAGTATTGGAGTTTTGGCGTGTTAGAGAACTGTTCTAGGGGCAGTTGTGTTTGTGTGTAATGCTACACTGACCTTTACAGCTTCTGTTTTTTTCAATGGCTCAATATCCACAAGCTCAATTTTCTCCTCTAGTGTGCCATTCTTTCAATCAGGTTTGAAAACAAGACAATGAATATCGGTTTAACATAGCCGTATCATAAGATAAAGGTTAGAAAATGAAGTTGTGAGTTGTGATCGAAAACCGGATAACCATTGGACGTTTAAAGTCTAATCTTGATATATGTATCATCCGAACTTGGGATTTTGTTTAATTTTGAAATAGGACGCGACCTTACATGGAATCCTTAGATTTAAACATGCTATTAATATAAAGTTTGTTAATGAAATATATCTTTAAATAATTTAGGTATATACTGTTCGTATAGTAGAACATGATATATTTTTATAATGATGAAATGGTATCATACATTAAAGCATCGATAAACAGTGTGTAATTTATCATAAGAAGCGGATTATTTTCTGTTTATCAATGTTTTCATTATTGTTTTACAGACCGTTGCTCCGCTCCTAACAGTGATGTGAAGAAACATGTACATTGAAAACGGGAACACGGAAGAAACACTTTTCACCTTTTACATTCTAAGGCTAAATAAACAATTTTGAATAATAAATCCTTGTCTGTATTTTACTTGTTTGATTATTGTTGATTTGACGGACATGATCTAGTAATCGTACGGCTTCCCCGAGTTCCTCATTACTATATTTGTTATAGGAGGGGGCGGAATAACGCATTGGTTAGCGCCTTCGGCTTCGAATCAAGAGGGCCTTGGTTCGATTCCCGCAAGGGGCTTGGCAACTTTGTCTGCAGTAGAGAACTCTTCTGCTAATTTGGCCTTGATTCATGAAAAAATACCACGTTGTATATGTTACATATATAATCACTTTGTCAATAATCTTATATTTATAATCGGAAAAAGGCTTTACTTTTCGTTGAGAAGCAGAAATTTTATGTCATGTTGACATTTCCCCCTTAGTTATATGAGCAGTCTTAAAGTAGAGACACATACGTTTCTTTTCGCCTGCTATAGAAATGTTTCAAAATTACGTTTGACCCAGTGGTGCGCTAATGGCCACATACACATAAAAAAGGTAAAAACTAAAATGTAATAGTTAATACCATAGTTTCTAAGTTGTATGTGACAATATCGAATGTACTTATGTAAGGGGTACGTTGAGCAATTTAATATTTTTTATCCAAAAGTTTTTCCAAATGTCGAAATGCAACCAATTACGATTATATGAACACATTGTGTACAGCATGGTGTGATGCATGGATTATCAAAAGCATATTCATATCAATTTACATATTTTTAGAATTTTAAACCTATAATCAAGCAAAAGCTCAGCTGACTACACCCCTTAATAAGCTTACATTATGTTTGCTAAAATAATATTTTTAATAATTTTGTTTTCATAACTTTTATTCATAACAAAGGAGAGGAAAGGATGGGTTATTTGTTGTTGATGCATGATCGGATTTACATCGCAAGTTTAAGTCAACGTGATAAATTGATTCGAATATTTCAGTTTGGCTTCTACCGTCAATAATTTCGCAAAATAATCCTTTAGATTAATTTTTTAAGTTCTTAAACTTGTTTTTTCCCCCAAATAATCCTTTGATCAGGTATCAGGGCAAAAGAGGCCTTATTATGATCCAGTTAGCAATTAAAGTGTTTCTTTTAGCAAAAATGTACTCCTCAAAATATCACCATTGACAATTACTCATGGATTGATATAATTACCATTGACAATTACTCATTTTGATTGAAAAAAATGGCGATGCTGATTATGTAATCAATTAACGGAATACTAGTGGACGTGGAATTTAATCTTTGATGTAAATATAGGCTTTAAAACATGTCTCTTCGTTCAATCGTATGAACGCCTAGTACAAAAAGATAAAAAAAAAACGTATTCTGCTCAGACAAATAGCTATCAAAAGCTGATTAACTACATTCAATGGCCGATCCGAACCAGTGCATGTGTTCCTTTTGTTAAAAAGTTTTGCCAAATTTTCGAACGGACTTTAAATAGACATTAATTTCAATCTCTGACTATGGTTATGTCAACTCCATAATATCCATTCTTTACAAAATTACTTTCCAGTGATTGGTTTTGATACTTTCAAAATGCTTTCACTTGCACAGAAAGGTTGAATGTTATTGTACCTTTAGAATATTTTTGATATCAGGAATTCTTATATATACACATCACCTTCACTAAATACAATGTGCTTGAAGGTAATGTATCAGAAGGATATATAAATAAGACTGTTTCTTTAATTGATACAATTTTTGAACAAAATATTTTCGTGTTGCGCACACTTATTTCACATATGACAAAGTCATCTGCTTGCTGATGGTAGATGCATTATCTCACAATCATCTGAGCATCATACATAACGTCAAGTATAGTGATACGGTTACAGACATTGAGAAATGATCATATTCAAGCAATTATTAATCAAGAAACCTCCATCGTATTTTGATGTGAAAGGTGCCATATGCGAACATCGAGAACCATATATTGTTCAATGAATTGTCACACATCTCAAGCTACATGGTCCGGCCCAGACAACATCTGTCGTATCAAGGCGAGTATCTATTCCCAGGGTCACCTTTATAGTTTCCTTTGACATGAACAAGTCAGCGATTGCGACCCTATGAAATATTACAGTCGGGATAATGTTATTGTGTCTGCATCTGATGTTATTACTTGAGATAATTCTGTGTGGACTCGATGACTTCGACTTGTTTCATTGTTAACTGTGAACAGTTGAATGTTTATGCCTTTCGTTCAACAAAAGCTTTTAACTGAAGCTTTATATCCTTACATTAATAGCCTTTCAAGCAGCGGTCCTGGCACTAATTATGGCCAAATAAAATATATCTAGGTCTTTACAATTGTCTCAATTACGTAAATCATAATGGAAATGACAGGAGGAGATGGTGAGGGTTTAATGTTTATTCTATTGATCTGTAAGTCTTTATCTAGATAGTCGGAATAAATGTATGGTTCCAATGACTTTTATGTTCAAGATATACTTATTTGAAATAAGAATGTCTGTACAAAATAAAGTCGATGTTTGTCATGATTGGACATTTCCCCCCGAAATCTATCGAAGTCATAATTCCTGTTAAATATGATTTTTATCTGATGACATATACTGTATAAATATATTTTTGAATCCTTTTCTTACGTCTGCAAATATGAATGTCTTTTTCACCGTCATAAGTATATGTTTAAAAAATGAAACAAGAATGTCTTAAAACTGCAATGGCTGACTGATTTGATTACGAAAGAAACTTTGTTTGTTGAACATCACTACTATTCAACTACCCATAATTATCTTTTTAATTAAATATTCTGTCAATAATGGTAACAGGTCTTAAGCGTTTATACAAATCATGAATACCAATGGCAAACGGTTGCTTTCATTACAGAAATATCTCCAAATGTGAGCATGTTAATTCAACAAGTTATGCATATCCCTTATGTCTGTGTAATCTCAGTATATGCAAATATGATAGCATCAAAGACAATGACGATAGAAAAAACGCAGTTATTATTTATCATTATTAAAAGCTTGTACGAGAATGTTAATTTGCTTTTCTAACATATTCTGATATCATAATTAGTGTAGTTACCTTTAGGATTACAAATCTTGTTAACGTTTCTGACATGATTGATTCTGATATCAAAGTCATAGGTGAACCTATCAGTAGATAGATTCCATAAAGTTCACTACGCGATTGATAATTTCTAGTTATCATAGATATATGTTCTTAGAAATAGCCTCTGTGTTTTGTTGGAATCTAATGTGCTAAACACTGTCAATTTTCCCAAAAAAATATTGTCTGCTGCCGGAAGCATCATTTTAATGCTGACCCATTGCTTATAGTGTCACAATAAGTTACAGAGTGTTCGAAAACTGCACAACGTAATGAATCTTTAATTTATAAATTCATCAGAAAAATAAATATTCCATTGAATGTGGAGCAACCATAACAGGAAGTAAATTAGTCTATAAATCACCTTATCCTTAAAACAATAAACCACAAAATCTTTGTTACGCTAAACCAATTTTGCTTGTTTGAAATTCAGGCCAATAGGATTAAAATCAAACCATTGATGCCTTTTTTTATATATTGTTCCCCTCGAAAGTCTTTTTGTTTTGTTAAGTGTTTTACCTACAAACCAAATATGCTCAATTCGATTATCAAAAGAAGACATTCTTTGCAAAAATTTGAAATTTTTTTTAGTTTTCTCCTGATAGTGCCAGTAATAAAAGAACCTGCATCGAAACTGTTCATATAATAGGCGGTTTGTTTTGCTGTAACAAGTTATTTGAAATTAGTTGTGCTTAAAGCTCAAAGTCTTTTAGGTAAGCAGATAGCTCTGATTGTGCCTATACAAAGCCGCTGATAGATACATGTATGCGAATAACCAAACTCCGACCTTTAGCATTTGTTAGTACTTCTTGGAAGGTCAAATAACCATCCGTTATTCCACAGTTTGTGACCTTACAACAGGGGACATATTAATATCACGTGCATCCTGCCACATCAGCGTATATGAATCCGCTGAGCTCCTTCCAAATACCCTGATCTCTTTCGGGACAAATCCCTCGTATGGCTTGCGGCTTCATATTCGACGCTATGCTCACCCGTTATTTTTTCAGCTTAAACTTGAAACTACTATCTTAAACTCAACGGATTTTTCATCTAGGTCGTGCTACTATTGCTGGATTCGAGTCGTCTCATTGGCTGGTTAGTTAGCTGGCGATACGAGGCTTTTTGCATGCACTGATGACAGCTTCATCTTTCTCTTTCCATTGTCTCAAAATCAGGGAGATAGGCTAGTGTCTTCAGCTGCCAAACAAAAAACTGTTTCATTACTTTCAAACTAAGTGCAAACATCATGTAAAATGGTGTTCTCTTAAGATCGACATATTCAACCATTATGCATCCTAAAGTTATCATTAGCAGACGAAGATGAAAGATATTCAATTGAATACTTGTAAGTTTAAGTAAGTATGTGCTAGTATATACTTATAATGCTGCAGAAACCGTTATGGCTGGTATTTATGCAACACTGGGGTCCAAAATGAAAAAACTCAAATTTCCCTTTTATCATATCTAATTGTAAAATTAGGATACGAAAACAGGTGTGCATAACGGAAGACCTCTACAAATTATGTATTTTATGGTGAATAATTAATGCAGTCTGCTGGTTCTAATTTCTCAAAACTTCGGCAAGTCTTTTGAACTTTGATGCACTGATAATTAAAATATTTTTCCAAATGTTATCGAATAATAAAATGGGAAAACATTTTTTATAAGTAAGCTGCAAAACACTCTGTGATAAAGGAAATCCAAGCCAAAATTCTGAAGCCAAGCTATGGATACTACAGTACGTCATTGGGACGCCCTAGGCAACAACGATTTTGACATCATTCGCAAGGTGACGTAGTTGGCCCTTATGCCTTTATTAAGTTTATAAGTTTTCAGTACTTTCAAAATAAATAATGGAAAGTTATTGATATATCCCTTTTGTGTTAACGTACAATATAACATTTACCTTGAATCAAAAGTGCAATTTTACAATATTCACATCTACTTGAAACCAGATTAGGTCCAGGTCCGCATTTACTATAAGACCCAGTGGATAATAATGGTTTACCATACAGGCAATTATGTTTGTCTGTCGTGTGATATCTGATTAGTTTAATCCTAATTGGAAATTATTTCTAACTTGGTTCAGACTGGCTTGGCCAAACCTTCGTCGTAATTTGAATTAATATATTGCGTGGGTCAGACCACCTTGACCGTTCAAATAGATTAATCAAGAATAAATCTATGAATGAACAATAGAACATAACAAGAACAAGATTACATGCTTACGTTCAAGTTCTAATTAGACTTTATTTGTATAGATAAAAATACAACCAATTATTATTTGTCATGGTAGATTTGTATATTTTGAGTTACAAGAATGAGATAATACGTGAATTATTACACTCATCATAAGATTAAACGAAAAATTCAATTTTAAAGAATTCATTACTTAACCTCGAGGTGTAATGTATCATGTAATCTAAGGAGTATGAAGATAAAAAATCACATGTCTATAGACAAAGAGTTAGCCACAATGACAAAGAGTTAGCCAAAATGACATTTGTTGTTGTGACTTACTTATCATTATTAAAATAGGTGGCGTTAAAGTCAGTATTGCTACCATTTACACTAATACTTTCCTTGAATCCTTTCGGTAAGAATATGATACTTTGATGAAGTCTATTTTGGAAATTTCCACCACTCCTTATTCAATGTGATGGCCATTCGTCAAGGTGCCCAAGACGTTGTGTGAGATTAACGTGAATGTCAGACGTGTGATAAAGGTCATTACAATATTATAAGTTAGAATTTATAAGGTAGTGGACCATGACACACACTGCATGTGTATTATGCTGTCACATAACCCTATGTCGATAATTGGTGTGAATTTACGCCCGAGGACGACGTCGATATACCTTTTTTTCAATCAAAATCTCATGACAATCATAACTAAAATCATTGAGGAAATGTTATTGCCCTTCACACAATCACACTGTTTCAACCAAATATGTTGAGGAAATAAAACTCAGGGTAATATCATTTCTTTCCAAAGGTGAACACAGAAGTATATCATCTTTTCAACATCCTGGGGTTAAATAAAGCCTCTCATCTCCCTGGGAAGTATCGGCTGATATACTTCTCAGGCTTCCTCCCCAGGGTGTTGACATACTCTGGGGTGTTGAGAGGCTTCTAACTCCGTAGAGTGATGAGAGCTTTGTTTACTCCCTAGGGTAATTCCTGTATACTTCCCAGGGTGTTAAAAGGCAGAGTGTTGACAGGCTTGCTTGCTTACCAGGGGGGTGAGAGGTTTGTTTACTCTTCAAGGTGTTGAGAGTCATGTGTATACCAAAGAGTGTTTTAGGCTGGTATGCTCTCTCGAGGTTGTTGCATACTCCCCATTGCGTTGAGAGGTGGACATGTTATGGTCTGGGGAGGGATTTGTAGGGACAGGAAGACGGAACTTGTTACCATTGCTGGTAATCTGACAGAACGCCGGTATATTCATGAGGTGGTACAATCCGTCGTTGTTCCTTTCCTTGCTCGAAACCAAGAACGATGTTCCACCACCAGCGCGATCAGCAGATATGTCCCTGTGGAACATCTACCTCGGGTACCGTATTCGACAACGACAACAGCCTCCGTTGACAGTGTAGGACTCGATCCGAGAATGGCACCAGATCCATATTATGTGATTGGGTAAACTCTGTCCGACGTTGTGTTGCGTCACTTGTTGCATCACGAGGGGGAGGGGTAGTTTTAGATGTATTAGTGATCCAGCTGTGTGATTCATTTTGTGATAGGTGATCGACTACCGGACATTACACCCCTAGTCAACGAAACATCTTTTAATACGACCCAAATGTGCATGTTCATTGTAATGATATTAAATGTTTAATTTTACGAGTGTCATGCTATTTGTTATGAAACGGTTGAGCACGTATGAGGACGTTTCTTCTGCAGGTGGAGTGTAATAATGTTCTTTGATTTAACAAGGAGTTCTTTTTAAAGAGGAAATAGTAATCTATAAGGTATTGAATGTATGCATAATACAGCCCTTGATATTGTGAAGGCTGATGTAGGAATGATATATCTATGGTGCAAAGATCGGTTACGGTCCTATTCGGTAAAATTTATATTTTTTGTTTTTATTAGGAGCTGGGATTCTCAAAACACGATTGAGAAGCTGTTTTATTTCACAGTAGACCAAACAAAAAGTATGATGCACATTAATAAGTTTCTATGACGTCTGATGTGTAAACGTGTTTTTCTAAAAAAATCAGTAAGAGACGATCCATATCATAGATTTGAAATAGATTTTTTTTCTCTAGATTCGTCTTGATTGCTTTCAATAATCTCCAGTCGAAGATCTGATATTATTACATATGTGATATAATATCCTGTCTCTTGATTGTCTGACATGCCCTTTCTACTAATGGTCCGAGGACTGGTTACGACCTGTTTGCTCCTCACCGTCGGTGTTTGTTATGCCAAGGAAAGAAAAGTTAAGCAACTCGATTTTCTCATTAGCAAAGGCTGTCTGACCAAAAAAGTAGACAAATGCATGAAATGATGCAATCGTTATCGAGAGGGTTAAGATAGATTTTTTCATGCACATTTCGTGAACCAAATTCTTTATGATTGATTTTTAACTCATCGCGACAGTTGATTTATTTTGTCAATGACTAAAATGAGTTAAACTAAGAAATAAAGTTCAATATAAGTTTCTGCAATGTGAGTAAATATTCCATTAAATGAACTCATGGTAATACTTTCACGAGGTAGAAATTAAACGTAGATATTTAGATTTTTTATGATTGTAGCTAGTGTATCAATTAGTGTTGAACAAAATTATAATAATAAATCAGCGTACATGAATCCGCGCAGTTTTGGAATGTTAATTTAGGGGTAAGAAATGCACGACATACAACCTCAAAATAAAAAAAACCCAGAATGTATTTATCTCCATTCTAACATGACTAACTAGAAAAAATAATGAGGAACTAATTTGCCTTGCACAAAAACAATGTGATGAGGTCGAACCAGTACAGACCAGTTCCACTTGCTTTGGAAACTACGATACAGTTCCATTTTCAAAGAACATGCTTCGATAAAAAAATATCAAAACATAAATTAAACCAAAAGGTTTTTAAACAAAACCCCTTAATTATTTATTTCATTGAGGATAATATCAACAAAAGACAGACTTTTTATCGCTTCAGAGTTACGTTTTTCACGTAAATCCATAGGTCAGGTATCACCCCTACGATACCGACAAGGACTGACCCGATCAAGGGACGTTACTCAAACAGTAGTTGTTTACTGCAAGCGGTAATTCCTCACGCAACAAGTGAACTGATTGCATGAACGATCAAAAAAGCTTTATAGTTTGTCATGGTTGAATACACTGTCTGGAAATGTGGAAGCAGTTTGTAAAGTTGAAGAATAGCGTACGTCTCCTCTATTCACTACGTCTTGAATCGCTATTACCGTGCGTTACGGTACGAAGCGAACTCGGTTTTGAAAAGAAATTTAGTGACAACAAAAATAAACTACTTCGACATAAAAAAAACACAGATTTATCTTCTTATTTTCATTAAAAATACGGTATTCCCAATGTCCATATAGAAATGATTCAAAATTTATTTAGCTGATGTCTGTAAGGCGATGAAAACAGTAAGTTCAGCGATTGGAGTTTGTAAATGCGCGTTTGTAATCGGTCGTTAATATTTAGAGGTGGTTATTAGCGAAATAATCACTCCAAAATGGATTTTGGTAACCAATCAGAAAGCAGTATTTTATTTCTAGTTTTCGTGTCATGTTAGAATATAATTTCTTTCCTCTATCAATGCAATATTGTGTCCATCCTACCGCTTGCTATATTGTGATGGCATACCATTGTAATGTCAATTGTATTGTGACATCAGAACGTCATAACCGTTTCCCTGAAGATATCAATGAAACATGTTGGATTAATGTTGGCTATGTGTCATTTTTTGTCTTTGAATATATTGAGAGTATCAAGGACGTTTTCTGTAATAAAGTTAAATGAAAAACTTCCCTTTTGTCTCTGTTACATAGTAATGGCGTTTTTGTAACCATATCACGTCGTACTTTCATAAAAAATTGGTTGAATTGATTTGAATGAAACTATACAACTAAAAGCCATTATTGTTAAACTACAGTCAGTACATTTTCCAAACAAAGAACCGAAATCACTTTCAGAGGTTGTAGTGATAGTTAAAGACAGAGGCAAAAGAACATGATTATGTACGTGCAAAACGTTTGGTGCCGCTGTGTCCGTTAGTTTTCCATTTGAGTCCCACCACTTATCAATCACCCCCGGATTGTATTGCCATAAAATGCTGTGGGAATCCGAAGCTTTCAGTGTACTTCTCTAGAGTGTGGTTAACGCATGTATTGTCAATCTTCAATTACAAATATATACTGATGGAAAGCACTTTGAAATATTTAATGACAATAAATGACAAGAAACATTCATTTTCCGCTATAGTTTGATCATCCAAATCTTGTAACCTACCTAATGAAGAGGTTCAATTAGGGATTTTTCAGTTGAAAGCGAAGAAATGCTTCAACAAATCAAAACTCACCAATTTACCAATATCACCAATTTGCTGATATTAAAACCTTATATAACAATCTTGACTTATTGATAAAACTGAAAACGTCTTCTATTGATAAAAAAAACCCCACTCAATTCATTGGAATGAAGCAAACTTGACAGAAATCTCTGAAGTACATTACAGGTTGGATAATTCATTAATGTATGAATAATTTCATCCGACAGAAATATCATATAACTACAATGTTTAGGGAGTGTTTCCCAAAGACAAACAAGAGATGTCATTGAATAAAAATTTTCATAAACTCATTTTAGACATTTTGATATTTTCAATTTTGAATTTCACTAAAACTCTTTTAATATTATGTGTATCACAATGGCTTTCCTTCACATCAGATCTTCATTATAAGGACATTATTAACATGCTTGTTGAAATGTATTAACCATGATTAGTGGAGCTGATGTGAATTTTCTCAAGTGCTCTTAAAAACAGTGTCAAGTTCCGAAATTGATAACCTCGTCGTTTTTATGTTCACTTTTTACCTTTAAGGAAATCGCTGTACAGTAGGTTGTGTTGTGAGTCAAAATTGTAACGTGATATTCCAGACGCAGCTCTTGGTGAAATCTTTTATGGCCGATAATTGACACTTCTAAAGGTGAAGATGAAATTATTCTTGTAGTTTTAAAGGATTAAGTCTGGCTTGCTCCTTTTAAATCAATCATTTGATAGGTATGGTATCTTCGCCTCATAACTGTTAGTAGAAGTGATGACAAAGTCTCTGAATTTAAGACAAATCTTTCTTGTGGTATCAATAGGTAGAGTTTTCATAACTGCAACTAATCTATTGTCCATTCTAAAATGCTCAAACATTATATTTTTGTCATTTACTCTAAAAGTGCTAAACACTGCTGTTACAATAGTTAAACTTCACTGGCACCATCATTGGCCCATTTAACATACTACAACAAAGTATTTCTTCAAAATAATCTAAATATTTTTGAAAAACTGATTTAAAATTATAAGATAAGAGTTTATATAGAATAATCAAGAATTGTCAAAAAATGAAGAAAAATGTGTATATCCACATCTCTAAAAAAAATTCATCAGCAAAAAACGTTCACACTTTCTGAAGTGTAATAATGAAAAATAGTTTATATGAATGATTTCTGTCAACATCGCAAATATTTGTTTTAAACCCGTGGAAAATAGATTTTCAAACAAAAATGCAAAAGTGTGCATCGTGTTGCCGGGTACCAGGTCACATGACTAAGAAGAAAAGAAAAGTCGTGTTACAATGAAGTTACACTACAGAAACGTGACTAACCTCTGAAAACTTACAAAACCAATCAAATAGCAGCCATTTATTAACACAATTTCTGAAACACGTTAAAGAAAGGCTGGGGAAACATTTGACAAGCTGAAAACAGCTTTACACAGTATAAAGTCTGATTTACCGATGTAAGCAATATTTTAACATGTCATTCAGCAATACTATAATTATATACACAAACCATTATTGATTTTCCCTGTTGAACACTTTACTGTACTGATTAAATGTACAATTCAGATCAAAGCTATTCTTTTGCTAAAATCAGGACAAAATTCAATTTGAAAATTTGAAAACAACAAAAATGTTGTACGGGTCTTAATTTATTAAATGCAAGGAAGAACTTTTTTAAAAATACACTTAAGAATATAAGTGCAATTAAGTTGCAATGCCAGCAGTTAAAAAACCTTTCCCTTTCTTATTCCACCTCCGTTTGTAATTTGTCAAAAGGAAGTACCTTCGTGCACTTGTATCGATCATATCGGATGTCAAGTTAACGCAGAGGAAGCTTTTTTAGTGTTATATTCCACACGACTCATCAACTTGTTTAAGGAACTTCCAGATAGCTCGATGGGTAGCAGGAAGATTTTATTTTTGAGCATGTTGGCAACATGACTTACAAAACCAATAACAACTTGGCACACCAGTGAGCAGGCTCTTGTCTTCTGGAGAAAGCTTAAGAACATGAAAAAGTTATGTGTGAATTATAAGTATCAAAGTTGATTTTTTAAATTTCGAATTTTTGTACCGGAAATTTTATTTTAAGAAATATTGCTTTACATGATATATGGTCATTGATTAATGAAAAACGTTATAAAAATATAATTACGCTCACATGATTGTTTAAGGGACTATGACAAATGACCTTTTGAATTTAAAAAAGATAAATGCAAACAATAAATATAACCAAACCCAATTACACATAAGTTCTTTACTTTGCACTTAGTTTTATCACCTCAAGCTATGTTTTCCAATGCTTTATAAACACAAATTCCGATTTTATTTTTGCTTTTAAAGTGAAATGAATCAGCGAGAAAGGAAAGTCATACAAAAAAGTACATTCTCAATCTTAATTTATGTATGACGTCACGGAACTATTCTCATACAAATTGTTCCATCATTTGGTTCTTCCAAAAACTGTGGCGCAAATCTTCCATGCTCTGTGACAGTGAGGCATTGCCGTGCCTTGCCCACGCCACGTAAATCGAATGCCATTGCTGTCCATGTCAAACATGTGCTCTAAACGTATCATTCATTATGCGAGGAACCAAACACTAAAACTAAATAGTAATCTTAGCATCACGTCAATCCCTGCTGAATGAATAAATGCTTTGGGTCGACAGGCGAAAACTCAAAAATAAAAATTCGCTATATTAAAACAAAAAGCTAATAATCATTAAATGTATTTTTTTACTCCTTATGTAAATCAAGAAAATATAACAAACACTAAAAGATTAAATCAAGCATACTTAAGTTCAGAAGTAGACAAGAAGTACTTTGGCGTCATTTTAGAAAATCACTTTTACTGATATTATATTACGTATTTAAATGCAGAACATATATCCAAAAGTAAAATATTAAACAGAAGCCAGTAAAGGCTACTTTAATGTTCTTTTGGAGAATTTAACTTTTACGTTTAACTTGACAATGTCCTGTTTTCATTTTCTACACTGGTTTTGGGTTAACATCTGATAGCATTGTCACCTTTATATTATCTTATGAACATTTAGTGTTTATTTAAATCGATTATCGGTTAAAGTAAGAACTGAACATCAATAACATGGACAACAGTAGACTACACGATGAATTAGCATTTGATTTTGAGTAAACAAAATATATTCACTTATAAGTCGCCAAAGTAAATATATGTATATCATTTTGCACAAACACCCTTGTGCCAAGTAAATAGTGGAATTAGCTTTCGAAATAGCGGTCATGAGCTATAGTCTTAACACGGGTTTTGAACATTTTCCTGAAGAGAATCAGAGGCTTGGCAACTTTGTCTACAGTTCTTCATGCAGTAAGGTTCAGGTACAATGCTACACTGAATTTCAGCACAGAACAACCAAGCTCCAGCCAATGCTAGCAGGTTTTTCCTGGACTTTCTCCATGCATTAATACTAGTAGCGGTGATGTTTCAACTTTGCATTCGTAATAACTCCGTTTTCATATATCGCACATCCGACTATACAGTTCTGTAGAAAAATCTTTCAACAATTTTTTGAGACCATAAAAAGAATTTATAATCAACGAGAAAGTATTTAATTTTAATTTCAAAGTATACCACCCTCCAAAACTTGCCGTAGCCATAAACGAACCCACAATCCGAGACGTCACAGTTTTATATGTAGGATTTACCATACTTCCTGTTTATCGCGATCTCATTGTTATGGCTTCCGATCACGATGATGGATATTTATTTATTATTTATTCGAGCAGATAAACGTATATTCTATCGAACTAAATACTGTTCCAATACATGAAAACGTTTCCTTACCTCCAAACTTTCTAAGAGTTTTCGACTCGGTCTCCGCGAACGTCTTGATTCGGCCATCTTTGTTTACATCCTCTGTTTACGTCCCACAATCCTTTGCGCGATCTTGCAAATAATACGCCCCTTCTATTTATAGTACCAAGTCGATTCGGGAATGCCCTTTCGTTTAATTGTAATTATTTCAATGAATTTTGGTCCGATTGTCGTTTTGTTTGAATTAAACGTTTTCTAATTTTGCAATGAAAACGTTAAAATTACTTAGAAAAGTATGCAAAGATGAAAATGGATCTTTAAGCCCAACTCACACTACTCACGATCGTACTACAGTAACATAACAAATCTATCGTACTGCTATCGTATTGTCGTTTTTACGATCTTTTATGTAAAGACGATTTCTGTGCGCGAGTTTTACGATGTGGGTACATTCATTGCACAAAAGATCACGATTCTAACACGGTCAGAACGCAATCAACACAAACTTGACCCTTTGACGATGCAATCACGAATGGTGTAAGAATAATGCACGATTTTAAATACTTTGTGCAAAGGCAAAAGAGGTTATATTAACCTCAATGTAGAATTTTTATTCATTCTGTGATGCATTGCAGCTATGAAATACAATGTTATTGCGATAAAGACATGAAGGCAAATATTACTTACTAATTCTAACATTTTCTTCGGACAAACAGAGTGTTGCTCTCATCTTCTGGCTTTATGCAAATAACTACCGATGGTGTTTCACAGGCATTCCTTCTGATTCAATGCAGTGGAATTTCCAAACCACGTAAGGAAGTTTACATCTTGACATCGAGAAACTTGCCAAGTAGATCGATAATTGAGGACATAATAATTCGCTTCCTACCAAATTCTGAAACATCCGCATTTCTACATACTGATCATCACATTTCCTTGATCTACATGGATATTGAGCGCCAAAATTACCATTTGCGAAGTCTAGGTCATTAATAGTGTGAGTCTGTGGTTAATTTTTTACATTTGGCCTGAGAGCCATGTCGTGTGAGTCCAGAGCAATAAAAGTATCCCCTTTTTTTATCATTATTACCTGTTTTATTCAGAATGATTCAGTTTAATTTCTTATTGATAATAAGAACATCCGGGATTCATTCTAACAGAGAACAAACCAAAGCAAACACTATATTCCATTTACCAGGGAAACAACTATTATTGTGTCTAACGTGTTCGGGTGTTGATTTTCATTTACTTATATTAATTTTCGTACGATCGCGTATGAAATTTATACATAAAGTCCTGTGCACATAATCTCCACAATAGCATGAAGATCTTAAACACTCATTTTTCTGATATGGGATTTTTGCAGTATACAGTTTATAGGCCTACCCTACCTTTGATAGGCTACCACATTATTTTGATTGTAATGCATTCTTGTTGCATTTTATCATACCTTGCAGCTGTAATTCGTAACCTGTTTTCTTCCCTATCATTTTAAGGCATACTTTCATGTCGAAAATACATTGTTAGTTTTCAGAAACATTGCCCATTTTTTTCATCTTCAAACTTGGCATTCTGCACAAAATATAATTTCAAATATCTAATAAACTCAAAAGTACACAAATGTATTATATCGTGACTCGTGACTCCGCGTTCTGTACGAGCTGTCATCGTGGTCCTAAAGTTTAGCACTATAAGAGTTAAATGAACATGAGTACGATAATAGTACGATTGCAAGAGGGACAGTTCATCGATCATGTTGTGGTTGTGCTGTTATCGTGTCCTAAGGCTGAAACACGATCAACACAATCACAACACATACACTACACTATCAATACACGATCGACACGCCCACAACACGATTTTCTGAAATTAGGAACATGTTTGCGATGTGAACGAATCGTGTTGGACAAATAGCACGATCAGCCCAATCACTGTACGGTAACCACACAATAACGCACGATAACCACAAAATAACAACACGATGACTGCACGACACTTACGTACAGCGATCGGAATCGATCGTACGTAGTGTGAGTTGGGCTTTAGTGAAATACTCTCGAAAGCGGCGATGAAGCCTCGGTCAGCTCACCTCATCTGAAGGGAAGGGCGGTGATTGAAGGTATTGAACCTGACAAACACTTGTGTAGCGGCAGTTTGCCTTTTCCTAGCTTTCACGATAAAACACAATTTGGGAGAAGTGTTAAGCCCCAAATCAGCTCACTTTATCCCGTGTATGTCCACATGTCAAATCAGTGAGAAAGCCTGTTTTTTCTGTATGTCAAGATTGTATAGTGTTGTCGCTCAAAAACTGTAAGATTATATGTAACTGATTTTGCCCCCAGGCAATGAGACATTGGCGATCACATCATCTTCCAGACAGGATTCTTGTGGAAGCCTTTAATAGCCAGTTAGAGACACTGCCAACGGTGAAGATGCACTTATGCCTGACGTTTTGAAGGTTTAAGTCTACCTTACTTCTGGATCACCAGTCTTTGGCTGAAATGACATGTACCTTGTTCGTATTACAAGTAATGTAAGGATATTTATTGATGGCTTATTCACTGATGTGATAACATGATTTTACTCTGATGTCAAGGTCTTTACTTTCGTATTTTTAACTAAGAAATACATCAGAGTTAAAAATGCAAATTATCTAAAATATTGTTTCTTGTGCTTGTCTTACATTTTAACAGGACAAAATAATGCAATACATACATAATATATGCAAAATGTTGATTGAAAAGCATTAATTCGTTCTCGTTTCAATAAACTTAGAAAGATTGAGTGTTCTTTAATATTTGTAGAAACATAAAGAATGTTTTGGGGTGTTTGAATTTTACAGATTAGCGTTTATACCAGAATACAGCTGCTGAAAAAAAATTTTTTCATTGTAAGTGAATTCCTATGTAAATTGATAATCTTTTTTAATCAGTCACCATTTATTAGCACAAAACTTTACAATCAAAACACTATGATCAAATTTTAAAAGCATTAATTTCTTTAATTAATTGCATAACACTGGACTCAATACCTTATCGTGGTGTGGTGGTGTGCGTGCTTCAGAGACCCCGAGAGCTATGCCAGTTGGAGCTTCCATGCTCCTGGTAGGGACACCCAAGCTGGACAGGTCGACGGGTAGAAGCCAGACTAAATTTGAGTCCTTCTAAAACCTGTTGTCTATCTCTCACTGTGCCTTTCTTGCCGCCTTTCCTCTCATCTTTTTGATCCCTTTCTCCCTTGTCTGTCCACTCTCTTGTGGATGCTTGTCATCCACGTGTTTAATAGCTGAAATATTGTTCAAAGCACGTTAAACCCCAACTCACTCACTCACATAACTCTTGATTTCTCAAACTCTTTGTAAATAGATACAAAAAAATTTTTTCATTAATTATAAGTTTGTATAAATCTTCATTATCAAACTCAAGGTAAATGGAAACACAAAAGCCATTTTCATTGAAACGATCTAAATCAACTTCGGCCATGTTTGTGTAAAAACAAAATAACAAGCACGTCACTGCATTCCATTGGTTCATATTTAAACATTGGGAAAGCAATAGAGGTTTAACAATTTGAGACTCGCTTTGCTGTCTATTTGGCTGTATTGTAAGAAACTCGCTATGGTTATATTTTCTGGTTATTATATTGTAATGAATGTAGAGAACTATTGAGAGACTAGAATATTAATGTAGAGAGGTAATAATGAATAACACTTTTTATGTTACAGCCTGAGCTAGGTTTTGATAATGTTTCTTTTCTTAAATTATGCCGAAAAATGCCAGTAATATTCTTTTTTATTCTCATTTCATTATTACTGTTAGTTAGATAGTTCTTTAGTAAGATTTAAAACGCAGATGATTTTGTCAGTGTTATTGTTATTGACGAACATTGATGAAGTATCTAAATAATGACTTGGTCATTCAAATATATATATATATATATATATATATATATATATATATATATATATATATATTCATATTCAATATGGTATATGATTGAAATCAGATATATCTTACCCCAATATGAATCTAAATATTAAGCTTTAGCTGCTATCAAGGATATATGCCTTTGAATAGCAACCTTAGAGGATTGAAGCCAAATTGAAATGTATATGAAAAATGTGAAATATAAGTTTAAACATCACATGATTACACCCATCGTTTGTGCATTTTGTACCACTGTTATAAAGTCTGCATTCAGACCAATTCTACCAGAAGTATTGATCAATTTACGAATAAAATGGCCACATTAAAATTCATTTATGAAAAGATGTAATTTCCTTTTTTTTGTGTCAATAACAATGTATAACGCAAATATAATATTTTTGAAACGGCAAGAACTAAGTAAAATCCCCTCTTGTAAAATGCTTGGGTACATTAATTTCATCATATCCTCAATAATCTAAATGTGGTATGCTTGTTTCAAACATTATTTTCTATCAACAATTTTCTATCCATTTATTTTGAATACCAAAAAAGCATCTCAATGCACTGGTATTAAACAAAACGGATGTCAAGTTAATGCAGATAGGAAACTCGTTTTTTGGTTGCTTCTTATAACCAAATAATACTCGTCAATGTTTTTAAAAGTGACTTCCAGATAGCTTGATGGTTAACAGGAAGACGTTTTTCAGTGAGCGTGTTGACAACATGAAACTCACAAATAATTAACAAAAATATTGGCAGGCTCTTAACTCCTCGAAAAAAATACCATGTCCATCAAGATCAACTACTTATTTACTAATTGGTTTTTTCTTTTAAAGATTAAGATAAAATTGATATTTGAAAAAGTTGATTTAAGAATAAAACTTCATTCATAATGATCATTACAATATAAAAGTAATCAGTGATTACTGAAAAGGTGATCACTATTATACGTCGCATTCAGAAAACTTAACTAGACTTAAGACAGATGAACTTCTGAAATCAAATGATGAATTTTTGGTTTACAAAGAGAAAAATCAAACCATTTATATAGAAGTCCTCTATTTGACACTTCAGAATGTTCACTGAACGCCTTATTTTTCAAGTTAATGACAATATTTATTCTTTATTGTTCTTATTTCTTACAATCTTGTGAAATAAAACAGGGACTAAAGTTAAGAAAGGCGTCACGAAACTCTTCTTCTCCAAATTCGTCAATCATTTTGTATCTCCAAGCATTTGTGGTTCCACTTCTCCCGTGCACTGTGACAAAAAGTTTTACCATGTTTTGCTCATGCCCGTCAACTGACTGCTATACTTGCATTCTGTGTTTTGAGAGTATTTCAGGGTTTAACACTGATAAAGTAAATAAGATAAACTTCGAGGCAGTGCCACGTTTTACAGACGTGTTATTTCAAATGACTGCATCTTACCCTAAAGCAATTGCAGAATCATCCATATTTTCAAGAGATGAGAGATGGGATAACTTACTGAACTCATAAAGGTGTAGTGAACAAAACTCAGTTTTCATGTTCATCAAATAAATCTGTATTTATTATGCTAATTCATAATAATTTTTAGCTGTAATACTTGGGGAATATGGAGACATGTCATCTCACATAGCACAAATCCATAGGCATTGTTGTTTCAATGACATCATGACATAGATAACCTGCAGAAAAAGACATAGATACATAATGGATACTAAACGATCTTCCATTTAAAACTATTTTATTAACAAGTTCATGGTTTCGTATGAAACGAGCGAGAGCGATTTTCATACCAAATCGTTCACTTGTTCAATGACAATAGTATTAAATGGCAGGAAGTTTAGTATACTGTTTATTGCCCGCCCCCAAAAATCAAGCATAATTGCGGATCTCTTGTGCCGAATTAAACGTTTGTGTGACGTGGCTCTATGTATTCACTGAAATTAAAATTGACCTGTTCATACAATATATGATACATCTCACTCGCTCCTTTCTCGTCGGCCTGACATGAAAGTCACGGAGATTCTAGGGCCGCTTCAGATCGAATGTTTCTAAGATGGACAGAATCAACGAGGCCACGTGACCAGAGAATAAAAAAAGAGAATCCCAGCAGCATTACCCAGTATCATACCTAGGTAATAATAGTACATTTTTGAAAATATTTCTTGAAATTCTCTGAATGCTTTGAAAAACAAACTGCACACAAAATTTAGACTAAACACAATAGACTGAATATGAAACGTGAAGAAACTCAACTTGAAACACAAATATTCAAAATATGTTTTTTAACATTGAAATAGCTTTTGGGTAAAATAAAAGAACGACCTCAGCGATCTAGTCGCAAGAAAATAACTGTATAAGCTGTATAAACACTTTTGTGTGCTATAATACCATCAGCCCAAAGAAAAGGGCAATTGGTCACTGATGTAGAGGTCATGCCCTTGAGTCGCAACTGGGGCTTTTAAACTTTGCAGTAGGTATGGAAAGCATGGTTGTTCCTGAATTCCTCACAAGACCCAAAATCGAAGCTTATCGATGCAGCTTTTACCCGTCGCTTTCGTTTCCTTAGCTGTCAAAAATCAATGGAATTTGTTGTTTTGATGTACATTTTTGGATATCAAGGCTGTAAAGTGTTGTCTAATAGGTTCCAAATTAAACAAACATCGGTCAACAACTATCAGTTTATCTGTAAATGATGTTGCCCCTTGGCAAAGACACATTGGTAATCATGTCATATTCCATACCAGGTTCTTGTGGAAGCATTTATATGACTAATTAGCGACTTTGCCAACGGCAAGAATGAACAAATCCTTCACGCTATCTTAATCTAGTTTATTTCTGGATCATGAGTCATTTGTCGACATGTCACCTCCATATTCCATCATGAACTTTTTCATAGCTCGTTCACTGATGATTTATTATTCAACTCAACATTACAAAGGTATCCATTCCCCTCTTTGATTATTCTTTCATTTTTACATTTGAGTAAGTCATTGAAACAACTTTTCATATAGAAAACTCCGTTTGAAATTTGCACTAAATGTGCATTTCATTTAATTGCATGGAAAAACGCGGAACGGGGGACTATGAATTCAGCGGCGTCTGTCCGTACGTCCGTACGTACGTCCGGATTCTTGTTAACGCGATAACTCATGAAGCTTAGCACCTAGAGTGTTCATATTTGGTGACAGCTTTCAATGAAGGAAGACTCAGACGCCAGTCGACTTTGGTGACCTTGACGTCATTTTCAAGGTCACAACGACAAACTCGTGAAGCTTAGCACCTAGAGTGTTCATATTTGGTGACAGCTTTCAATGGAGAAAGACTTAGTCGCCAGTCGACTTTGGTGACCTTGACGTCATTTTCAAGGTCACAACGACAAACTCGTGAAGCTTAGCACCTAGAGTGTTCATATTTGGTGACAGCTTTCAATGGAGAAAGACTTAGTCGCCAGTCGACTTTGGTGACCTTGACGTCATTTTCAAGGTCACCACGACACTACGTCCGTCCGGATTCTTGTTAACGCGATATCTTGTGAAGCTTAGCACCTAGATTGTTCATATTTGGTGAAAGCTTTCAATGGAGGAAGACTCAGAAGCCAATCGACATTGGTGACCATGACATCATTTTCAAGGTCACTACGACACTTTGACCAATTTCTAATACATTGTTAACGTGCACCTAGTGTTCATATTTGTTGACAGCCTTCAATGGCGGAAGACTCAGATGCCAGTCTACTTTGATGACCTTGACCTCATTTTCAAGGTCACCACGACACTTTGACCACTGTGTAATACATTGTTAACGCGGTATCTCTTAAAGTTTTGGACCTAGAGTGTTCATATTTGGTGACAGATTTCAATGGCGGAAGTTTAGGAAGCCTAAAGTGGGTTGAAATAAGATATTCTTTACTGAAATATTTTTGAAATAATAAACTTTATTTATTAGCTTTTGCTCATGTATCTGCCTTTGTGCGACAGCCATAATAGTAAGAAAAAAATTGGCATTTCTGAGTTTCAACACTATGTGGATATAAAGATCTTTTGTATACTTAACTACGTTTCAAAACAAAAATACACAATACTCTTTTCACATTTATATTAATATTGTATAAAGTGTATATTCACACCATCACTGATTCTCTCCATGAAGGTTGGTGACTTTACTAACGTACTTGTTAAATAAATACTTCATAGCCATGAAGTTACAATGTTTTCTAACATAATAATCATTTTCTTCACAATTTTTCTCCTTTTTTTACATTTCCTTGATTCATTAGTTTAGAAAAACAGTTTAAGTTATCTTGTAACGGTATTTTCTCCATAAAAGGAAACATATAACAAGGTCATTTCACAATAAAATTAAATGGTATTTCACTACATCACACACCATCCTATGTTTGTGCGATAATTTTCTTGCAAATCAGTGACAAGCCATAGCCTATAATTCAAACTAAGGCCTTAAGGGGAATTGAAGAGGAATCTTTCCAGCCAACATTTTCCAGCACCGATTTCTGAAAGACATCTTAACATATATCAAAACTTACATTTTCAGTCCAATCTTTCCTATTGTCTTATAAAACTACATGCAAGCATTTATGTTAAAGCTTTATTCGAAATGAATTAACAAAGGATGTTCTCTTAAAGGTGATTTGACATAATGAAGAAGTAAGGATTTAATGGGGAAGATAAATGCTTCGTTTCTTACCCAAGCGGGCATAAATATGTCGGGTATTCAAGTTTTCATGATGGTCATGGGAAAATTACTCGGGCTCTGATTGGCTTTTCATTCGTTCTGTGAGTCTAGCATGCATGCGTCAACGAGACAAAAACAAACATTGTTTTTATTCATATGCAATAACATGAAACGTTAGGTTTTATTTGTATTTTGTTGTACTATTTCATTAATATAGGATTGTCTTGCTGAATATATGATCCATACCATGTCATGACTTACTGGGACTACATTTAACTGCGCAAATGAGAACTATGACATAAGCGTTGTTACTCGAGGATGAATACAATGGTCGAGTTCACTTGCAACTCGCCTTCACGAAGGTATTTTCCAAAAGTACTGTAGATATTCTTAGACTTGACGGAATTATCGAAGCTCGGAATTACGCTTTATTGTCCCAAAAGAATTATTGTGTTA